>KI628542.1:0-236453 GCA_000503235.1 Sclerotinia borealis F-4128
CCACGTTAGTGATATAGTTCAATTCTCTCCATTACTATATATAATCGCTGTAGCTTACTCTCGATTACCTGGCTGTTGTGACGGAACAGACGGCTCTCTTCCGCCCACTGGCTCATACTACATACATAGTATGATATGACGGCTCTTTTGGACCTTCCTTTCACAGCTTAGAGCCCTAGCTCTATAGCTCTAGACCTAGGCATCTTACGCCTAGGACTCTTTCACCCTTTTTGGCCTAGCCCTTATGGCTCCCAATACCTGTATATATAGTCCTCCTTTTAGCATCCTACATAGCTCTTCACTTGTAGATTCTAAGTACACAATCGGAGTCCTGTTTATACCCTTTTGGTCACAGCTGTATTGTTTTGCTTCTGTTATATTGTTCAGTATTAGTTATAACTATTCCGGGGTATATTATATCTATTATAAAACCGGTTTTGTTAAAATTGTAAAAATTGTAGTTTTGAATACTATATTTTGTCTGTATATTCGATATCAATCGGAATCACTTTTTTAATAAGCTCTAAATCTTTATAAAAAGCTTTTTGAAAGTTATAAATGTAATTAAAACACATCTTTAGTTCTGAATATCGTTTTACAAAGCGATGAGTCCAAAGCTTTTCAACTTTTTTCACACCCTGCGATTCGAGTATATAATTCGCTATATCTTCCACATCACTTAATTTAAGTACAAATCATCTCTCATCCAAATCGAGTATATATTGAATAAGAACCTCCTCTTCCAATTCAATCAAATTATAGCTTTTTGATCGACTTTCAGCTATATTAGGTTTACTTCGAATTCTATCACCTAATGTAGATCGAGGCACACTATAGAGCTGAGCTGTTTTCCGAATTATTAATTTTGGATTTGATTCAATAGTCTTAATAGCTAAGATTATTCATGTTTCTTTAGAATGAATTTCCATAATTAATTATTAAGAAAACGCGTATTAAGTGTAGAATAATAAATCGAGGTAAAAGTGGCCGACCCACTGATATGGCCGACCCACTGATAAACCACGTTATACGAAAAACGAATTTAAAGCAGCGGGATTCAGCAATGTATATATATTTTAATACAGGTGAAACCTTATACAAAACGCTTTGATGGTTTAGTGGTAAAATCCAAGCTTCCCAATCAGAGATACAGATCTCTGATAGCCTGCTTGGGCCCCGTGTTCGATTCACGGTCATAGCATCATGTCATTACTTTTGTTACTTATATCTTCTTTTTTGGGCTAGTTCTGGGTGGTCTTAAGACTTATTTATACATATAGGTTGTTGTCGAAAATGAAGATTTTTACGTTTTGGCGGCGATGTGTTGTGTGGCGTAATTTGTTTGGGGTTAATGTGGCGGGACTGTGGAGTGAATGAATTCCAGTGCCCCACCTTCCTCTCTTCGAGTGAGAAGACTTGGGAAAGTCTGTGAGAGCATGAGAGGTTAACTGAAAGTAATTGATGGCATTTTCGTATTACTTTTGGGAGCTTTTATGGTAAATAATCATCCTCAGACCTTGATGACTTTGGAAGAGTTGACTTTGGGTTTTGCAGTCAAGTGGCTTCGGAGTCTATAAAGTATCAGTTTTCACTTGGTTTTTTTTACAAAAAGATTGATACTACCGTTTCACTGCTCTTTGGAATGGCTTTTCTGGCTTATATTTCTAAGAAATTATCAGTACTACGGTTTCACGTAAGATACACTGATGATCGAGAGCTACTGTCTATTTGCAGGACGCAAAGAAGACATCAGAAATGTGTATCTTTGGTATCCTAGCGTTCGAGTGTATGCACAATAACTGCATCTCCGCTCATGTTTCTCCCTGTCATGCTCTTTAAATATCAAGTCCCACCAAGTTGGAGTTCACTCCTACAAGCACGCATGTATTTTGGAGGTATGAGGCATGTTTAAATATTTCAAAAATGGGAGCAGGAGTATCCTATCCCAAAGAATAGACAAGAACTTCGATGGCCAAGTCAATACTACAGTTGCTACGAGAGCAAACTCTTCACAGGCAGATGAATCTAGGTGTCCTTCCCTCATAAGTCCATCCCCATAGGTTCTTCTTTCTTCTCTTGATACTTCATACGCTTTATAAACTTCTCCAACAAACGTGCCTGAGCCTGAGCCAAAGTCCCTGCAAATATAACATGGCCACAAGCGGAACGTTGCACTCGAGTATTCTAGTAGATGTGACTGTGCTGCAGGCGGTGCATTGGAAATTAGATGGGGAATGATCTTTTAGGCATTTTTGTTAGGCATTTCATTTCTATCTTTGGTTGGTTGATATGTGTGGTATGTTTGTGGTGGTTTGTGGGTGAATGGGTTTGTCATATTGGGTTTTATATATATGAAGTAAAATCAATGAGGAACTTAAAACAAAGTGAGTATGAGTGTGATTGAGAATAGGAGTTGATCCAATTATTCTGTATTCTGATCTACCGTCTATTAGATCAATTTGTAATGCTCAAATCAGCTTATATAGCCTGCCTAGAATCTCGGAACAAGGCTTTTGCGAATAGTACTTAGTATGATGTACTAGACTGCTAATAAAGATAATAGAGAATTCGAGTAAGGTAAAAGTAAATCAATCAAGTTCCTTGGAACTTTGGAAGAAGTAGATTCTCACCAATCGGACACCATAGGAAAAGATGCATTTACTATGAGAGAATTATAGATATTTAGTAACAATGTGGACCATTCACTTATATATTAGAGGTTAGATATGAGCTAGCTCTATTCACTACCCCCCACTCACCACTCAGAACACAAGAATAAGTTTTGTTGCATATCTATACACAGCACTCAAAACTATTCCAAAAAAAAGTATCGTTGCACATCTCAAAAAGTGTGTATATACTAAAACTATCACTCAAAATTACTCCAAAAAAAAGTACGGTTGCATATCTCACAAAGCTTTCAAGTACATAACCAAAACCATCTTAAAAAGAAAGCCCGGCTTACATCGGAAAACACACTTCTGTTGCATTATCTGAAAAGAAAAAAGTACCAACTTCTCGGCTATTGTCGGAAAAGGGGGGTTTGTTGCATATCTGATTGCTTGAAATTTTGGTACTTTGATACCTAGTACTAGATATCTGGTACTTGGTACCTGATTCTGTATTGATAGATGTATATCTGCACCAAGTACAGTACTAGTTTACCATCGAAAATAAAAAGGGGTGTGGTGTTTATAAATTGTTGTAGATTTTATAAAGAATCGTACAGGTAGGTATATTAGTATCAGGTAACCGATTAGGCTCTGGAGACGGGAATTGGTTATATTTTTGAAGGACTCGAGTAGTTGATACTTGGTTTTGCTATCTGTACTTTCTAACCTCTCTGCTGGTATTTGATCTCTCCGCGGTTCATTTTGGCTTCTCTAATTATACTTCAGATGAGGCTTTGTGCGTATTTGAAGTAAAATGTGTGTATAGTCTCCGATTAGCCTATAATAGGGGGGAAAGGGATTTTCGCTATCTATCTAAAGTCGATAGTATTCAAATCCAATCGTTCTATGATGATGTAGCCGATGATGGCGAAGGAGGTGGAGAGGAGAATGAAGGGGGCGCGTTTGTGTAGATGGAGGCTCCATTCTATGCCTATAATAGTTGATAATTTGTTCTCTTGCAGAGCAGTCTACTTTTTCTCCCGAAAACGAAACTTATGTTACATGATTGGTACTGATTACTCTACTCCGAACGATACATGAAGGATACTCATGGAGAAGTATCCCAGTTGGTGTAGTGATATGCTTCTAGTATTCCAGTTCGTAAAAAATGCGTTATCGATTCAAAACCCTAAACACCGCCTTGAGATTGTTATTGTCATAGATGATCGAAAACCGAACTCCATACTCAGCACTTCAATACTATTCAGATAAATGGCTAATTTCTAAGCCAGCCAGCCGCAAATACAAGCAGCAGGAAGTCTCACACTGAAGTATATCTATCAACTCACGATCAATCCGCATATTATAATCTTACAACAGCCACCCGGCATATACAAACATAAAAAAACCATTCTACTATATCTCGAAATCACATCTCATCTCGAAAATTGGAATCACAATATACACAACCCAATAATCAAACATCTTCCTACACCCTTTTCTTATATACTCGAGTATTTATCAGGATTTGATTGATAGACAGACATAAGTGCAATCCATCCCATCAGATCTCAAACTCTAGAATGTCTAGAAGTTGGGGAGTCCACCGAATTTATCTGGTGTTGATTAGTATCGATTGAATGTATACTAGAGTTATCACGTAGTCAAGTTCAATACCAATTCACGATACCATTTTATTTTTCCGTCTAACTAAGTGTGTACTACCATCAGACTCAGAAGCTTGTATGCCAAAAGAAACAGTGAAAATGAATGAACTTTGTATACAGTAAAAGGGTCCCTATGTGCAATCAGTGGAATTATAGGGAGGGGGGTAAGGCTTGAGAAGAAGCTCCTGCACAAAGAAATCAGCAATGTTCTCGAACGTTTGCTTGCGGTGCTTGAATCGAGCTTCAGGTCCGGAACATCTTGAATACTTGAATTACGCATCGGAACCATTGAAGAAATTGCTGAGTGGATAGTCAGGGTGTCGTGGGATTTTCGAAAATATGCATATCGCATAGAGACTTCCGTGATCAAAATCTACCCATCGTTAGTCTTGTGATGTGAGAGGAGAGTGAATTCTATATCTTACCAGATACGACCCTAAGTCAAGTGGATGTAGGCCATAATTAGCATCTCAAATAGCCTTTGTGCGAGAGAACAAACTGCTGTAGACTGCATCCACAACAGGAGTAGCGCTGATCATTCGTCCACCAAAATATCTGCCATTGAGTCCCTTGATGGCATTTTCTCCTCCTTGTACTCGATCGAATTTGAGATAAATATCTCCTTGAGAGTTCGGATCTAAAGCAATGTGAACAACGTGGCCATATTTTTCTTCCGCTTCTGCGCGGACATCATCCTCGAGTTCCTTTTCCCAATTCTCACCGTCCTCTCTGTAGACTTTGTTAGCAAAGAATTGAAACAAACAAATGCATTACTGACTCTGTAGGATCGAACATATTCTTAAGTACAACACAGCGGCTAGCCATGTTGACATTGACCGGTAAAGCTTTGGTCTCCGTTTTCGGTTTTGATACTTCTCGTCTTTCGTTTTGACTGTTCGCCGCAGTAGTGGAATCATCTGTTCTGGCGAGTTTTCTCATCAATGCATCTCGGCTATAATTGTTGAAGTTTACGCCGCCAACGTCAGTGTCGTCCAAAGCACTAGCACCACCTGCCCCTTTATCATTATCTCGACCACCAGCACGATCGAAATTACTACCGCCAGCAGTGGTCGGACCGCGTCCACCAGCGCCGGAAAATGCGGAACCCTGGAATTGTTGTTGGTGGCTTTGGCCATGGAACCTCTGCAGAAGACTGGCGGTAGATTCAGGAGTGAACTTATCGTTTCCAAGACCAACACGGATTGGTCTACCAGCAAGATCGAATCCATTCATCTTCTCCAACGCTTCTCTAGCTTGATTTGGATCACGGAATCTATTAGATTTGTTAGCACAGCTACATACATGACCTTTCATTCGAATCACTTACTGGACGAATCCATATCCTCGACTACGTCCTTGCTCTTCTTTTTGCAATTGGACAAATTCGAGCTCACCAAATGGCTCAAACACATTCTGTAAATCGCCTTCAGTGATGCTGAAATGTATATTACCCACATATAGTCGATGGAATGGAATTTGATTAGGATTAGTAGTGGTGGCCTCGGGATTGCGAACTTGTCGATTCTTCTCAGCCTCGGTGAGTTGCGCAATGATCGGGATTCCTAGGAGTCTCTGTCCAGTGAGTTGTATAGCGGCAGGAACTGATTCTTCGTTTTTGAACTCAACGTAGCCAACACTGTGAAGAATTAGTAACTGAGGCCTCCGAAGCAATTGCAAAGTAGAAAACATACCCTTTAGATCTGCCACTGACTCTATCCTTTACAATTTGGGCCTCCTTGACGGGGCCGACCTTTTCAAAGAATACTATGAGTTCTTTAGTTCTGAGACGAGCTGCTAGCTGTTGTACAAATACAGTTCGCCTGTCTCGTTCATCTTCAGTCAAGGGAGGTGTGCCTTCTCGTTTTGGGCTTCTAGGTCGGCGTTCTTCTCGAGGCTTCTCTGGATCGTCGCGGTCACGGCGGTCACCTCGGGGACGGTAATACCTGTCAGGACTTCTGGTTCGTGAGCGTTGTCGGCCACCACCCCTACCTCCTCTATAGTAATCTCCATCCCTGCGTCCATTCTCTTCAGGAGTATCTCTGCGGCGACGCGGTTGTCGACGATTATCATCCCGACTTCTGCTCCTGCGCCTACCCTTTGCGCTTCCACTTTCACTTATTGGAGTTGCGGTGCCATCTTTATCGTTTCTGTCTCTGCTGCGAGCCCGACGTTTTCGATCTCTGTCGCGATCTCTGCTATCATCACGAAGTCTATCCCGGTCGCGTTTTTCGTTACGCTCGCCCTTGTGGCGGTCATCGGATTCTTTAGTCTTAGCAGATCCATTTTGCTCGACAGGAGTAGCAGCTGCAGTTGAGTCCAAGAGGGCTTCAACATCTAAGGCGGACATGATGAAGGTTGTTACTCGCCTGACAGTGGTCAAATTATGGCTTCGATGTTAATGTACAAACGGTTCGTTCCGAGTAATGGTGATTGATGATTGATCGGAAAGACAAAATGCAATAGCTAAAAGTTTTTTTGATAATTTCCAGAGAGAAGGATAGATATTAAACAACTAAATGAGAATGGACTGGAATTGCTGTGCCTGTAAAGTTAAGTTAAAGTGGCTGGTGGATAGGATAGGATAGGATAGGAAAATACGAATTAGTCACTTTAGTGTCACTTCTTAGTCTGACCATCTCACGTGTTTGTGAATCCAGAACGATTTTGTGAATCAAGAGTGATTTTGTGACCGAGGACAACAATGTATTCTCCATTAAGAATTGATCAAGGTAAATTGTATATGTTACTATTGATATACCTAGGTAGTTATCAAAGAATCTTTCATTCTTCGGGGGGTAAAAAAGTGGTATTAGGTTATTAAGAGGGTTATGAAACTACAATATTTCTAAGAGTGGTCGGCTTGCTTCCTGTGTCCAACCTAATCCATAAACGCCAAGGCCAAAATGCCTTTCATACTTTACATCGTCAAATCATTTCAAACACACCGTTATTGATCATGGTTTCCTATAGGAGGTCGGCTACATCAGTCACAAATTCGTCATCCATCTCCCTTTCATACAGTCTTCGGCGCAGGTGTGAGTTGAGTTCCGAAGACACAATCCCAAAATCGACTGGTAACCCCGAATCCGTTTTCGTAATCCATGAAGTGATGTTGAAGGTGATACTTCTTCAATTGTCTCCAGTAGGAAGGCAATGTGCGATGATGAAGGAAGTAATGTGTCAAATCATAACAGATGTAGCCGAAGATTCCTCCGCAGAACACTGCCGTAGCCACATACCAGTCCCAATAAAACACAGTGTGCGCAAGCTTCCAGAAAGGAGTTGCAAGAACGATAAAGAGGGTAGGAGGCATAACTAATCGGTATTTATCCATTGGTAAATAGTGGTGGATGCCGTGAAGTAAAAAATGAAGAGTAAGTGCTACTCGATTGCTTGGGAGCCATCTAAAGAAACATGTTAGCTGATAGGTTTGTTGGAGAGCCCAAGGGAGGAGTATGCATACTTATCGAGATGGAAGAGGAATCGATGCAAAACATATTCAACTAAGGTCCAAAGGAAAAGACCGAACAACCAATATGCCGCTTCACCAGCGATGTTATCAAACCCTTCGCTAGCGAGATATGTACCATAGGCTACAGGTGGAACCCAAACCATAGGTACAACCCACCAAGCTGTCTTTGACAGAGGCTCAAGGAAATTTCCGAAAAGAGGTGCAGATTCTCCTCCCTTATAATGACGGGGTCGATGAACTTGTTCGAGATAGAACTCTTTGCTGAACCCACCACGCCAAATTTGCATCAATAATGGTCTGTTTAAGTCGAGAAACTTGTGTGTCTTGTAATCATTTGTGAGATCCGTCTCTTTGTTTAGATCTTCTTCCGTAGACATGCCAGTACTGGCATAAACCGGTGGAGAGTTTGCGGATCCATTCTCTTTCAATTCCTTCAAGCCTTCTTGTGTTGGTGGAAGTGGAACGATAGTATTTGGTTTTGTACTTTTGGTAGCTGTATCGATAATCTTATTTGTAGCAACGAATCCGATAAAAGAGTCCTCAAGAACGTCATAAGCTGCTTCGGAATGTGTATGCGAGGGCTCGTCCTTCAATATCTCTGTTACATCCATGCCGGCGTACTCTAATACCAATTCACCCCCGCCCGGGTGGCTGTCGACAAAATCTGTAACATCAAAGACCCTTGTACCCATTGTGACATAGCAACTCTCTGCGGAATTATGAGAAGCGACCTCAGCCTGCGTGAGGGTTGGAAGTGTACGAGAGGGAGACATGATGGCAGGTGTAGCGAATGGTTACGATGATATGATTTAAAAAGGTGAATCGCAGAAGTTGTTATCAATCGTAGTGTGGAATGATTGATCTTTTGTATTCAGTTTGAGAAGGCAACTTGCAAAGAGACCGGAAAAAGATGGGGCACGGGCGTGAATGGCGGAAGAGCCGGACGAGATAGTTGACAACGTCTTTAGAAGTCAAAGGAACGAGATGCTTTGTCAAAAACACCTTCTACCTTTGAGCAGAATTGAAGGATATATAATAATTATTATTATAATTGACTCGTACGTCTGTGCAGAATATATAATGTATGTGATGATATTTTCTCAGGAGATTATGTTGAAGAATCGAGCCAAATCAAATTAGGTAGAGAGAGAGAGAGAGAGATACCTAGTACCTAGGTACTTACTACTTACCTAGTAGATCGTCAAAATACCACGCCTTGCATAAATCTTATAAATTGGACCGCGCTTAGTAATATGAAGCCACGTGATAACTTTGCTGATTCACATGATGGCGGGGTTTGTTCAGGTGGCTCAGTCAGTATCTTGGCTATAATATAATTCTTCTTCTTCTTCCTATCTTACAATCACTCGCATCTTCCCTACTACTCCAATCATCCTATTCTATAAAATAAGACACACAAAAGCATATCCTAGAGATAATATCACAACAAACATAAAATGGCACTCTTAACGCCCAACACCACCGGGTCGTTTTTACTTATAGCTTGCATTTTCCTAATCGTTCTTCCTGCCCCGGTAGCAGCTTTTGGTGCTGGTAACATTCCCAGCATAGCCAACATCGAGGGCAAGAATTTTCGTCATGGAGATATTGAAGATATGCTCAAAACTGTTGCTTTCATTAAAGGTCACAAATGGACAAGCATGATGATTAAGAGGGTTTACTTTGGTAATTGGTTACGAGATTACTCTCAAGCAGTTGATGTAGGAAGTTTGAAAGGAGTATCAGCCCCTACTATTCGTATTTTGGTATGACGATAAACTCTTCGCTATTATTCGCATGCTTACTCATCGTCCATAGGTTTGGGTTTTGAGTTTCTTGTCTTTTGGTTATGCCACTGCAGAATTTGAGGTCACAGACGAACGTCTTGGCGTTTATAGACCAGAAGAACATATCGACAACCCCAAAGGTTATGCCGACAATCAGGATGCAAGAACGTTTGATCCTAGACTTCGTGGTCCTATTAACCCAATGGAACTTGAGATCGACCCAAATTCAGGCATGAAGAATTATATTGCTAACGAAAGTGGAGGTTGGGCTACTAGTGCTGGTTATGTCAAATTCAGCTTCGCAAGAAGTATTCATTTTGGAAGACTTTATACCAGTGGTTCTCATGGTAAAGGTAAAGAAGAAGATCTCTGTGAAGCCCTCCGATGTCTTGGACAAGCTCTACACTGTATGGAAGATTTTGGAGCTCATACAAATTATTGTGAGCTAGCTTTGAGAGAATTAGGACACCGTGATGTATTTCCTCATTGTGGCACCAATGCCGAGATCAATATTCGTGGCCACCATGTTTATCCTTTAGTCACAGGTACATTCGGCGCTGTTGATTTCTTGCACTCCGTTCTTGGTGAAGCAACAGATCATTTCACCCAAACCGAAGTTGAAGAAATGGATCTTGCTTTAGGCGGAGCGCAAAAGGCGCAACAAAGTGGCGGTGGTGATGGCCAACGTGGGTTGTTTGGATCTGGAAGTAGTGGAAGTGGTGGTTCGGACTTTGCAGGTCTTCTCTCTCAAATTCCTGGTATGGGAGGAGGTTTAGCAAGTACTGCACGAGATCTTCAAGCTCAATCAGCCGCTCAAGAATACCAAAACTCCAATCAAAGCACCAGAGCTGATGGGAATAATTTCAATGCACCGCCTGGCTCTACAAATGGTCCTCCTGGCCCAGGTGTCCCAGGAATGAGCGCAGATTTCGATCCGGTTGCAACTGCGAAGAAGATTTATCCGATTCTTGAGTTCAGAGATAAGATCGTCAGAGCGATTAATAATACGATTGCCAAGATACCTGGTCTTGAATCCTTGGTCGAGAAGATCAGTGAGAGACTGACCGTCTTCATCCTCTCTTTACTCGCACCATTCGTTCGACCCATCATCGATGCAGTATCTGATAGCTTGAAGAAGGGCTCTAGTACAGTCGTTGAAGCCAGTGCAAACTCTCAATTTGAGCCATGGAGCGATCCTCATTGCACCGATCCCACTCATTCCATGCTTTCCAAAGATCATTTTTCTAACGTGTTGAATTCATGTGCTGGGAGAGTAGCTTCAACTATCTTGCAATATGTTACGCCGTAAGCTTTCTTCCTATCATTAAGATATAATTATTAATCTTCTTTAGTCGCATACTCTACGCTTGGCAGAATCCCGGCGTTCCCGTCGATGAGGTCATGAATGATATCCTGAAAACTTTCCACCACCCAGCTCTCCGTGACGAGCACGTTGAAATTCACAAGAAAATGTTCAATACTGTCAAAGATTGGATCAACGAACAGCCAAATGCCCAAAGTCTAAATCACCTCCTAAGTTCAGAATCTGTAAAAGCCGGCCGAAACCACACTGGCTCAGACCAACATGACCATAACCATGGTGCTCTTGGTGGCCATGGCAAAACCGCAGGATCTATCTGGACTGAAATTAAAAATAGAGATCTAGGAGCCATGGAGGGATTGGATACTCAACCATCATACATAAATTCTTCCCAAGCCCCAGGCTCCCCAGGAAGACAACAGGCCACCCCAAATTATGGATATGGAAATACGGGTCCTTCCGAACCACCTCACTGGCAAGGTGGAAGTGCCTACCTTGAACCTAGCTTTCAACAGCAAGGTGAATATGCACCCCAACAACCTTCATACCAACAATACGGAGGCTACGAACAGCAACAGCGACAACAACAACAGCAGCAGCAGCAGCAGCAGCCGTACAATCAACAATATGGAGGTCCCCCACCTAACAACTACGAACAAGGACCTCCACCGGGAGACTACTGGAATCAAGGACCCCCTCCTTCTGGACCATGGGGTCAAGGCCCTCCTCCAAATCAATATCCTCCTCAGCAGGGATATCCGAGCCAGGGATACCCGCCTCAGCATCCACCCAGTGGTGGTGGTGAATATGGAGGTTATTAAGTTGACATTCAAGGGTTTCATTTGTCTTGGCTTGGCTTGGTTAAATTGCAGTCTGTGTTGGTTTTGGGAAAGGATGTGCGGGATAAATGGTGATGGGGGAGATGGTGGGTGGGTATGGTGGGCGGAAAAACTGAAATGAAGCATTGATATTATAGCTTATGCGTTATGATTGAATATACAGCTCAGATAGGAGGCTGTATTACGATTTTATGGAGGGAATTTGAGGGGATTGATTTTTTATCAGAGCATACATACGTTAATTAACTCATTCCTATTCCCAGCTCACCTCTTCAAATCCCAAGTTGTATACCTCGGACTAAATCTCTGATGTATTATTTCTATCCAGACTGTTTATTTCCATTTGTATACAACCGCAGTGCGTATTCTCAAGTATGAATATACTCGGGTAGATACTCTTGACTAGGCCCTCATGTATGTGATGGATATTTCCTGGGTAGATGCTGGAGTATATAGATAGATGTATACGTATATGTAAATAAATGAATATAAATGCAATGACGCTCCGCTGGCCATCATGAAGCTATTCCACATCTCTTAGTTTTGTCATGAATGTCATGATTATATTTATGTGTACGTACTACTGTAGGAACTTTAGGGATTGGGATTGATCGGGAAACTACTCGAGTAGTATTCTATATGGCATGAAGATTATACTTTCTTGTACTGGTATGTTATATAATTTACCATTTTTTCAGGTTGGGATTTGGGGATTTGGGAATTGGGAATATGGGAATATTCAATTTTGTAATTATTATATGGAGTTGTGTATAGTATACTGCATGTCATAGTACATTCAGCGAGGATATAACAAGTGTATATCATGATGAATTATCTATCTATCTATGGTATAGGTTTTTGATAACGATTCAAGGAGTTTTCAATGATTTGTTAGATGGTTATAGAATTAGATATATCTGAATTTGTTTTTTTTTATTTAATGTTCATAATGGGTTTGGATGATGATGGATTGGATTATTGTATAGATGATGGAATTTCTGGATATTTATATGAGTACTGCGTAGATACACACCTAATGATTACAATAGTGTCTATAAGTATTACCCCCCCTTGGAATTCTCAGGGTTCTTCTTGTATACGAAATTTCCTTCTAGTTGTATGGAAATTTATACTCGAGTACTCATAATTCAGTTTGAATATTAAGATGTGGATGGATATATGGGTACCAGAAGAGAACTTAGAGAAGAGCTTGGAGAGCCTGAAGAGATGATGCTAGCGCGAGAAGAAATATATTCGGTACTGTAGGATGTTGTAATTACTGTACTCGAGTAGTTACTGTGCGCGCCTTCTGGCTCTTCTCGATTAGCGAGAGAGGATATTGGGATGCTTTTTGGGGGGAGATGGGAGATGAGAGATGAGAGATGAGATGAGGTGGAACGGGACTGTGTAGTAGGTAGTAGGTTACTAGGAGGAATTATGAAATCATGAATAGGTGAGGGAATAGGTGGGATTCTGGAGAGATGTGGAGATAGAGATTGAGGATCACAATGACGTCTCAGAGCGAGAGAAAGGAAGGGGGCTAGAGGATGTGGATAAGTTTATACTTTCCTCATTCCTTCTTCTGTCAAGGACTCAAGGGAAGAGGATGAAGATGAAGATAAAAGAAGAACTGGTGTTAGAGTCAGTCAGCTAGATAATAACCTAGCTGACAGGCAGTGACAGCTAGCTTATCAGCAAATAATTTCTGAAAATTTGTTAATTTTGGAGTAAATTTGAGGTATTTTCTAAAGATATTTCGAATGTTTCCGTATACGTTTTGTATAATTATGTTTCGAATATATATATCGCGGCGAATATATTTTCAAAATCTTCAAGTTTTGATAAAATTGTTTAAAAATAAAAAGACTAAAAAAGTAAGGTGAAAGAAAAGAAAGGGAAAGGAAAAAATAGAGAGAAGGGAGAAAGGAAAAACGAGGATCTGGGGAAAAGAAATTTATATTTTATTATTAGATACTAGTACTGTAAATATTATGTGCTCATTAGCTGATTGGTAGCTGATTAGCGAGGTCGGTCAGCGAGTCAGTGGCGACGATGATATATCGTATCGTCAGCTGTCAGCTGTCAGCTGACTGACTGACTGGATTGGCAACTGTGCTCACTCTTTCTTCCCCCTACCTAGATATAAGTGAGGAAATGACCTTATTCAATGACCCTGTTTCAATAGGCTTTTTAAGTAGGACTTACCCTCACCTCGTGCCTGCTAACTATCACAATCCCACAATTCTTACGAAGCTAAAACTCACTCATGCCTTCAGATATACAGAGGTATCTATAAGCTGCAGTATACTTACAAAAACGTATCAAAAGTCTATGTTGATACTGATACTGATGATTTGA
Organism: Sclerotinia borealis F-4128; assembly: GCA_000503235.1. Taxonomy (NCBI): domain Eukaryota; kingdom Fungi; phylum Ascomycota; class Leotiomycetes; order Helotiales; family Sclerotiniaceae; genus Sclerotinia; species Sclerotinia borealis. The sequence continues at coordinate 14,057 of KI628542.1, forward strand.
TTTCCGCGAGTATGTATACAAAGGAAGGATTGTATTAGTATTGCGGTTGTGAAATCTAGCAGAGTACAGGATACAGGATGCAGGATGTAGAATTGTGCTCAGCCATTACTTGATAGGAGATGAGAGATTCTTAAAGAGTGAGAAATGACTTGACTTGGCTTGGCTTGTATGTACCTGGTGCTGAGATAAAGATTCATGTCTGGGAGATGAATATGAGGGGATAATTGATGTGATATGATTTATCATTGAATATTGATTAGTATTTTAGGCCGCTTCAATCTTGGAGATCTTTTGAGATATTTGTTTTGTTTTGAGCCAGCACAATACAGTATTCGGTTGTTCCTGCAGGAATGGTACCCGTATCGGTATTTGGATTCGTGTAGACTTGGACTGTAGTCAGAACATTCAGCCCATCTTGAGGTATTAGAGCCAGCACAATCTTCAGTCATTGCAGTCATATTGGGATATCTTAATTAGTTAAATGTTGTATTACAATTTGGATATTCGGAACATGTCTAAGGCTGGCGAATCTACCATGAGACATCATTTTCAGCGTCGGTTAGCTCATTTGCATCAGTATCAATACCATAACATAGGTAATCTACCAATATTCCCTCTAAATTCTCACTTTCTACCCACCGTCTCCTGTTTAATCGAAAGGATGTCTTACCTGCCGTATGTTTAAATACGGTCAAATCCTTGATTGGTTTCGACAAATGTAAGATCTGTCACTAGACTACGAATTACGAGTATACCAAGCAAATCACCATACATTCACCTTCTCTCCGCCATTCCATCCCATTCATTCCATCACCATCTCTTGTAAGGTTACAATCAAGAGGATATTTTCCTCATCACTTAATTATTACATACCGTCAAACCACTCGAATGATCTGTCCAGTAGTCACTGACTCACTGAACTCACCGCATCATTCCTCATCCATCCCAAACACACTCTCCCAATCTTCCCCGACGCCCATCAATAAATACCACCATACCACTATACCATCATATCACTATACCACCAAACCACCAAACCTTATCTTCGTCGAATACTTACTTACTTGCATGCATAATCTCATCACTGGATTGCTTATGAATAGCATAGCATACCTACCGTATCCACATTGACAAGCTTCATAGTGAGAAGTGAAAAGTGAGGTTACTCACGAGTCATAAGAGAGTAGTATTGAATAGATTAGTAGTTCAATTTTAGAGGCTATATATCTCATCACTAGTCATCGAGACAAATTGAACTTCTTTCCTGCTGTACTTGAGTATAAGATAAGGTTTGGCCTCGAGCTTGGAGAGGGTGCGTAGTAAGGAAGGGGGAGGGAGGGGTATTGTATATGAGACAGTTAGAATTGAGAGTGGCGGATGAAGATTAATAATGAACAATGTTCAGTGGAGTTTTCCTAGATGAGGAATACGGAAGTAGGGACGAAACTTATATATCTTGATTGATAGATATTCTTCGATACAATATCTCATATTGTACGAGTATCTCACACCAATATTTCATTATTTACACTGTCCAAGCCCGAGACCGTCGAGTAGAGTATCTAACATCACTAGATGATTCGAACAATCACTACTCAGTACTGTACTTACTCACTAACTCAGATTCCCTCTCTCCTTATTAACTTTATCTGATGTGCTGTTTAACTCAGCTCAGTGTTGTAAGTTCTTGGTTCTTCTATCTTTGTTTATCTTTAAAAGCCAATAGTACATAAGAAAGAGGAAGAGGAAGAGGAAAAGTGGAAAGGAAAAGTGAAAAGGCAAAGAAACTTCGATTACTGTTAAGTATGGAGAACTCAATTACTCAATGAAGCTATCTGAAGCAACCTCATCGGACAAGATCAAGTAAACAAGTAAACAAGTATATCATGATATCGGTGTACTGTTGGCATAATATATACTCCAATACCACCTTGGTCCTTGTATACAAGATATAGCAAGACATACTGTACCTAGTACCTCTCCTCCCACAGTACCACACAAACACGAACAAACCCATTCTACAGTACTTCTCCCTTGAGCAAGACACAGACACATGTATTTATGTATCATTTGCGTAGATGAGTATAGAGTATCCGTGATACTCAATATCAATATCAATATCAATATCAAGAGTGGAGAATGGAGAATGGAGAGGTGAAAGGAGGTGAATGGAGACGCGGATGTAGTTGGGTGATGTATGTATATATGTATGCTATGGTGCCACTGTGCTGTGTTGCTGTTGTATTAGAGTCTAGTTTAGTTAGTTAGTTAGTTATTGCGGGCTGGAAGATGGGGAGAGAAGGAAGGAGGGAAGGAAGGAAGGAAGGAAGGAGGGAAGGAAGGAAGGAAGGAAGGAAGGAGGGGAGGGGAGTATGGGGAGTATAGATTAGGGGGTAGGAGTATGGATAAGAGGATGGATGAGGGATTGAAAGATTGAGGGGATGAGAGGATAAAAGGATGAGGGGAATGGTATTTGGGTTGGCTTTTGTGGTGTGGTGTGGAGGGTAGACTGTGGAGTATGAAGTGTGGATGGAAAGAAAGAGGGGTGAAAAAGTTTGGTTATTATAATGATTGTGTTGTATTGTGTCCTATTGAAAGTTCCACGGAAAGAGTCATTCCTATGTAATAATAAAAATTAATAGAGTAGAATTGAAAATATTGTCCATCTGCAATAGCAATATCTGTATTCTCATCCTCATCCTCATCCTCATCCTAAACAATAAGTTAATAAAACATTTTATAAAATCCCCTCGTGGATATCCTCGTGACAACAACAACAACAACAACATCCACAACAAAAATAACAATAAGAAGCACACACACCAAATACCAAATTCCCCAAAAAACAAAACAAAAACCAAATAACTAAGTATCGTGAGATTTTCCAACGTGGGAGGACAACTTGGCTCGAATTTCCACGCTAAGTGGTTCACCGACACACTGTCACACACATACACATACACACACACCCTACCCACGTCTCTCCTTATCCATTATCCATCTGCATCCCCCGTCCCCCGTCCCCCGTTTTGCACATCCATCCATCCATCTGATCATCCGTAAGGTTAATCATATCATATCATTAGTGAAGCGAGTGTGAGCTTGGGAGTATACGAGTACCCAGACAGACATCCAAGATTTAAAAAATAATATAATATACTCGAGTACAGTAGAATAGAAAGAATAGATTATGGCGAATGAATGATAATATCCCTATGCGGCCTGCAAGGCAATCAGCACTCAGCACTCAGCACTGTTCACTAGATGCTAGATGCAATATGCAATATGTAATATAGTATGGGATACTACTCAGGTATGCTGTATGCTGTATGCTATATGCAGTATGCAGTTTCTAAATTGTGAAGCGTACCACACACAGTACAGTATATAATATCTGCAAGCCGAAGATACCGTTCCTTCCGTAGGATATTATTATTATTATTATTATTTTAGTTAATGGGTTTTTGATGATTTTTGATAATTGTTGAAGATTTGGAGATTTTATTTTATTTGCCACAAAGGATTTCGGGAGAGCCATGGCATGCTACAAGAGGTACACCCTGTCTCTAGAAAAATACTGTATTCCCAGCTTTTTAGCTTTGGCTTATGGCTTATGGCTTATGGAAAATACCCATAATTGTGTTTCATGCGGGCACATGTTTGTTTGTTTGTTATTCATCAAGATTTGTTTGTTGGTGAGTTGGTGTTGGGAAGCTTATAAATTCAAGGGCAATAGGGCAACTAAATAAAAGGTCTAGAAAGGAGGCGAGTTTTCGAATTTTGGAAAAGGGCATACATAGCCTCAACCTCAACCTCAAATCTTTTGAAGGGCTTGAAATACCTACCTAGGTATCTTGCATATTCATGGTTTTATTGACTTTGCTTGGTAAATTTTCAAAAAAAAAACCCCAAAAAATTGGTAATGTATAATAATATTTTGATCGTCTGCGTGTCTCATGTTTTGGGTAGGAATAATAATAATAAGGTGGTAGTCAGGTACCAAGGTCCAAGATGAATGTGAAGCCCTGTCGACGCGGTCGTGCCTTGTGAAGTTCCAGTTGAACTAGGGTGCAACAAAGTCTGTGCAACAAGTCGACGAGACATTTTGAGGTTGGAAATTGACATCGTGACCTTTTTCTATCATGGATAAAGAAAAACTCCTTGGTTGGGGGTCACCGGCTTTGCATATTTGAAAAGGGGGTTCGAGGACCGAAAACCCAAAATCTTGTCAAATTTTGTTCTAGAAGGTAGGTCTTGTGGGGTGAAAAGTAAGCGGATGGATAACTCAAATGCTTATCCGCGGATGAATTCACTGGGGAGGGGGAGGTGGAGTTACCTATTGAGGAGGAAGAGGAGCATGTATGCATACATGCTACAATGCACGTTCGCACGGTCTTTGGTTACAAACTTACAATATTGTATCGTATGGCTACTCCGGCACTCAATTTTATATTTGATTGATGGGGGATGTGTTTCTGGTTCTAGTCCTGTTTCTCCAGGAATAGCATAATACAAGGTTGAGCTGGCGGGCTGCAGAACGGATGGAAAGGAAGCTTGTCAGAAATAGGAAATCCCGTCGGATGTCTCAATCTTAGAGTTTTTAACCCCAACCAACTACTTTGGGAGGCTGGGTTTTTTTTTGGTTAGGTTGAGAAATTGAAAAAGAAGATGAGCGGATCGGAGTGAAGTCTCGGTCTCGGAGCAAAGAAGGTTTGTAATGTTTGGAAGTCTTATGGACATTGTTGTATGGGCGAGGCTGTGGTCGAATTCTTTCTTGCTTTGTCTTGGTTCTAGCCTGCGCGGGTTTCAACAGTTGTATCCGGTACCGGTACTGGACAACTGGACACTGGACAGATAGGAAGATGGTAATAGTTCGGTACTTGTTGTCTGTAACTTGTGGTGCGTCCTTTTTGGATGATCAAGTGATGATTTTTCTGTTGCTATTAGTTTGGGATTCCGTTTTGGAACTTCGGAGTTAGAAAGTGAGATGCGAGGAACTGGACTGTGCTGTTGTGAGAGCAATTGAGTTTCCTTAAGTAGAAACCTAAGAGAATAATAGATGAAAGGGGTAAACCTTGAATCTTGAGTTCGTGATATTCGAGAAAGTAAGAGCTTTAGACTAAGTTTAGAGAAGAAAAGAAATTGATCACAGTCAATGTGTGGGGGTGATAACCGTAACAGAACAGTTCAGAATTGATATATATGAATATATTGTATTGTCAATTAATGTCCATATGAGGGAGCAATTGAATTGTGGATGTTTTATGTTGTGATATTATGAAGAGTAGATCTTTCTTGCCCTCCCATTGCGTATTCATCAACGACAACATTCATTAACGACACCAATTGGCATCTCATACTGAGTACTCGTATATCTATCGGTATCTGTTGCATGGTGAGATATGAGATAAGATCAATCAAGTAATCAAGTCATGAATCCAGAAAAGAAACAAAAAACAATGGGGATATGATGTTATGTTTATGTATACGATTGAAAATATGTGATTTCATACTTCTCGATGATTGAAAAGATGGACATTTCATCATAATCTCAAAAACCTGTTTATCATTTCCAAGGAAGAGACAAATGAGACTTGGTTGAGCCGTTTTACCAACAACGTCGTTTCTACAGAAAGATTTGCAGATTTGCAGTCGAATCCCCCCACCATAGCGCCTCACTCAAATAGACATAGCCACCACAAGGAACAATTGTGGATCGACTGAGATGTTCTCCTGGGAGAGAGAAGATATGATTTCGGAGCCCAAAGAATGCAAATGGATAATGTTCCATATGCATATGCGATGTGACTGTCAATGCAATTTATAAATATATGAGGTGACGAACCACTGGGCGGGCGGCATAATTCCAATTACTCACTTTAATAGGATGGAAAGAATTCTTCCGTTTTTATAGAACACGCCTCGAACATTTAGAAAATGAAAATGTTCATCTGTCAGCCAGCTAGCTAATCCATTATGCATTAGGTATGCACAAGCTGTTTTTGTTTCATATTGATAACATAGAAATCGGTTGAGAAAGCGGGTTAAAGTATAATATAATGAAAGAAAAAAAGAACAACAAGAAGAGGAAGAAATGGAAGCAGAAGATGGGACATGTCTTCAACGGAAAGATGACACCGGGCATATCATAATTGGCAAAAGGAAGCCATCTGTTTCCCCGCCCCACCAAAGCCAAGATAACTCAATTAACACCTAGACCTAATGATATGATTAGTTAGACCTAGTATCTAGTATAGTATCTAGTATCTAGTGCACATGTAGTAGTGATTACGTCTTTTCGTTACCTATCTAGGTAAAATAATCTAGCTTTACTTTCCTCTAGCACAACTCTAGCACAACTCTAGCATCCCTCTAGTCTAGTACTATCCCATACATTCCCACCGTCCTCATTCCCCACTTTTTACCGGAATTGCCTCGATGGATTTTTGTTGATCATTATTTTGTCACATGTTGCCCTAGGAAATAGATCGTATTCTGTGCAGTTATGTGTGCAGACTTGCATGGATTATTATGGATTCTTGACATGGATTATATATAAAATGTTACCGGATTTGTATCAAATAATAGCTTCATATTATTATTAAAACCAATTATTCTGAGCGTTTTGATCCCAAGATACTTGGCCGCGCGGGATCGATTTCTCCCATTTCCATGTCCATGTCCATGTCCCATCTCCATCTCCTCCATCCGTGCATTCGTACCAAAAAAAAAAAGACCCAAGTGACCTAAAGAGAGGGGGCCCCGCCTCACCTGGCAATGAATACTTGGATATTGGATATACCAAGGAAAGACGGAGCTTCCGATGAGGAAAGGAAAGGAAAGTAAAGTTAATAAATAAATCAATTAATATTGAATAATAGTACGGTAATATTCTAATGTGTTGATCTCTTTGTGTCAAACCCACATACTTAACTACTAAGCTCTCCCCTCGCGCCTACTTATTTCTTCCCGCAACAAACCAAATCCACCTTCATTCCCCCATCTCCACTTCCACTACTCCCCCAACATTTATAACTCCAACAAATCCTACCTTCATTCCCATATTCCTTCCATATACAAACCAACACACTTCTTTCCAAGAATCACTTCATCGCGACTTATCCTTATAATACCCATCGAGCTTTGCTTTTTTACAATACCCATTGTCTTTTTATATCCTTTTACATACATACACGCACACACACTCCCATCATGATGATGCATCCCACACTACCGCCTGCGATGACACATAGTGATCTCGACAGCTTCAGGTATAAAAGAGACGCGGAATATAGAAATATCGATAAAGAAGTTGAATATGTTGAGCACATCGAGCGAACAAAAGTACATCTGCCAGAGGACTTGGTTCAGACCGAGGAGGAAGAACAAAACCATTGGTTTATTGGTAGTATTGATCAAGGTACAACTTCTACAAGATTCATCATCTTCAATGGAGAAGGGCAACCTGTGGCCATGCACCAGCATGAATTCGAAAACATGTATCCCGAGTCCGGGTAAGTTTTAATTCTCCTGCTACCCTTACTATCGAATCCAAACTAATAATAATCTTTCCGCAGATGGCATGAACATGATCCTCAAGAATTGGTTGATTCGGTGGATGAGTGTGTAGAGAAGGCAACGGCGAAATTCCTCGATTTGGGATACAAGAAATCCGATATCAAAGCTATTGGAATCACCAACCAACGTGAAACAACCATCTGTTGGGACACAAACACTGGGGAACCATTGTACAATGCCGTTGTTTGGGCCGATACTCGAACCACGGCTCTTGTGCGCGAGCTCAAGGAAGCAGAGGGAGCAGACAAAATCCTTCAATTTTGCGGCCTGCCACTCTCGACATACCCCTCAAGTGTCAAGCTTATGTGGATGTACCGAAATGTTGAAGCCATCAAGAACGCATACGACGAAGGCAGATTATCTTTCGGAACGGTCGACTCTTGGTTGATTTACAAACTGAATGGAGGAAGGGAAGGTGGCATTCATGTCACAGACACTTCAAATGCTTCTAGAACTATGTTCATGAACCTTCACACTCTACAATATGACGACAACCTCCTCAACTTCTTCCAACTCGACAGGAAAAACGTCACCCTACCAAAAATTGTTCCTTCCTCCGACAAAGAAGCCTTTGGCAAGATGGCTTACGGTGCTCTACAAGGCACGAGAATTACTGGATGTCTAGGAGATCAATCATCCGCTTTAGTTGGTCAATGTGGTTTCAAACCTGGTCATGCGAAGAACACATACGGAACTGGTTGTTTCCTTCTCTACAATGTTGGCACCAAACCTGTCGTGTCAAAGTATGGTTTATTGGCTACTGTCGCGTATGATTTCGGCAATGGTAGAAAACCCGTCTATGCTTTGGAAGGTAGCATTGCCGTTGCAGGTTCCGGTGTTAAGTTTTTGATGAACAACCTGGGTTTCATTGCACACTCAAGCAAGATCACTGAATTGGCAGAGACTGTCGAAGACAACGGTGGTGTGGTATTCGTTACTGCTTTCTCTGGTCTATTCGCACCATACTGGATTGATGATGCTAAGGGAACAATCTTCGGTATCACTCAGCACACACAGCGAGGTCACATTGCCCGTGCAACCCTCGAAGCTACCTGCTTCCAGACCAAAGCCATTCTCGATGCTATGGAGAAGGATTCCGGACACAAATTGGAAGGACTCGCCGTCGACGGTGGCATGTCTAACTCTGACCTTTGCATGCAAACACAAGCCGATATTCTCAACATTCCAATCAACAGACCAGTCATGCGTGAAACCACTGCTCTTGGTGCCGCGATCGCAGCGGGTTTCGCAGTGGGTATCTGGAAGGAGTTCGATGAACTCAAGGAGATCAACCGTGACGACAGAACAATCTTCAAGCCACAAGCCAAGCGCACAAAGGCTGCACGCATGTTCAAGAAGTGGGAGCAAGCAGTTGAGATGAGCAAGGGTTGGGTGTTGCATGACGAGGATGATGACCATGATGATCTTGATTAGATGGCTTCATCAAGTATACTGCCAATAAAATGGGGATGGGGGTTGAGATGGAGGTAATGGATAATTCAACTTAGGTGGACAAATGCGGGGAAAAGAGGAGGACATGGATATATACCCCAGGATGATTGATCGATTGCATAGATGCACAGAGTGGGAATTGTGAATTTGGGGTCGGGTGTTTTTGGCGTGCGGTTGTCGAATACCCTTTTGGCGGTATGGATCTATTCATGGGGATGGAAGATTATTTGTAGCATATAAGATTTTGCATTTAGCTGGGTATAGGATATAGGATACAGGATATAGACCGCAGGGCGGCCTTTTAATGAAGTTTACGAATAATAAAAATTCAAAATTAATAAAAACAAAATTTCAAAATTTATTTATCTTGAGTTTTCTTTTTGTGAATGCGGAGAGTTGGATATGCATTATAAACCAAGTTCTGTATGAAGATTCTTGATAAGAATCTGGGTGATATGGGAGGGCAAGGGGGTTCTTTTGATATGGGATGGGATGGGATGATGGATATCTATTATATATATATATACTCGAGTAGATAGATAGATACCGATAGATCGTTTTCCTCTATGGGGGGAGGAGGTGCGGGGGGGAGGGATTGAATCCATCATTTAATAATCATATTTATTTATTCAAGTTTTTTTATTATATATCTATCTTATTTCAGGGATATTACTCAACTCAGTACTTGGATTGATATGATAATGGTGATGATGATGATTATGGTGATGGTGATGGTGATGATGATAATGGTGATGATGATGGTGATGGTGGTGATGATAATGTAAGGTAGGGTAGGGTAAGGTAAGGTAAGGTAAGGTAAGGTATGGTGGGTATGGTGAGGTGAGGTGAGGTAGGGAGGGTAAGGTATGATAGGGTAGGGTGAGGTAAGGTGAGGTGAGGTGAGGTGAGGTAAGGTGGAGTATGGGATGAATGGAGCATGGGATGGATGGATGGATGGATGGATGAGTAGTGAGTAGTGAGTAGTGAGTGAGTATCTAAAGTAGCAAGGTACTGACTGCACTGTACTGTACTGCACTGCACTGCACTGTGCTGTGCTGGAATGGAATGGAGTAGGTAGGAGTAAGTAGGTAAGTAGGTCAGAAAGCAAGAAAGCAAGAAAGTTGAATTGGCAGATTATATTGTATTGTATTGTATTGTATCGGATTGGATTGGATTGGATTGGATCGGATCTATCTAACTCAAATGTGTCTCTCAAATTCAAACATTCAAACATTCATACTCCTATTCTTATTCCTATTCCTATTCCATGCACATCATTCCTCCCATGCAATATTTTACACGCCTCCTCCTTTCCCTTTCCCCGCCTCTCCCCACTTCACCAGCATAAGAACCTACACAAACCTACCAACCAATGCACCAACCAAACAATGCACCAACCAACCAACCTACCCCCACAACGGCGCCGTAACCTCCACAGCCCTCTCCACCACAGCCCTAACCCTCTCCCCAAAAACCCGATTCGCACACTCTACCTCTAGATCTTCAAGCCATACTTTCGCGTTCATTTTGTCGACGGTGATTTCGATGCCTGGGACTGGGATGCCTAGTTTATGTAAGCGGAGGATTTCTTTTGCTTGGTTTTCTTGTTGGGCTTGTGTGTTGGAGGTGGAGGTGGAGATTTCTTCTGTTGGTTCGTTTTTGGGGGGTGGGGAGATGGATGAGGATGAGGATGTGAGGGAGGGTTTGCTGGTGGAGGTGGAGAGGCGCGGAATGGCGATTGGAGTTAGATTGTCGGCGCCAAATTGCGCTTCCAGGAACATGAAGAGGCGTTCGAGGCGCTCGGTGGGGGTTAGGTTAGCGTGGAGGTTGCGGGTTTCGGTGTGGGTGTGGAAATGTGAGTGTGGGGATTTGCTTGCAGATTCTGGTTTATGTTAGTTGAGGTTTATGTCAAAATGGAGGTAGGAGAAAGGAGAGCAGGGGAGAAAGGGGAGAAAGATATCATCTGGATATTTTGAAGGAAAGGGAAGGAAGGGGTCAACGCAATGTAACATACGTTTAACAGCGGCTGGACTACTTTCCACCGAGTAAAGCACCGCCATAATAGCATCCGCAATTCCATCATTCAGCATATTGCCTTCCCATTCCAATTCTACCTCCCCATTACTTCTATATCTCACCGTCACACATCCCATAACCAAATATGCCGTTAGGGCATTGGTATTGGCGATTTCCTCATCAGCTGCTTCGTCAGATGATCCATTCATATGTGTATCCCCGTTTCCATTTGAATGTTTCTGTTGCCCTCTACTCTCAGGCAATTCATCAATTTTTCCAAACGTACCCTCCAGCGCCCATCGTATAAGGTCGATCCCCGCCGCACTGAGTGTCATGCGTTGTTTACAGGTGATGGTAGTGGTAGTTAGTCCCGCATATTCTCTCAAATCTTCTGGGGCCATCAACGACATTTTAAAATCATTTTGAACCAGAACACCCGTGATGATTTGAGTGGAATCGGGGAGTGGAGGATTATTTGCAAGTTTTCCGACGACTTTGGCGGTTTTGGAGGTCATGAAGGGGATGCGTAATGGTTCGCAATTTTTGGGAGAGAAAACTTTCACTTTGGTGGTTTTGTCGGCATTGAGGGAAAGAAGTTTGGACTTTAGACGCATCATATTGTGTTGTTCGCCGTGAACGAGGATCTATTCTTGTTAGGCCCGTATTCTTTTAAGTTTGCATTTGGAAGTTGGGTGGTACTTACCACAACGGGAGCAGCGATTTCCTCGATGAATTCTCGATTCTCAACACCATCAACATGGGCTGCGAAAGAGAATTCTTGAACGCTACATCTTCTGGGTATCATGGCTTTCTCTGTTTCTCCAGGTGCTGATCTTCGAGTGAACCCCTGTGGTCCGGACATGATTGCTTGGATGTGATCGGGTTCCTGCATGATTTGCTTCGCCATAGTACCTTCGACACTATAACCAGTAATAATAACACCATTTTTATCACTTGGTGCCCATCGTTCTAGTAATTGTCGACTGATACCATTCTGTAGCATACCAGGACTTGCTAAAATGACACAACCTCCCACGTCGTCGAATCGATCGAGATTCTTTAATGAACGAATGTACTTGAAATCCCATGGTCCACCTCTACCTCCGCTAGTTGAGTTCGCTTCGGCTTCGGCCATACGTTCTCTGAATAGCCGTTTGATATTTTCGTTCATCGATCCAACGTATGTCTGGTATACCAACATACATTTGCGGGCTAAGTTACTAGCATAGTAAATAGGAATCTTCTGAAACTCCTGATGTTTACCCCAGTATTCATCTAGAATCAAAAGAAGTTCTTGGGCTCTACCGAGTGCAAAGACTGGCATGAGGACGCGACCCCCGCGATTCAGGATACTAGTGATAGATTTCATGAGGGCTTGCTCTCGTTCCATCCGGGGAACATGTGATGCTATACCATAAGTAGATTCAGTAATCAGAACATCAATCTTCACTCCTTTGGGGACTTCGGCAGAGACAAGATGTCGATCGTCTTCCCGAGAATAATCTCCAGTGAAGAAAATCTTGAGTCCAGCGATCTCAATGAGAAACATGGCAGCACCAAGTACATGGCCAGCTGGGTATGGCGTGACTCTTATGGAAGATATTGTATGTGTAGTATGATAATCTATGGCTTCGATTTGAGCAAACGTAGTGAGATGGTCGGCTTCGGTATAGACTGGGTGTGAGCCTCCATTCGAGGAAGCTCCTCCAACTCTTACACTGTCTATGATGAGCCATTTGTAAATAGCCTTGGTGGGATGTGTCATGAAGACACGGCCCTTGAAATTAGTCTTCGCAAGGACGTATGGTAACGAAGCGGCATGGTCGACGTGAAAACTTCAAAAGGTCAGCTCTTGCAATATCAGGTAGGGCAAAATACGCCAGCAAAAATAGGATTCTATGTACAAGTCGGGTGTGCGGGGATAAAGGTTATATCACAGAATCAAGACAAGCATTTGCTGTGGGATAATGGTATTGTATTGATTCTCGTATACATATTCAATATGGTATATAAGCCAAGGAGATGTGAGATGGAAATCTGCATATGATCTGCATGACCCAGAATGCGATGTAGAAGTCTAAATTGCCGATGGCACATTATACCGAACCCGTCGAAACAGGATACCATATAACGACTACCCCAATCCTCCAAAAGCCAACGCGCGCGTATATGGGATGTAGGAAATGGGAAATCCGCTTACTGGCTGATCAGAAGTAAATCGACAGTACTCAAGTCAAAATCGTCGTAGAAAGGTAGAGCTGCTAAGCCGTCGTAGCCAGCATGCAGACCAGCATCGAGCTATATCAACAAGTCAGTAAAGAAGGTGCGAAAAGAGTAAGAGAAAGGCTGTATGCTTACCATGACGGTTTTACCCTTGTATTGAATGATATGGCAAGATCTTCCGACCTCATTACCACCACCAAGATTCGTGAATATGAGCTCATCAGCTGGGTCTACCGGCTCTTCCACAGTAGGTGCCATAGAGGCAGCCTTACGTTTTGATGCCATTGTAATCGAGATGTGAAATATTGCTTTTCTTTGTTAATTTAAATTTATGACAGTCACTACCTTCAGAGGCAGATAAATGTTCAGTGAGAGAGCATAATCGCACTCAAAGTCCGACCTCAACAAAAAAGAATATTAAAAATAAAAAACCTTTTGGTGGAATGGTAAGTTAGAGAATAAGATAAGTTGAATCAAAATTATTGTTGTGAATTCAATGTACTTGGATTATAAGAAGAGAAGTGAGGTTTAATATCAAAGACGCGATTTTGGCGTTCCTTGTAATGGAAATTGTGCACTAAAAGTTACACGTGATGAATGTCAAAACTGGATCGCTTTCGCGATTCCATTCAATGACCACATAATTTGCCTGGAACGGAAACAGCTTAATCATCATCAAAACAACGAGTGAATACGGTCGCGCAGGTTCAATAGATTTATTCTGAAGACTTACACTAGCGCATGGGTCGATATCATTGGAGGTAGCCGGGCTTTGCGCCTGGGTTGTGAAGGATACAGGAGATAAATAGAAGTTATTGCGACCAAGACGTCGACAACATGGCGCAACCACAGCAACAGCAACCGCCATACCCTATGCCTCAGAGGCCTTTCTCCCCCCCGCAACCAGTTAATTCACCCTCAACTCAAAATCAACAGTTCGCCTTTCCACCACACAAGCGACAAAGAACGTCCCCTAACCCGCCGCCGTCCCAGCCAGGTTCGCCCTACGTCACATCACCATATGCGATGAGCCCAGGTGCTTCTGGTCCGGCTTCAGCTTCACCTTCGCCGCATTTCTCCACAGTACAGCTTCCTCAGACTGCTTATACCACACCGTATTCAAATGGATTAAATGCGCAACCATCTCCTTCGTTAAATCTTCCGCAAACTCCAGGTGCCCTCCCGCCTCATGCGCAACCAAGCCCTTTGAGCTTCCCAGGTCAAATTCAGCAGCATCATCAAGGAAACCTACAGGCGGCTCATTTCAACAATTTTAATCTGCAGATGCCACAACAGCATCATCCTGGAGGAATCATGGGTCCACCTTCGAGACCGGTTGATAAGAATAAGCTTGATGGTTTGGATCCGATGGACGTTCTGGGAGGAACTGGTGTCGATCTTGCAGAGGAGGAACAATATACATTTCAGCAGTACTCATCATCTTTTAATGCTCAAGTCTCCAGATCACATCCTGGTAATGTTTCGGCAGGTCACAGCTTTACTCAATTTCCACCTGGACATGAGCGATCTTTCTACGGCTCTGGTCCTGCTAATCAACTCGGAGAAGTCCCTAATACTAAGTCACAAGAGGATTTCGAAAAGAAGGCTGCTGATAAGGCCTGGCATGATGCGGCTCGTGATTTAGCAGTATCGAGGCAAAGGGAGTTGAATAATCCCTTCTTGATTGTGTCCACCGTTCATAGAAGAATGGAGAAGATCGCACATGATAATGGTCTTGGCTTGAACACCGACTTCAACCAAAAGATGGGAACCATGAAACTACCTGAGCACTTTCCAGAACCAAACGTTAAAGTACAAACGGCGGTAGGACCAGAAGGTGCCATCACTGCAACAACCGGTACCTTCATTCCAGCCGATTCTCTACTCGTTGACCAGCTTGCGCTTATGTCTATCTCTACCAAGTATCGGCTTCGTGGATTAGTGGAAGATGCTATCAAACTATCTATAGGTCGACAGACTGGTTCTCATGCTCAAATTAGGGATGAATGGGCAGACGTTGCTGTAGAGTCTCGTAAAGTTTCTACCATTGTCAATGAAGGTGGACCACGGATTGGATGGGAGAGTGCTGTCAGCCCTCTCACCAACTCTCAAAAACGTATGTATCATATCCCTAGTGATTTCGATTGGAGCTAACCCAGCCAAGGCCCCCACTCGGCTGCAGGTAGATTACCCACCCCGGTATCAGAGAGCGCAAAGACGCCAACGAAATCCTTTGCGAACGAAGTTGCAGTAGCTCTTCGAAAAGCCGCCGGTAAGGAGCAAGAAGCTGAAGAGGCTAGAATCCGAAAACGTAAGGCTCGCGAGTCTGGTGATGGATCTCGTGCTGGGTCAATAAATCCGGGCACGCCAGGCTCTATTGCGCCAGATATTCTTGACAAACCACCTACCAAGAAAGAAATGAAGAGAAAGGCAGAGGCCAAAACTAGCGAGGCAGCAAGCCACGCAGCAGCCAATGTGACGACTACACAATTCTTGGGTGGTAGAAATGTGTTTGGGAAGAAGAAGCAATATAGTTGGATGACTTCGGCTGGTGGATCTGGCAGTGGTACAAGCACACCGGGTAGAATCATGCCACAAGGCCTTGGTGCTTCTTCTGGTAGCCCAATTGCGAATCCTGGACCCGAAAAATTCACGACAGATGGTGTGCGAAGGTTAGGAACATGGCGAGAAGATGGTGGCAAGGGACGTCATATTCAGCTCCGAGACTGGATCATGGTTCTCGAGGATGATGGCAGGGAGAAAAAGGCATTACAAAAGGCATACGCTTTGGTCGATGGAATGGATCCTAAGTGAAGGAATTTCTTTTCATGGATAGGGCAGTTGCAGAATAATATTTGCATGGCGTTGCATGGTTCATCAGGCGTTTGTGTCTCCCCCAAGGAAAGGATGGGCACGCTTTTTATCTCGTTGGGATTCGATGAATGGATGGATGGTTTACCTTATCTTACACATATGGTTGTGGTGGTGAAAAAGATGCATATTCGTCTCACCATTGGGTTTGATATATGAATCAAGACTTTTGATAGAGCTATACCTTTTTGGATGCAATAGGTAGGCACCTAGGTAGCAATAACTCAATCTTACCAACCAGTTTTTTATAAATTTATTAAGGAAAATCTCCTATTCAAGTTGTAACCATGAGAGAGATAAATTCTAGATCAGGTATCGTATGTAGTAATATTTTTAAAAGCTCACCATAAAAAACCTTGTGCAGTCAAGCAGTCAAGCTACCTACACATTACAATGTCGGTACCAACCCCACATATTGGGTTAAAACAATGTAACAAAGAACAAAATAAAGTCCCAATTGCCAAGCAAGCTTTTCTTTTCTTTGCTTTGATTATAATATATATATTTTTTGATTTCTCCATATTTTCTCCATAATTTCTCCATTTTCAAATTCTTTTCCCCGCGATAATTATTTCTTATAGGTCTAGTTTTGGGGCTATGGATAATGGTAGGATGGGAAAAAGGGAGAAGAAAGAAGGAGAAGAAAGGAGAAAGGAAAAGAGGGGTTGGAATTGAATTGAACTGAACTGAATCCACTTGTGATCATCGTATTATTACTAGGTAGGTAGGTTTTTGCTATTCGATTCGGGTATTTGGTTATCCGGGTAAGGTTAAGGAGTTTGCGGGGGTGGGTGGTGGTGGTGGTGGTTGTGGATGTGGATGATGGTGATGGGTTTGGTTTCTTTATTATATGAGTATGAGTATGAGTATGGTACTGTATGAGAATGAGATAAGATACTTAAGTAAGTATAGCTGTGAGAGTAGTGACCTGATCACAATCACAATTACAATGGATAGGAAGAAAAGATAGGACAGGACAGGATAGCACTCGAATAAGAATAATCGTAAATCGGATCCGAGAATACAACATATGCAGTACAGTACAGTTCACCGGTACTGTATCCCTCTCAATCTTTTGGGCGAGTTGAATTGAATGCGGTTTTGGTTTGTATGATATGATATTGATATTGATATGATGTGATGTGGATGGATGGATGTGAGAGTGATGGTTTGGGTTGGGTTTGTTGATTTGGTTAGGTTTAGATTCCGGATGCATGGATTTGTTGGATATCTACGGTATCATACCCATTGGCGAGTTGGTGATCTCAAGCTTGAGCTTTTTAGCTTTTTGATATTACCGGTTCGTACTTGTATGTATGTACCTGGTTGGGCTTGAATTATTGAATTTGACCAATAACAGAGAGGGATGGGTTGGCGGGTTAAGTACTAGGTAAGGTAGGTAATTAATTAGAAAAATTACCTAGTAGACAGAACCGAGATATATAGAGAGGGATCTTCTTTCCCTCCATCAATTGACTTTTTTTTCTACATTGATTTATTTGGAATCTTGTGACGATTAATTAATTGAGAGCAATAGCTTTAACTATTTGTGGATGAATTCATTTTAACTTGTACGAATGCAATTCCTAAGTTTATATTTTTTGCCTATAGAATACAGTTTACGAAACACGAAATACGAAATACACAATATCGGGATAAAGAAGTTTGAAGGTGACGCATTGTTTTCTACTAAAAGGGAAATTAAGAATATCAACTTTAGAATACGACTTTGGCTTTTAGTAGTGTAACTACCATTCGTCTCGGCAACACAACAGTATCACAAAAGGATTCAAAAAGAGACATCATGAATTGTCCATCAAGAACAGATGAACCATTGGAAGGTGATGGATATAATCAAAACCCCAATGCCTTGGCAAATGACCTCACCACCAGAGAGGATTTGAATGGGCGAGCAAATGGGAGGGCGTTGAGGAGAAGTTTGGAGGATGAGGGCTTGGAGTGTATTAATAACCTTGGGGAAGATACTGGTGATGGAGAGGGAATCCGAGGTGGGAAGGGTGTTGGAGGGGGGGTGGGAGTTGGGGTTGGGGTTGGGGATGATAGGGGCGGTGGAGGGGATGGGAAGAGTGATCACGTGGTTGATCCTTCTAGTGCACCTCTTGATACGATAGATCAAGCGGGAGGTGGAAGGGGATATGGAAGAAGTTGTCTCAATATCTCAAAGGAACAATTCGTGAAAATGAAGCAAGTGATGGTCAAATTTGCTAAATTCGTGGGTCCGGGATTCATGGTACGTATTTTGCCACCCCCTCCAACAATAACAAAACAACAGCATCATCATCAATATCAAAATCACAATAAAAAGCCAATATCCAAAATTGCTTTCAGTCACATTAACATATTGACATATTTTATAGGTGGCTGTAGCATATATTGATCCCGGAAATTATGCTACGGATGTTGCAGCCGGAGCGACGTATAGATTTCGGCTGCTGTTTATTGTGCTGATGTCGAACATCTTTGCCATCTTCTTGCAGAGTCTTTGTATTAAGCTGGGCACTGTTAGTGGATTGAATCTGGCAGAGGCTTGTAGGGCTTTCTTGCCGAAATGGCTCAATATTTCTCTGTATATTATGGCTGAGGGTGCAGTATGATGATTCTCTCTCCTTTTACATTGTCATCTTGGCTGACCGACAATAGATTATTGCTACGGACATTGCTGAGGTGATTGGTACAGCTATTGCTATCAATCTTTTGATACCTCAAATACCCTTGGTTGCTGGTTGTGCTCTATCGATTCTTGATGTTCTTATTCTTCTCGTTTTTTATCCTGGAAATGGTGAAATGAAGAGATTGAGATATTTTGAGATGTTTGTTGTTGGCTTGGTGTTGGGTGTTGTTGTGTGCTTTTGCATTCAATTATCCCTCATTCAAAATACTTCCGTGGGTGAAGTGTTCAAGGGATATTTGCCCTCCAAAGCGATCGTTGAATCAAAGGGGTACGTGATTCATTATCGACCCCACCATCATCATACTAATTTACTTTAGAATCTACCAAGCGTGTGGGATTCTAGGAGCGACCGTCATGCCTCACAGTCTTTATCTTGGAAGTGGCATCGTCCAACCTCGACTCCTGGACTACGATAAAAAGAACAACATTATCAAACAGGATTTCGACCTTGGTACTAAGGAACCATACTACCCCTCCCTCCCCGCCATCAAGTTCTGTCTCAAATACTCCTACGCCGAACTCGGAATCTGTCTCTTTACCTTCGCTCTCTTCGTCAACTCTGCAATTCTCATCGTAGCCGGAGCAGCCCTCTACCAAAACCCTGCAGCCCCAGATGCCGATCTTTTCGGCATCTACGATTTACTCGTATCAAGTATCTCGAAAGGCGCCGGAACTATCTTTGCTCTTGCCTTATTATTATCGGGTACCAGCGCGGGCATTGTTTGTACCATCGCTGGACAAATGGTTTCCGAAGGTGCTCTCAACTGGACCATTAGACCTTGGCTCCGACGTCTCCTCACCAGAAGTATAAGCATCACACCTAGTATCATCATTGCCGGCGCCGTCGGCCGCGAAGGTCTATCGGCTACTCTAAACGCTAGTCAAGTAGCCCTCAGCATCGCCCTTCCATTTATCTCGGCACCATTAATCTATTTCACCTGTCGTAATCGTTACATGACGGTGGGATGTCAGGGGCGAAATACTTTTGGAAATGATGGTGAGAATACGAGGGGAAATGGAGATGGAAATCCGGAAATCGAAAGTGATTTTGACCATGAAGGGGATGAGGGATTGAGTGGAGATGCGAATGGAATGGATAGAGGTGCGGGGACAAAAATGAGAAATCATTGGATTACGGCGGCGGTGGCGGGGTTTATTTGGATCGTTATGGCGGCGATGAATGTGGCGAATTTGGTGCTGTTGGGGAAGGGTGAAGTTTGATTGTAGAAGGTTGTGAAGATCTTGTAGATGGCGGGGTGAGGTAGATGGTTGAGAATAGTTTGATGAATTTTAGATAGAGGAGAGACGGAGAGAGTGCTGGATAATGAAGGAAGAAAGGAAGGATAGCAGTAAATTGTAGAGTACATAGGTATCGATCGTATCGCTGGTAGCTTGGGATAATGATTGATAGGCACTCGAGTATACAGTGCCGATAGTACTCGAGTACATAAAGTGCATATAATGCACTAATACCAATACCAATACTCAATATTAATGCTTAGCAATCGAGTTGAGCAGAGAAAAGGTACTTGAATACGAGTACAAATGTTATTATCAATATTAAAGTATGAAAGTATAAAGTATGATCACGAGTTCTCTATCGTTGTTTCTTTAGAGTAGGATGAGGTAGATGGTCGGTATAAGTTCTGGTATAAGTTCTGGGTCTGTCTGCTTTTGGCGATTCTGGTTCTGGTTCAGGTTCTGGTTCAGGTTATGTATTTGTATTGTAAAGGAGTGAAGGTAGGTGTGAAATCATAGGAAAGCCTTCGGCATAACCATATATTGTATAACAATCATCTAATCGTAGCATTACTGAGATAGTTATGGTCAAAGGGGGATAAAGTAATTATTTGTCTAAATATTGAAAGTAGGTATAATTTTGAAGGGGTAAAATATGATAATTGATTTAAACTACAGGAAGAGAGGGTATAAGTACCTTCTCTAGGCTATTATGTGACTCTAATACTATTGATTGGTTTCCTCACAGTATCTGTATTTATTTTGTACGAATACAAATAGGTATACATATGTATCTTGCTATGCTATTTTCTTTTCCTTTCTGAAACTCGCCTGGCGTGTGTAGTACTTACTAGTGGTACTTTATCTGGTATCTTGATCGATCGAAGGTTTACATTGGAGAGATGGAATCTATTTCTATTTCATCTAATAATACATAGATATAAACTCGAGTATACATTTTATATTACATGAACATGTCCCCCAAAAACATTTTATTTCAAGTTCGAGGGACGCGCGAAGGTGGAAAACAGAGATATGAGATAATAGTCATTAAGTATTTAACACTCTACTTTACTCTCGCCGTAACTTTAAGTAATGACTCGGAATCATTATCATCTAATTCTTTCATCTGGTTATATATAACATGACGGATATGAATACTGAGTAGGTGGATATTCAGATAACATTAGAACCTATAGAAGCTTTGAACAAATTCATCAAAGGTAATAAGATGTTCCTTTTTTTCTTTTTTTGGAAATCCTAGAAAAGTTTCAGAAGATGGCTTCGTCATGATTCTTATATTACTCTCTAGCTACACATGATTTAGCTCGAAAACTAGTGTCAAAAGAGGTGTGGTTTGAAAATAGCTTTCTTTGCTAGTGAGTTATCGGATGTAATATAACACATATACTACGCTGGGGTCCTGCTTCATTGTGATCTCTCCCGATCTGGGCTATAGCTAGTCAATGGTGGGATTTGAGTTTCGTTGTTATCCAGCTTGTCTGGATCCTGATCAATGCTTCTTTCTGCCTGTTCGGCTTGGTTCGTTTATTAATGTTCTTCGCCTCTATCTTTATGGTTTTATTGAATATACATTTCTTGGGGGGAGTCTTGGTAGAAAGGATGTGGAAGGATTCATCTCGCTAGCGGTATATATGAGGCTGCTTGATTTTTAGACTGAACTCGAGTCAGTCTATTGGGAACTGGGAATTTAGTAGCTATGTTATGATATACTTGTTCGTAAGAGTTGATGCGATTTTCTGGGTAGCATAGATGGGTTTGACGAATATTATCAACTGAATATAAGTCTTAGAAGAAATCTGTGACGAAGATATAGGTCTACATTAGCATCGGTGAGTATTTTCTTGGGAGCGAAGATTATGATATATTCAACATGAATGCTTGAAATGTCCATAAGGTTGCAAAATTGCAAGATGAAAATAAACGTTTGTCAAATTCTTGTCAATATTATCGTTATCTGAAAAGGGAACTTTGAAATCCAGAGATATTGAGCGATAAGTATCGACATACAATCGAGTAGTATTGGCTACAGTATTCAGAGACTTCTCATATTTTGCGGCATGGCCATCAGCGTATGCAATCTCCCCTCTTCTCCTCTCCTTAGTTGAAGGAGACTCAGGAGAGGAAGGATAGCTCAATTGGGAGGATTAGGTAGGTTAGGAGAAAAGGGGAAAATCGAAGGAGAATATAGATTTAAAAAATCGCAAAAAGAGGAAAGGAAAGGAGAGAAGAGTTGAAAATGTTATTATTTGAATAGAACAGAATAATAATGATAATGATAATACATTTCAAAAAAGAAATATTCAAAATTACTAATTATTCTTTTTGTTTTTAAGGAAAAAGACAAATAGAAACTTTGAAGGATTAGACAGATTGGGAGAAATGAATAAATCCACAAGAAAGTATAAGGATTTTTAGGGCTTAGAAAAGGAATTGAGAGGAGGAGGGGAGATTGTATACACTGTGGCCCGTTTTGTTGTAAC
This sequence comes from Sclerotinia borealis F-4128, assembly GCA_000503235.1. Classification (NCBI taxonomy): domain Eukaryota; kingdom Fungi; phylum Ascomycota; class Leotiomycetes; order Helotiales; family Sclerotiniaceae; genus Sclerotinia; species Sclerotinia borealis. Next base: position 36,632 of record KI628542.1, read on the forward strand.
TTGTTCCAAGAGAATGATTTTCGCGGCGAAGATATATGGGATTTACTATACTATGACTCTTCGCTCTCTAACCTCTTTCCTTTTGCCAACTGGATCTCTCGAGAATTTTGAATAGATATGTCGGGGCTATATCGCGCTTTGGCTTACTACAAGGTAAGTACCAAATTTCGCCCTCAACTGAATCGTAGAGGTACTTCATGGATTTTTAACTCGTTATGATATTCTTCCATATGACTGTCTAGATAAGATAGATCTATGATAGCTTAAAAGACATCAACAAGATATGGACTAATCGATAATAATAGCGCGATTAAACAGACATGTTAGAGATTCTGAGAGGGATATCGAGATCGGTTTTATCTCACCGAACACTTTTGCCATTTCAATCAATGTAGCGGTCTAGTCATGTCGATATCGTCACGGTCCGTTATTCTGCGGTCTTACAAATACCTTTCCGGTTGGTCTCGCATTTAGTCCTTTGCATAAGAGACGTGGTAAAGTGTCTAGGATGACGTTGTGTTGGATTATTATTATCCAACTTGAAAAAGTCTCGTTCGAAAGCGTTCAGTAGAGGTAAGAATAGGCGCCCCTTCCGAAGATTAGAGATCTGAAGGAGTGATTGCTGTTGCTTTAAAGCTTATGAGCATTTTATCGAGCTCTGTCCTAACACAGTCTACAATAATCGATGGAATCTGATTTAAGGAAATCTTGTGATTCACAGGGAGAATTAAATGTAGAATAGCAGGAGCTCGCGGGAACTTGCAGTGTTTTGCAACCTTGACTTAACCTGCTTTATTTCCTTTGAATAATTCTCCGAGTTCCTGTATAATCTATTTAAAACGAACTGTTAGAGTCTCGATTAGTACCCAGTCGATCCTCCTACTTAGTCCGGAAACGTTGAATAGACGTCACGCTCGTCTGATTCTCATGTATAAGGAAATCGGGAAATCCAAAGTTCGGATGAGAAATTTGCAAATTTTACCAGCAAAGGTATCAAAAAGGAAAAGGAAAATCAAAAAATGAAAGCATTTCTACTATGAGAATGTGAAATACATAGAATTAATACATCAAAAAGTTGCCAGTGACCTCGTTCTTTCAAACGGGCAAGGCTGCAAAGAAGACTAATGATAGATATTTAGTCTAATACTAGAGATCCCAAAAATCTTGTATTCAATAGCAAATTATTATTAGATGACTATCTTCCATTTGGATAGCAATCCAATTGATATTATCTGATGTTTAGCTGAATCCAGAAAAATCCTAGAAATCTACTACCGTTAGTAAACTAGAAAATCCAAAATTTCAGATGAAGGGAAGTGACTTCGTATAGTAGTGAAGATCTTTCAAAGATGGACTTCGTATTTTCGGAATGACAAGGCTGTAAATACATACTAGAAGCATTAACCGTGCGTGACTTTTAGACGTCGAATTCTAAATTCATCTAATAGTACTAATAGTACTACGAGTAGTAGTAGAGATCTAAAGACTCTCATCCCAACTACTAGTAATAGATTATCGCCATCATGATCTAATCTTTTTCAATTAGTGAGAAATAATACAATCGATGTAGTATCTTCTAACATCTAATCGGAATCCGGAACTCATAAAATGTCCAAATTCTCCAAATTCTAAGATTGGAAAGTTCGGAAATTCGAAAAATGCAGAATGAAAATCATTATAAAAGTTGACTTAGTACATTCAAAAAGACAAGGCTATGAATACAAACTAGAAATATCAGACTATAATCCCCTAAATATACCAGATTACACTAAGCATCAATCAAAACTAATCCCATCTCTAGCACAAAACACAGTAGTAGTTCCTGGACTAGAATCAAAGCAATCAGATCTATATCATCTGATATCCTATTCTACATCTTGATGAAATGAACATTTTCAAAAAGTTAATTTGGTAGTTTTTGAAAGTGAAGTTAATATATCGGATAATAAGCTCCTAAATCATTGAATCGGTACTGAATAGTCGATGATTTTCGTCTAATTTGTAGAGCGATTATTACTTATTTTGAGTCTTTGATATGAAGCAATCAAATTCATATAGCTCATATTTTTATTTGAATATTGGTGTACATTCTCATAACACTTGCCCTGGTTATTTGTTAAGAATCTAATTAGAAAAATTCAGACGATAGTCTTCTGAATGTTCAAGCTAGTACTGAAGAAATTAGTGCTCTCGTCTAATATTCGTAGCAATAAAGAAGCTATTCTTGTCTTTGACTAAAAACAACCAAAAGCTATATTGTCCAATATTTTCACAAATTTTTGAAATGAACATTCGAGAAAAACTTGACTTTGGTATTTTCAAAAACCACAAGGCTGCACAGCCTTGATTCACGATGAAGACTAGAAATGTCGAGAAAAGCTGACTTGGTATTAAAAAAGCTGCGAGGCTAGAGCCTTGCGAGCTTGAATTTACTATTTAAAAGCAGAAAAAAAATCTCGATCTATAAAATTGACCAATTATAGGCCATAATTTCCACCGTAAAGAGTATCAAATCGACCAAGCCACCAATCAGTGTCTAGCAAATACACCCCACGCCCCCAATATAAACCAATTAACTCCACGCCAGTTCCAAAAACCAACCAATCAGTTACAGCCATTCCCAACCGTCTTGATCGCGGACCATACGATTAACCAGACGAGAAGCGCCAGGAGCGCAACTTGAGCCCCATAGATCCACCATCTGTATGCATAAACACGGGGCAACTCCTCTCGCTTGTCTCGGCAAAGCGTGGTGAAAAATAGGATTGATACCAGTGTAAAAGCAATCGAAAGGGCAGTGATGATAATAGCGGCGTTCCAACCGCTACAGCTTGGCTCTCGCTTCTGATGGTGATTGGTCCCAAACACACGGCGCTTTAAGGAAGCCAAGTTCTTGAAGAGTCCGTTAGGTGTATGGCGCATGACGCCAGAGGTGTGGGAAGCGGACGATGTGGGAGAAGCCATAACGGCAGCGGTACAAGGAGTCAATGCATCTTGGGCGGCCAGGTAACAGAGACCGGTAGCTGTTGACGACGTTTGAGTGGAGACCGTTGTGACGGCGGTGACTTGAGAAAGCTGGGTCGTAGTCAGGTTAAACGTGATGATATCGGTGCTGGTGCTTGGAGATTGGACAGTGGTAGCGACGATTGTGGTATATGAGACATATACGATCGAGGTCGAGAAAACGGTCGATTTGGCCAATTGTAGCCCGTCATCAGAGGCAACACCGGTAGGTACATGGGTAGAAGTAACTGTTTCGATCATGGAGTAGAGTTCCGAACCGAAGGAGCCAACAATAGTGTTGGTGGCAGTAGTAATACTGGCACCAGCAGGGGAAGAGTCGGCAACAAAATCTAGATAAATATCAGTAAACATGATGTGAAGCCTAAAAGACTAGATACACGAGGAAAGAGAGCTTACCTTGAGCAACAGCCAAGATCATCATAAGGAACAAGAGAAAGAGCTTATAGAGGTCCATCTTGACGTTACTATAGAAGCCAGGGTTAGTATACTTGTCTTGGATAAAGGATCTCATCGGGAGATGAATAAAATCTGCTGTTGAGGTGATTTTGCTTTTGTAGGAAGGGAAAAGAGAAGGTACTTACGAGACAAACTGTAATCGAGATTTGATTGTTAAATTCGAGAGGTGATTCACGGAAGAGTTTGGCTATGACAAAAGGTATCGACAACGTTGGAATTTTACACAAAGAACGCTCAAATTGATTGAAGAGAGCAACCTTAGCTGTGCAAGTCTGCGAGGTGGGGGTATTTCGTAGTAGGAATTGAATTGGACTGTACGTAATTCGGGAACTTTGAAAGAAGTCTTTACGTAAGAGGAATTCGAAGAAGCTTGGAAGTATTGATCGAAGGACAGAAGAACTTGCAGTATTCTATAAGGTAACGTTGAGCTGATTGAAGGAAACGATCTTGGAAGGAAATGTCTTCTGGCTTCGGTGCGTGTTGTGGTTGTAAAAGAATACAAACTCGGTCGGAGATTGCGAGAGAAGATTTTAAATGGGCATACCACCCAATAATTGCTATTGTGCTCTACTGAGGAATAAGCGAGCGTATCAGAGAGAGTTGCCAATCAAAAATTCTCAGGAAATTGAATGTGTTTCGTTGGGTACGCAGCGAATGGCACGATCGCCGACATACCGATAGTTTCCTAGGATACACATGGAGCGTGGTGAATGGAACACATATGAGGAAGAATTAACAGTCTCTCAGGGGACGCGGTTATTGTGTAGCTGGGCTCTGGTTTGTGACTGCTTACTAAACATTCTCGCGGTTCTTTGGCAGATCTGATGGCTTGACGAAGGCGCAAAAAAGGAATGATTAGATTAACGAATCTTGTGCCCCTAGTCCAAGATGAAAGGGCCTAGATGTTGGGGCTCCAACAGTAAGTCTCCAACTCGATCACATCCTCCGTGAACCTCTGTTTACCTTGTTCTAGGACGAGGATCCGAAACCTATTCGAAGCATCAAATATGGACCTTTCGCGGGCCAAATTTCGACCTTGAAGCCGACGCGGTCATAGAAGGAATCTTCACGAAGATTAAAAGGGCCTTTAACCTGCCGATACAACAGGATACCTCGCAGCCTCAAATTCATTCTTTTAAACCCTCGAACTTGAGCAGATTTTTAGAATTCGGCTCTTTACATGAGCCCGGGTCGATATTCCACCCTTCAATCGACCTCGGACTATATCCCACTCCGCATCCCTTCACCAACATCAAGACTAATATTAGCAGTATCTTCTAACGTGTCAAACAACAAAGACAAACAAGATTGCGCACATCTTCACTCTATTCAGGGTCTTCTACCTCAACAGAAAGTATTATTAGACTTCCATCTAGATTGCGTGGACTGACTTCTTTACGTATTTAGGCTCTGAGTTGTTACCAAGTCATACTTTGTGGCCGTTCACAAGAGCTAGTACCAGCTTCGAATACCGCTTAACGAGACTCCAGTACAAAGCTACCATTTCCTTGCGAAGGCGTCATCAAATGCTGCTCATATGGATTGGACGGGTGGTCCGTGAAGGGCTAACAGTGGCTTCAAACCATTTGCTACCTAAGACACACCTACAAAACGAAGAAGCTGAAGCTGATACACCAGTCGAAGATACATCGTGCGCATGGCGTAGCGAGCAGAGCTCACGAAAAAAGGCACAAAATTTCGAACACTATCTGCACTCTGTCATACACCCACTAGATATCTACAACTTGCATGATGGATCATATCTTCCCAATGCAGTATGATATAAGCCGCTTAGCTGCTTGTTCCTACAGTCAATGTGCGGGGCTTCAAATACAGACTACCAAAGAATGGAGTCTGGTCTGAGCATCTATTTAATCGAATATATATCCTTGCACTTGGGGAGTATGGAAGTATGGAAGAGGGGTGCTGCACAGCATCTAGTGGGCATTCACTCAATCGATCGGCAACTACAACCTCCGCCTTGGTAAGTTTGACCCGATCGACCCGAGCCTCACAAAATCCTCTTTCGAGTGCTTAGAAGAAGAGTGCTTAGAAGTTGACATCTGCAAACATCATAATTTCTGAGACTGCAAATTCAAAAGTCCTGCATACAGTGTATGATCAATATCTCTTTGTCATTGGCTTGATATTTTCTTGATGGATGGTATGGCAGCAGACACTTATCTGTCATCAAAGATCGAAAATGCGATGTGTCTTGCGTTAAAGAATTATGTTTGTTAACCATTCCAGTGGATGGATTCGTTTTGGACTGAAATATTTGGAAGCAAGAAGTTGCTTTTTAAGCTCACAACACGGCTTTACCTCGGGCATTAGGTCTGGAGATGGTGGCTCGGGCAACTCTCGTCTAGCCAACCAACCAAATCATTGATCTGAAAGACAGCCAGAGCCAGACTTCGAGAGTCAAGCTTACCCATGAGAGCTCAAGAATAGCAATATGCTGATGGCAGGTCAAACCGACTTTTGAATGAAAGGATTATTTGTTCAACATGGGAAAGCTTCCGAATGTCAATTATTCGCCAAGCACGAAGTAGAAAGGGGAACACGAAATTCGCAAAGTACAAGCACATAGCTGAAAGAATCAGTATTAAATGAGGAGTTGCGACTAAAGGTGTTTCGATGACATGATAACTAGATATGAGAGTGATTTTCTATATGAGAAGGTGACGGAGAGTGCGTTTGAGGATACCTATTTGTTCAAACACAAGTCATTCCCAAGCTCAAACTCAAGCTTTATATTGATTACAGGTACACATACTACTTATCGTGTTCTTTGCTGGTGGCTTCAATTTTGTATTGAAAGATAATAAACTGCATCACATCCACAGTAGGGCTTTTCTAGCTTCCTCCCATTCAAAGCATTATATGAGCAATGAAGCTTCAGCAATACAGCTTGAGCAATGAAATTATAAAAGCTTCTAACCTAGTAATTAAGCATTGTGGCCCAAGCTTCCGCGTTCTATTAATTACTGTAATACCCAAGTCTAAACGCTATCGGCTGAACTTCGGAGCAAACTGATAGATTATCCTCAACTATCGTTCCGTTTGGCAGCTATGGAACATTGGAGTACAATCATTAACATTTCCCACGTCCATTACCTTCCTCGAGCATTCGAATAATGGCCTGGCCTTATCCTTGAAACACTTGCTTAGTGTAGCTCATCGGAGTCACAACAACAACATAGACTTCGCTCACACGACAATTCTGGGGTGGCGTATGCAAAGCGCAAATCTCTAGCAATACTTGCTTTGCCAAACGCACAGTGGTTGGCAAATCCGACGGATGAGCAATAATAAGAAGTACGGATCTCCTGACTACGACAAGACATACAAAATATGGCTGGTAGCACCGACATTACGCCCACAGAAGTGGCCGATTATATACATGTAAATGGCACAGAACACAAGGTAGTCGACGTCGGGAGTGGTGGAGATATCATTCTCGAAGTTATGTTCGAAAACACGAAAGCTTGTACAAAGTCGATTCCAAACGAGACGATTCAGAAGTTGAAGATTTCAAAAACGCCGTTCCCGTTAGCACGAGTGTTCTATCGTGTCCGTCTCGATACTCTGAAGAAGCACTCCAAGTATTTCGAGCATCTTCTCGGCTCAGATAAATTTGGAGAAGGTCGAGCTATATCTGCCAAGTTTGCAGAGTTGGCTCTATCAAGTAAAAATCCATCAAAGCTACCGGCAGAAGAACTCCCCAGGATACAAATAACAGATGAGGATGATGCAACAAGGACCATTGGAAGGGAGACCGTTTTCCATGATATGCTCAAAATTGTTCATGGCATGGACCATTCCAGCAAATCTATTACTCTTCTTCATATTGTCATCTTGGTGGTAATGGCAGATAGATATGACTGCAGGGCTACGATCGCACGATACATTACAGGCAGATTCTCAAATTTCCGATACCCACCAACCCTCGACAAAACTACGGAAGAAGTTGTGCGGCAGAAGATCTTGATATTTTACCATACAAATCAAGCATTACGCCTGGCCACAGCCACGAAGGAGCTCATTGCTCGTGGTTCATCTCGTTGGTCAAACTACGAAGAGGCAGGTTCTGACTTTGTAGCGGCTTGGTGGGATCTACCAGAAGATTTAGAAGGTAAGCAAAACTTTGTACAATTCTCTACTGAGAATGTAGCTAATACTTTGTAGCTGAGCTTTCCTATCGCCGATCTCGAATCATTTTCACGATATCCTCCCTTCAGACATATTTCCTTTCCCTGTACACGTCTCGAATACGACAATGTAAATTGGGCTATGATTCGTCAGCCGCCTGCGATTCCTTCCAGCTTGGTGAAATGGTCAAGTTCCTCACGAAGAAAAACCTTCTCTCGCTCATTCCATTTCAAGCGGTTTCTCCAGAAGACCCCGAATTCATTTGGCCCGAAGCATACGCTGGTGAAATTGAGCAGCTTGTTGTGTTATTGCGTCAATGTCCAAGCTATCAAATTGATAAGAACCATGGTCATTGTGGTTTACGTAGTAAATTACTTCCTGCCCTGGACTACATCAAAGAGTGTCTGGATAATGGTATCGGCATTAAAGTCAAATTTTGGAAAACGGAAAGATCAACACAGACCTGGATTCCTAGATCTTCAACAAACACTAGCAGCACCAAGAAGGCATTTGTTGTAGAAGGTAAAGCACTAGGAGACGAAAAGCCAGAAAACTTCTTCGATTTTAGAAGTCTAAGTAGGGAGGATCTCATGTTTGGTGGAAAAGCACTTGGCGTAGATAGAGCGGCGAAGAAGCTGTTCCTAGCTGAGAAGTGGGATTGGATAAGGGATGTAGAAACGGAGAAGGAGAGAGAGAGGATGTCAAAGTCATCGGTATTTAGATTTTGAATATATAGGCACAACTATTCCTAGGCTGGAAGATTGACTTTTCGAAAGGAAGACCTCCAAATGAACCCTGCCATCCGAATACCTATCGGTAGCCAAGCAAGTTTCTTCCAATGTCCGGGGTAAATATCCATACAAGCCAAGCCGCCCACAAGCATCAGATCCAAATTCGATTCGAAAGACCAATTCGAATTCAATAAAGGGAATGGCACCAGCAAATTGGTCAATCGAAAAGGAGAACCTTGGAAGGTTCTGGCCATAAGAGAATAAATCAAAGCAAGCCTGACTCTTTAACACCTATGTTACTAAAGGATCTTTATTTACCAAACCCCCAAAAAGCAAATTTACCGCCGTCTCAATTGGCCTCTTGACTGATTGTCCGGTATGTTTCGGAATTACAACCCTCATTATTAGGGCTCCGGTTAGATAAATGGAACAACTTGAGGTTTTTCTCCACGCGGGAATTCTCAAAGGAGAGGAATGAGAGAAATACTTTTGGATGGGTATGTATTATTTAGCCATGGAGAACTTAAAATGGTGGGATTTCCACGTGTTTTATGGGACGGAAATATGCAAGGTATGGCAAACCTTGTTACTCGAGTAGATGTGGAAGGTTTCATATAGAAAAGATCGAATATTAAATCCGAACATTTCCCCCACATTTCCTCCCTTTAGCGACAAACTTCTTCACTGCGATTCGATAAATATCCCTCGGCCCCTCAGCCCCTGTATAAACAAAACATCTCAGATCACGCATTAACGACTATAGTAACTGTTATTTAGTGATTGCTTTCATAATCACATACCATACGTCTCTTTATGAACTTTGAGCGAAACGCCGAGTCCAAAATAAGAGAATAGCCATGAAATTAAAGTACAGAGAGTGTTCGGAGCGTTCTTCCCAGCAGAATACGTTGTCAACTCTAAATGAGAGGGGAAATGAGGTTAATTAATCGATGAAGTGGAGCATCATGAGATCTCATCTCATTCATTATCATTCATAAATACTTCCATATCCCGATTGAAACTTCCTCTTTCTTTCTTTTCCTTATCACCCTCACTAAAGTCATTCATTCATTCATTCATTCATTCTTTCAGTCACTCTCTTTTTCAATTCTTCGCTATGCGTTTCACCAACTTCGTTCTGGCAGCTGGCCTTACAGCATCCGCCTTCGCAGCTCCGGTAGCTGTTCGAGATGACGATGATAGCTGCGTTGCTGATTACGATGAGACCACTTCCGCTGCCGTTGTAGCGCAAACAACCATGCCTTCTTCCTCTGCTGCTGTTGTAGCCGCCACTTCCGCTAAATCTTCTTACGTTGCACCATCAAGCAGCGCCGTTGCTTCAGTTAAAGCTACATCAGCCGCTAGTTCGGTCGTTGCTAGCTCTTCCAGCAGCTCTTCAATTGCCGCGGTTGTAACTTCAGCGGCTAAGTCCTCAGCAGTCGCCACATCCACCAAGGTCGCTGTCGCCAATAGTGCGGCCTCTGCCGCGACATCGTCTGGCAGCACTGCTTCTGAAAAATTGCAATGGATCGGAGCCAACGAGTCTGGAGCTGAATTCGGAGAAGGAAACCTCCCAGGTGTCGAGGGAACCGATTACACCTTCCCAGACACCGCTGCCATTCAAACTTTAATCGATGGTGGCATGAACATTTTCCGTGTTCCATTTCTCATGGAGCGTATGGCTCAAGGTACGATGACGGCTACCATCGATGCAACTTATCTTGCTAGCTACAAAAAAGTCATTGATTTCATCACCGCTGCTGGTGCCCACGCAGTTCTTGACGCCCATAACTATGGACGTTATGATGGAACTGTTTTCACTTCCACCTCTGACTTTGGTACCTTCTGGACCAACCTCGCCACCGAATTCGCTGGCAACGATAATGTCATCTTCGATTGTAACAACGAGTTCCACGATGAACCTACCTCAACCATCTTTGCCGAGCTTGACCAAGCTTGTGTTACTGCTATCCGTGGCGCTGGCGCAACCTCCCAATACATCTTTGTTGAGGGTAAGTCCATCACTTTTGAGCTTTTCTTGTCACCTTGATACTAACGTTTGGACTAGGAACTTCTTACACCGGTGCCTGGACCTGGACCTCATCTGGAAACTCCGTCGCCATGCTGAACATCACCGATCCCGAAGACAAGCTTGTCTACGAATTCCATCAATACCTCGACTCTGACGGATCCGGAACCTCGGATACCTGTGTTAGCAGCACCATTGGTGCCGAACGTGTCGCCGATGCCACCGCCTGGCTCAAGACCAACAACTTCAAGGGTATCTTGGGAGAATATGCTGCTGGCGTTAACGCTAATTGCGAGGCTGCTGTGTCGGGTATGTTGGATGCTTTGGTGGCTGATAACGAGAACTGGTTGGGTGCTATGTGGTGGGGTGCGGGACCATGGTGGGGTGATTATATCTATGCTTTCGAGCCACCTAAGGGAGCGGCTTACACTCAATACTTTGACACTGTTGTCAGCTATGTCGCATAAGCGTGTGTAGATAAAGAAGAATGAGGGGTGAGGAGGTTGAGAAAAGATGTGTGGTTTAGGAAGTGGATTTCTGATTCGTTTTGTATATATGTATTTGCATGGGCCTTTTATGGAGGCATTAGCTTCTAAGGGGGTTGTTTGGTGGGAGACAAAAGTTAGCGGATGTAAATTTATATCCACTTTCAACATTCGAATATCTATTTTACTTCCGAGTCGGTGACCTTGTGCATTGGGATAACTGGATTCTTCAAGTCATGACTACTTAATTTCTTGTGAAAAGTGCCACGCTCCAACTTTGCAGCCTATACTTAAAGATTGCGATCCCAATACATGTGTTGTGGCTTGCTGAGCTACCTCGCAAGAATGTATAAATGTATGATATTGACATTGACATTGACATGGCCCACAATCAATGTTTCATGGCATCCCAATTGCCAGGTCTTAAGCAATCGAAAATCTTATAATGGATGACCTTCAATACAAAGAGGATGTGTTTGCCCATAATTCATGTGAGCCAAGCATGTGATTATCGATTTAACCTGCAGTAAAGAATATAAGACCCCATCATTATAAAAAAGATCAGAGTGATTTCTGAGTTCTCTTCGCTCTTCGCTCTTTTCTCTCCAGCCCTTTTTCGGCCCCTGATAAATGGACCAATCAAAATCCTCAAGGTGGTTTGTGCTTCGCTTTTAGACTCTCAGATATCAATACATGAACCTCACATACCGGTATATCGAATTATTTCGAAGGTAAACACAGATTTTTATTAGACACGTCAAATTCTCTACTCGTATATTTCACCCACAGAATAAGATGTCAGCTCGTGAATCCTCTATTTTAGATGCAATGATCCTCTGCAACAATATGGCAGTTTTGCTCCCGGCAGTTCCTGGCTCCAAGGTATTCTCCCGGTCAACTTTGCGAAGAAGGCACGATGATGCGATTTCAAGATGGAAGATGGAAGCTAAACATCATTCGTGTATCTTAATCTCGTTCAGTTGGCCCTGTTTATTTGTCATTTGAATTTCCTACTATCTTTGCTTTGCTGCCTGTTTGTTCAAGGAACAGTCAAGTCACGAACCGTGACACACAAATATTGCGGAGGCATTCATGGCCAAGTCGTCAGATTGTTGGGGGTAGTGGCTGTCGCTATTGATTAGTTATGTGATCTTAAAGGATGCAGGGTAGTTTTGTTGATTATAATCGTGATATGGAGGCAGTACGCTCAAGTTCTCGCTCTAGAGATCAGCATGGTAGAAATATTGAAGTGCCACAAGTGTTGGCTTGGGGTTCAAGACTATATATCCGTCTCTATATTTCGGTTAAACTGTCGATGTGCGATGATCCGGAGTCCAATTGTGCACAAGATATGGCTTGCAAATTGGTTCCCTCGCTCCGTTAATGGGCTAGAAACTCTAGCCTAGAATACCGAAGCCGCCAATTGGGATATCTTTCAAATACATCCTGCACAAAAGCCATTTGTCTGATGGCAGTAACTTGTCTATTTACTCACGATACAAACGTACGTCTATGCTAGATGAAACTTTCCGCGAAATGCTGAATCTGATAAGTTGGCCGGCGACCTACCTCTGTATTTCCAGCAGATTTGCCGCAGATAACATAACGGATAAATGATGATTAGACAATATTGCATCCTCAGGTTTTGCTAATCGATTATCATTGGAAATCTAAAAGCAGAAGACCACTCACCTGGTAAAACCATCATCACTGGTGTCTCTGGGTCGCAATACGGTCGATATCAATATTTTATATAACCTAATCACCTCAAATTGTGACGGACGGCTAGCTGAATTGCTCGAGATTTCATACGGTTCTATGCGGCAGTATGCTATGGCCATAATCTCCTTAACATCATTTGTATTTATAAATGTGTCGACAGGTTCTAGCTTGCTCCATCTTTCTTACGACACAGCACCTCCTTCTTCTTCAACAAAATCATACACCATCCAAGTATATATCAAGTTCATTCGACAACAAGTTTTTTAAAAAAACAATTTTTACCTATATTGCTTTCGCATCATATCTGGACTCTTCGCGAAATCCCGCATTGTTCGACACAAACCCTTCTTCAACTTAATATGACGAATCGTTTTTTCAACTCCTTGTGCCTAACCAAGAAGCTCGTCGTACTCGTCGCGCTTCTCAGTCGGCAGCAGTTTCTCGCCAAACAGAAGCAATCTCCTGAGGTCCATTTCTCAAGTATAGCCCCAGCAATAATGCGTTAGACATCACAATCGACTTCGCCTTTAGCTATCCCCCTTTCAGCAATCCGAGCTCGCCAAGTCCCTGTGTGAAATTCTTCAAAAATACTCCGGTCATTCTATAAACATCTCCATGGGCATTTCGTTTAAGGCTCCGCACATGGATCTTGTTAACAGCAACACCAATGCTGCTCGCCATTGCGTTATTGCCAATATCATCCATCAACTCAATAAGTTCCTTCGGCTTGATTCAGTACGAGTTGTAGTGTCTGTACAGAAATTCTACTGGGAACAATTAGAGCTTGTCGGCGCAGTCTATCCAGGGTCAGATTACAGTCAGTGGACTTTCGAAGTTATCGAGCATGGTCAAGGAACAAGATCAATTGAGATTAGTCCTAGTCTCAACCGTAGTAAAAAGGCTCGCTTCTTCCATGAGATGTAAATGACTCGAAAGGGGGTAGTGGTGAGAGTGAAAGAGGATTCTAAAGGAGACTAGGGTCGCAGGAAGACGAAGTTTCGGGGTGTGGAATTTGTAGATTTGGCGATATACAATCAGAGACTGGTTTTTCTAGGAATTGTGAAGAACTGGCGAGGGATGTCATAAGGTGTTTGAGAAGGGTTCCTTAGTTCAGGGCATTCATCTGGGCATTAGTATATCTATCAAGTTTTGCCCATGAAAGCACTCGCTGAGGATTACAGAGCGCATATCTGCCACACAAATGGCTGCTAGTCTAACATCAGGGATATCAATTTTCCACAGTTTCTGTTCACTTTGCTTCTTATTATTGCCCGGTGTAATTAGTATTCAATTCTAATACATTCATCCCATAGTCAATTTACTAATTACCTGAACTCTAAAAATCCTTATACTCTCCTATAGATTTGTCCATTTCTCCTAACCCTCTAATCTTTGAAAAAAATACTGATTTATCCTTCTCGAAAAAGAAAAGGTATACCTACTAATTTCAAACATATCTTTTGAAATATTTAATTAATATTTGAATAATTTCAACCCTCCCCTCATCTCCTTATTTCTTTTGGGAATCTATACTCTTCTTCAATTTTTCCTTTCTCTCCTAACCTGCCTAATCCTCCTCATTGGAGCTATCCTTTAACTCCTTTAATCAGGGAGAGGAGAGGAGAGGAGAGGAGTTTGCATACGCTGGATGTAGGATTTGATAGTAGAATGAGAAGTGATGAAGTGAAAGTGTTTCGGATAAGGGAATACTAAGCGGCTGCAAGTTTCGTCCGAATATTATGTATTCATGGTTTCATAGGAACAAACGAGCAATTTTCACTTCATCAAGGAAGTTTCCATTTACCAAACTGAGAGGCCGCTCTCGACTCCAAGGTCCAAGGAAGTCATGGCCACGGGACGGCTTTTTGTCAGGAAAGAGCGTTTTGGATAAACATGGCAAAGTTACTTCTGGATGTAGGAGACACAAATCGATAAAACGAAGAGGACCACAGGATTTTGCATAGCAGAATTCAAGCATCCCTCCATTCAATGTCCATCTGTACTTCACTTTTCAATGATTATCTGACTAAATTTCACAATTCTCTCCAATCCCGGTCATACTATAAGATATATATGACCTGTATTGCAGCAGCTGTCTTCTCATCTGGCCTATGCTCTTACCTAAATGATCAAATACGGTGGGAAGGTGCGGTATGTGTCTATACCAATTCTCAGCGTCATATTCAGCCTTCCTTGTTGGGTCTATAAATATTCTCAGGAATCCAGCTCCTCCCTTCTTTCTACAACCAACCTTTTTGATCCCAAATCTAGACTTCATCATACAATTAATATTGGTATCACAAACATCTTCATACAAAATCCTTACCTTACAGCTTTAAAACACCTCCGCGTATCATTTCAACGACTTACTTGACCTCCTTCACGAATATAAACATGCCTAGGAGAAAACTGTCACCCTCAGATCGATTACGCAAGTTCAAGCTGCGTCAACATAATATTGCGGAAGTCCCAGGCCACCAGTTTATTGATTATGATGCTGGCAAAAGCGCTCTGCGCATAATGTTGGACTTTGCGAACGTTTACTCGCTTTCTGGAAAGGAAATCATCTACGACAATTTGATCAAGATTTTACCAAAACACGCCAACCATACGTCGACTGTCTATCTCGGACTTGTCTTTGAACCTAGGCATACGGATTACAGTGCATACAACGAATCTCGCCGTGGGATACTCGAGAGAGTTGTAGAGGAAATCAACAAGTTCCAACATTTGGTCGAAGTTCACTTCGTTCTCCACCTCCATTACCTCGTATTCGATCAGATCCGACCTGCCAGTGCGATCTACGGATTGAATTTTCAGTCATGGACTTTCGATATCTTGACTGATGATGTAGCACATATTGAGCATGACAGCGCCATTGATCGATTGTTGAAGCCACAATCCTATCAGTGTCCCTTGATTTTCTCGAAAAAGCCAGGGATTTTGCCTGGCGCAGGGGAGGAAGCATGACTTTGTCGCAGAATCATGGATAATTTTGTGGGCTTACTGACTTCCTGGTAATGAAGTAACTGACGGGAGGGAGGTAAATCATACATATGGGTACATGTGTTGATGAAAGGAAGTTTTGATTGTATCTTTTGTATCAGAGAAAAGCATGTTCAGCGGAATTTGATCGTGAGAGTGTCGATTAGTAACTTTCTATATCGTACTGTCAAAGACATAGCATAGCGGAGTATACAGCTCATTCTTTTTAGCAAATGGAACTTACACCACCGCAAAGTATTCTAATATGTATTTGTAAGATGTGTCATGCTTGTAGTCTTCTCTCTTGCCTAACCACTGATTCAATATCTTCATTTCATTCTCATATATAATTCACTGCAACTTGCAACTATATACTGAATATGGCTACACATGTATGAATTCGGTTATTGCTCAAGGAGTACGGCGGAGACCACGACCAATTGTGCATACTACAATTTCGCGCTGATCATGGTACAACAGAGTCTAATACAGTCAGTACGGTAGAACTGGGGGTTGCAATACTGCAATACTGTTTTTGGCATTATATAAGTCTCTCGAGATCCAGGCTGCTCCATCTTCCTTTTACTCAAACACTTCCTCAATACTTCCTTGAATCAACATCTTTCGTTACCAAGATCGTCGATCAGAAACAAGTTCCTTCATTAATCGTAGTCGCACTACATTCTCACCATTTTCGAAGACCACCGAACAAACCTTCTTCACATAACAATTATCAAACTATTCTTGGTATCATGGTGTCTACCACTCAGACTACCAAGACTCACCGACCAGATCGCGCAGCTCGAGCTGCAGCTCGTCGTGCCAGAAACACATCTACCATTCCAATGCATGAGTTCCTTCACTACACACCAGACAGTGGTAAACTCAGCATCACCCTAGATTTTGCAACATCTCGCTCACCCTTCCATCAAACCACCCTCGAGAAATCCCTGATCAATACCCTTCCCATGTATGCGATCGATGCGTCAAACATTAACCTCGAAATGACATTCAAAATCCCCCATATGGATGTCTCAACCAAAAACAATGTTCGCCACCAAGTCCTCACGAACGTTGTCAAAGAACTGAATAAGTTCAAGCACTTTGACTCCTTACATTTCGTTTTAGCCATCGAAAGATACAGTTTTGATCAGCTCAAGCCCGCTAGTGCTATTTATGGGCTGGATTATACAGACTGGACTTTTGAGGTTCGGGAGTGGGGAACAGTTACTCAGGTTAAGATTGGGTCGGGTCTTGATCGTCAGTTGAAGGCTCGGTTTCGTAAGGGCATTACCTTTTAAGTTATTATGAAGATAATTAAGGGGTAGCAGAGCTGGGAAACGGAATCATGAGAGGTTCGGAGGTTGAGAATGGAGAACAATGGGATTGGACGGGATGGATGGCAAATCACATTTGGGCATGGAGTCTATTTGTCTCCCTGTTGTGGAGTTTTAGTGAAATCAGATCCTTCTGACCGCAGGCTATGAAGCTGAGCTACGGGATGGGTCTCAGGGATGGAGTTCTTGATTTCTTAGGCATTTACGGGATATTTTGAATTCGATGTGCATACCTATCTATGATAAATGATACTACCAATAAAGTTTAGTATTTATTGTATCGTTCAGTTACATGTGGTATGTTGACCATCTCCGCACTACCGCGTTACACTAAAATTAGGTGATTGAAACTGGTTTTCGGTTAGCGATCAGGGGCTACGCAGCTATTTAAAGTCTCAATAATGTGTCAGAGTAGAAAACGGAGCACTGATGGTAATATGAAATATTGAGCCAAAGTTATCGAAGAATGAATTGACATCATAACTATCATTGGAATAGAGTCATAATTTCATTATATGGAGGTAATATGGAGGTAGTATTCTAGGCAGGAGGAATTCTAGTATGGTTATGATCTTGCACTCAAATTATGGTGAGAATTACTACAAGTCAAGCAGTGACTTTTCATGGATTAACATATGCGTCTGATAAAGTGATCTTTTTAATGAGCATGGGAATCTCCACGAGAAAAAAGAAAACACACAATATAAATCTTACCAAGATCTTCATCCCAAGGGATATGAAAACTCCTCTATTCTTTGCAACATGCCCCGTAAGACTATAATCTTGGTCGCTAATTATCATTCAATTCGTCATGTACTGTTTCTATGGCTTTCTTTGCTACACTGTTATCCATCTAATCATCCATTTTATTGAAACTGCCTCTGCCAGATTCTTCCAGCGTGACATTGTTGCAATGTTGGTGCATATACAGGAATAAATCAAATTTCACCTATCAGGACGTCACTATTCTATTTTACCATGATTTAAAATAGGTGTTAGCGCACAACTCAGACTATCCCACTTAAAAGAGTGCTGTGGTTATCCAACCATTATGAGAATATTCATAAAATTATGTTGCACAAGGCTGAATAGAGCTAGATATCTTGACGCTACATAGTGATTGAGTAAGAAACCATGTTTTTTGTATTAATCACAGTAAGTTGACACTATATTTTCATTTCCCATCTTGTTATATTGACAACTTTTTAAGACCAAATTCCAAGAATCAAATGCCCAACGTGCCCTCTTCATATCCCCTCCTGATTCTTCAACCCAACCTCGTCCCAGTCCCACTCCCACAACGTCTGCCCTCCAACCAGTATCTAGGAGTCCAGCCTCAAAGATCAATACCATGAACAACCGCAGCGTTACATATCTGCGAATACTCGTATCTCTAAAAGTAAAAATCCACATCCACCGACGACAAGATATGAAGGTGGCTGAGTATATAAAAAACACCTTGCAAAGGTCGATATCTATCCACCCAGGCAGGAGGACGCTCTTCAACTTCTGAATATGTCTTACATAAGATAGATCGTAATCTATTGGTAACACATAAAAATTGGGAAACAGCCAGCAGGAATTTCTGCTCGAAATCCCGGCTGGAGTGCTCTGGAGGTTCCCAGTAATTAAAATATATTACCATTTCTCCATCCAAATATGGACCTTCACCGGGATAGGGAATTCTTGACATGAGAGTAGCAAGCCGAATTTCATTGGTTCGATTTCGTGCTCGGGTTTGGACTCGGTTTCTGAGTTGGCGATTCATATTTGGTGATTTGATATTTCTATGTAGCTGTGTGTTGGTAGTGGGAGAATGCGTCGTGGCGTGACTTGAGTGAAGGGGATCAGATAGGTGAGGGATGTAGTGATGAAGGAGATTGGTATTCTTTATATGTTTGCTAAATCAAAATGATGATGCTGCGTGTACCAGCCAGTAGGTTCCATAGATTCTGTTTCGATGGAAATGAAAAGATATGTAAGGTTCTTCGTGTCTCGTCTCGTGGAATTCATTGCAAGGAATACTCTCATGGCCCTAATCAATAGCTTTCTTGCACGACTTGTTATGATACCTTGTTGGAGAATCGTCTAGCCACAGCCTGGAGTTCATGGGAGATTTTAGAAACTAAATTTATCAGAGAACTTGCGTGTCATAGAAAGGAAAAGAATTCACAACCACTGTAGACACCAGTATAACTGTATAAGGGAGAAGACACATCACAACATATCAAAAGATCGCACTGTATTATTCAAGTCCTCTCTCATTTTCTCCTATATCTTCTAGTATAAGACCGAGCACAATAATCTAATACCAGTGATAGTGATCATTATCATCATCGTCATCCCAGTCACCGCCATAGAAGCTGTTGTCATCAGAATCGTAACCATCACTCTGGTCTGCCTCGGAATCCTCATTGAGTAAAAGCTCTGCGTACCACTCTGAACTTATATCCACCCTGTCTTGACATGCATTTCCTACGTAGTACTCAAACATACAATCTTCTACGCCAAGATTGCGAAATGGGAGAGCACACGAAATTTGCGGGAGGTCATGTTCGTGCAAATAGAATTTAACTTCGCATCCATCATACAAGTTGAATTCCTCGTTGAAGATTTCGACTCTTTCTAGGTCGAACCTGTCATTGTCTGGCTCTGGGAAGGAGATGTTGAACGCGATTTGTCGAGTAATAGGGGCATAATCTGAAAGATAGTTTTGGACATCAGAACTCTCGTAGTCGAAATTGATTGTTAGCGTGCCATCGTTATCGTATGAAAGTTCAGGGTGCCAGAGAATGTCTGCAGCAACTTGAGAGTTTTGGTATTCATTATTCCAAGATAGCTCAGGCTTGACGGATATGCTTATAGGAATGAAGAATAGTAGAAAAACAGGACCGTATTAAATAACGGAACAAGCCCGGAAGAGCTTCAGTGAACTTAAAGAAAGGTTCTCGAAGGCACCTATATTAATTCACTCTGATCCTCGAAAACCTATTCGGGTAAAAACTGATACTTCGGGACTAGCCCTAGGAGGAGTCCTATCACAACACCTAAGCCAAAGGCAAGCCAGACAAGCGATGTATTTGTCAGGATATGATTTCAATATAAGATATCGGAAGGGAGTCGCTAATCCTGCGGATAGACCCAGTAGAAGACCAGATTATATAGTATATAATAAATATAAAGACATTACCTGGTTACCTACTTTTCAAAGGAAAATGGAAGGGACTCTAGCAGTGAATTTATTGAAAGTTATGGAAGAGAATCTAAATACCCAATTGGACCAAAGAACGATAAGGGCAGTGGGAATCCGGAACAAGTCCAAACTAGATCAAGTCCCAAAAAGAGAACCCGTTTGGAACCATTGTGAGTGTTTAGTTACACCTGTTAAAAGGGACGATTCTTTCTCCCTGAAAAGCACCGGGATTCACTCAACGCTGTTAACAAATCCGGTGATACCAGTGTTAAAGGGGGTGATGGTTTCCTTCCTGAAAATGGCGGGGATTTATTCGATGCTGTTAATAAATCCAATAACATCAAAGAACTTGGTAGTATTCATAGAATATAAGATGGTGAGCATCTAGTGCTAAGGCGATAAATACAAGCAGCAGCTGCAGCAGTTACTGCTTATCTACCTATCACTGATAGTTTAATAAAAGTTTTATTGAAACTTCAACTTCAAGATCCGGAATTTATCCGGATTTCAAGAGAGTTAGAACTGTTAAATACCACAATTAATAATCCGTTCAAAATCGACCAGAACAGGTTGTTTCGTAAGAATGGTACAATAGTTGTACCTGAAGACTTTGTGCTACGAGTGAAGTTATTCCGATTGTATCATGATGATCCTTTCGCTGGCCATTTTGGTAGAAACAAAACCTTAGAACTTATATAGTATACGTATACCCGGAAAAGAATACAAACGGATATTGAAAGATATATGGCCAAATGCGATTCCTACCAAAGATATAAAACAAAACAATATAGCCCTTATAGTCTGTTGGAAAGTTTATCAAGATCTACCCAACTATGATCCGAAATATCAATGGATTTTATAACAGGATTACCTTCAGTACTATATTATATTAAAGGATAACAAGCTTATAATAATATATTAATTATAATGGATAGAATAACTAAAATAACCTAGTATATTCTTTGTTATAAAACAATAGCAGTTAAACAATTAGTTGTTATATTATAGAAAAAGGTTTTTTCTCATTTTAGAATTCCTAATAGTATTATATTAAATAAAGGCATAGTGTTTATTAGTACTTTCTGATCAACCTTTTGCTTTTATATGAAAATATTATACCAGCTTAATACTACATTTCATTCACAAACGGATGGTTAGACAAAACATCAAAATCAAACTTTAGAGTATTATCTACAAGCATATTATGATGACCAGAAAAAAGATTGGGCAGAGCACCTTCCGTTAACGGAATTCATATATAACAACTTATATCATTCATTAGTTAAAGCCTAACTATTCTATTATTATTATAAATATAATCCAGATCTACCCTGGAATCCTGAAGATATAGATTCTGGAAAGGAGATACTAGTAGCAAAAAATCGGGTTATAGTTTTATAAGAAATCTATACAAGACTATAGAAAACCTTATCCAAAGTTTATAAGACCCAAAAACAATATTATAATAAAAAACATAAAGATATATCATATATTATGTGACCAAAAGGGTATAAACAGGACTCCGATTGTGTACTTAGAATCTACAAGTGAAGAGCTATGTAGGATGCTAAAAGGAGGACTATATATACAGGTATTGGGAGCCATAAGGGCTAGGCCCAAAAGGGTGAAAGGGTCCTAGGCGTAAGATGCCTAGGTCTAGAGCTATAGAGCTAGGGCTCTAAGCTGTGAAAGGAAGGTCCAAAAGAGCCGTCATATCATACTACATATGTAGTATGAGCCAGTGGGCGGAAAAGAGCCGTCTGTTCCGTCACAGTAGTACAAGCTAAAACTATAAGAATATAATTATTGAGAAAGGTATTATGTTACTGTGTAGAGATTAATCCTCTTTTGGGGATTAACCAGAAAAGTGTAAATATAAAAGGATATAGAATATTCTTTTATATCCTTTATTCTTTATTAGTTAGTTTGTATTGAAATTTATAAAAAACTATTTTTATATTACCCTGGCAGTGGTATAAGTTCAGTTCTGTACAAACTATACCCCAATTATAGTATTGATACTATCCGGCCTATTCCCTGCTTGTGACCCTTCACAAGCTGAACTCACTCATCGTTGTGAATCTTTCGAGTGGTATGATGTTGTGATTGTTCGTGTTGAGATGTAGTTTGACAATGTAAAAATATGATAAGAAGCTTGTTATATATCTTTTGACTTGGAGCATGAATCAGCATGTCGAATTATTGGCAGCATTGAGAACATTCCAGATACTGGTGCCTTTGTTGGTAAGACTAGTTTTGTGTGTTGGTAAATTACGAAATTCTTCCAGAAAGTCGTTGTGTCTTGTCAAAAGCAATGACTCTACTTCTATCATGACACTGCCATCAATGAATGAACGTAATTTCTCGAAGATACTCGAGACTGTTCTTGTCCTGGAAATAGTTCAAATATCAAGCTATGTGGAAAGTACTCGTAAGACCTCAAGTCGGAAAGTCTGGCACTAGCAGACACGATTCACTTGACTGGGATAATCTACAAAATTCCACTCCCCTCAACAAGACAAGGCATGATGCTCCTTTCTTTGTCGAGATGCTTCATGGAGAATTTCAGTATATTGGGGTTGAAGGCGTCATGAAACACCATCATCTCCCCTCATTTTGTGGTAATTCAAAAGCTGCTCCGGCAGCCAACGCGAAAACCCTTGACATAAGAAAAGTCCACATCAAAATCTTTTGTCGAGTTGCTTGGTATTCAGGAGCTGGCGGTGAGCCTTTTTGCTGGGAAATATAGGGAAATTATAGAGTCAAAAAGAAAAGAAAGAAATAAATTAATAATAATAATTTAGGGTGCGCATAATCAAAAGTTTTAATTGCACGCCATAAAGATCTCGCTTAAGCTATCGTATAACTAAAACCACACCGGTGTACAAATAGCTCAAAGCTTTATAGCTTGAGCTTCACATGTCAGATTTCTCTCTCCTTTGGAAGACGAGAAGTTATTATCTAAACACATAAACGCCGATTGCTAACCACATGTTTGAGTAAGATAGATTGATTATTCTTCTATTGAGAGCGTGACCTTAAACCTTTACAATATCACAAATCATATATTCTGCTTTCGGCTGAGACCCAACCTCGAAAAAGCATGTGAGCGTGAAACGGCCGTTAGTGTCCATGATTGGTTGAACTTCCTGCCGAGGTATCCTGGATATATGTATTACTCTTGACGACTTCGACATGCCTTTTCCTTTCTTTCTTCCCATACACCTTTCTTTTTGCTCCCGTACATCTCATTGCATTAAATAGGTCTCTTTACAGATAACACATAAGTTATATTGTCAAAATGACAGCTGGTGAGCTACTATTGCAAGCAAAGAAATGCAAACAAGGCTGACAACGAACATAGCACAGAAACGTCTTGGTCAAGTTTCCGGCCACTTGGCTGGCTCACAGAGCGCTATTGCACCCACAGAGGGTGACAGTGGTCGCGCGAAGCTTTTGGAGAAGCATCCGGATGATGTATGACCAGCCATTCGCTTCAAAAACCGTTTCTTTACTCTTTGCTAATATTCTTCATTCCAGGTTGTCGTAACAGCCTGTCTCCGTACCGCATTCACAAAGGGAGGTAAAGGAGGATTCAAAGATACACCAGCGGCAGATCTGCTCGTTGGCGCACTCAAATCCCTCATCGAGCGATCGAAAATCGACCCTGGACTGGTAGAGGATATAGCTGTTGGATCAGTGCTTCCTCCTGGGGGTGGAGCTACTGAATTCCGTGCGGCTGCTTTGGCTGCAGGATTCCCTGTTTCTGCAGCGGTTAGAAGTTTGAACAGACAATGTTCATCGGGATTACAAGCATGTGTAGATATCGCAAATGCGATCAAGTCTGGCATGATTGATGTCGGTGTTGGTGCAGGTGTTGAGAGTATGAGTTTACAATATGGGTATGTTTAAATTTTTTCGCATATTATTGTGTGTGGATTCAATGCTAACAGTAAACTTGGCAGACCTGGCGCTGTAACAGAATTCTCCGAACTCCTTGAATCCCACCCTGAATCTGTAAATTGCAAGGTGTCTATGGGAGTCCTCTCCGAGAAGATGGCGAAAGACAAGGGCGTTCCCCGTTCTCTACAAGATGCATTCGCAGCTTCTTCATACCAAAAGGCACTCAAGGCTCAACAAGATGGACTTTTCGACGAGGAAATTGCTCCTTTAACCGTCAAATGGGAGGACCCGAAAACTGGTGAAACAAAGGAGATTACTGTTGCCAAGGATGATGGTATTCGACCAGGTATTACCGCTGAAAGCTTAGGCAAGATTAAGCCTGCTTTCGCAAAGGATGGTAGTATCCATGCCGGAAATGCTTCTCAAATCTCGGACGGAGCTGCCGCAGTTCTTTTGATGAGGCGCTCTACAGCTGAGAAACTCGGCCAAACTATCCTTGGTAAATACATTGCCGCATCAGTCGTAGGTGTAGCTCCTCTACTTATGGGTATTGGCCCTTGGGCTGCTATTCCTAAAGTCTTTGAGAAGACCGGTATCAATAAAGACGACGTCGATATCTTTGAGATTAATGAGGCATTCGCAAGTCAATGTGTTTGGTGCGCGAATGAGCTTGGCCTTGATCAGAAGAAGATCAATCCAAAGGGTGGTGCGATTGCTTTTGGACATCCTCTTGGTTGCACAGGAGCAAGACAAGTTAGTACATTGTTGTTTGAATTGAGAAGGACGAAACAGAAGGTTGGTGTGACTAGTATGTGTGTGGGTACTGGTATGGGTATGGCTGCTGTATGGGTCGCTGAGTAGAGGTTAGGAAAGTACTCTTTGGATAATGGGGCTTGGTATATGATTAGGACAGGCAATAATCTTGAGAAAAGGTCTACGGCGAACGGTTGTACGAGTACAGTATTAAGGCAATGGAATACATAATGCATAGAATGAAATTTCCAAACACATCTACCGCTACCCTTTGTCTGTGTTAGCCAAATTGTTTTGTAGTGATTGGTCACAAATCTTGTGTTCTTATATACCCCAAACGACTGGACAACCGAGTCTCTTAGTTAAAAGGTCTAGTCAGCTATCATTGCGCATCTCAGAAATTCATCAAACGTCACATTTGTTTCCCTTGATTGCTTCCATCACTACTTACTATGTTTTCAAACCATGTTATCAATACACCCCAAACTTCAAAAGTCACTCATCAAGTAAAATTCAACGCTTCTCTGTAGAGTATTTAGGTTAGCTCATCTTAGAGAAATTTAGTCAGACATTCTGATTTGTCATGAGATATGCCGTTTTTATGAAATTGTACTCAAGTAGGAGAACTATCTTATTTTCGTTTCTGGGTGGGGTTGTGGTGTTGGTATAAATGCGGAGTTGTATTTGTTCTTGGTTGTTGGTTGTATTTGGTTTGCCTGGAGTTGAGGGGTTAAGATGATGGTTCAGAAATTACATGTGTGATTCATTAATCGCTAGGTTATATACAACAATCGTGGATATAAGGTATCTACTACATGGGATAACATGATCCCAAAGAGCCTGCGAGAATTCTGCTATTGAGATATGTGGTTGTCGACCGAGTAGATAGATGAAAGTACCTAATTGGTACTTTGTCCATGTCTGTTAAATGAAAAGGGGATCAGTCAACCCACGGCAACGAAACATCTTGAAAACGCCTTTACTGTAACTACAAGAAGAAGAAGAAGCTATAATTAGTAAGTCTGGGGAATAGCTGTATCTAGCACATGCGAGCAACAACTACAGCTAACGACTAGTGTAAATAATCAATTCACGCCATCTTCTAAGCGAGCACTTCTCCTTTCACTGGAGAAAGAAGTCCGAATGAACGAACTACTTCTTACGAGTAGCCGCACAGAATAAATTGCGATTGCGCAACCTGCCGCTTTCTCGGCGACGATTCCGGGTACAGAAATATGCATGCTCATTTATACCGGTATCTCAAAGAATACTCGCTATCTTCTAGGCAGATACCCTGGTCAATCGTATCAAGGTGGGTTAGAAGTTTATCCTGTCTGTATAAAGTGAATTTTTGAGAAACTTTCTATTGCAAAATCTTGCAATTATTGGGTTTGTGTTCAGTATATTTATAGGGTTGGACTGTACTTGAGTACGGTTGAGGGAGAAGTAAACACGGCTATATTTCCATACTGTTTTCAAGATATTGTTAAGACTGAGAGTAATAGGTAGCTGAGTTACTGGTTCTGTGGCGTGAAAAAGCATCGAGGATGTGAAGACTCGGGATCGAAGGACGTTTTAGAGGGATGTGTCACGGGTACTAGATTGTTGCGAGGTAAAGTTTAGCTTCGTATAATAGGGCGATCGCAAGCGAGGATGCGGAGTTATTACATCGGTTGATAGGTTATTCTGATTCTGATGTTGGCATACATTCGGACGTCGTAGTTAGTGAGGAGAAAATGGGTTTCTTCGTTCGTTTATGCTGCCTTTAGGGTATCTTATATCCAGTTCATTTTCTAACCAAGAATCTCTTAATACGGTTTTTTAAATTAAAAATTCTATAATTGCTAAAGTGATATATAAACACAATTCCCATGGGTGACTTCATGTTATTGAATAGGTTCAATTTAGGCTTTAGCTCGGTTACGCATCTTTGTATCTCCGAACTTGTGTAGTTCTAGAATACCAGGCCGTTTCCAAACCCTCATTTTGAATATGATTGTCTAATACTGATACAGATCTATTGTATGTAGAGTGAGAGAAAACATGTCTGTTTATCATTACTTCAATCCGATAAATGTACTCGACCAGTTAAATACTGTGACTAGAGTCTTAAACTTACACTGACATCATAGAAAGCCCCTCATCTTCCACTGCTATAGTAATGATTTCGTAGAGCGTAGTCATTTCAAACCCAGTTTACTGTAACTCTGGCATGTAATCCTTTTGCATATAGGGATATCTCCCTCTCATTTAGAACTTTTCTGTCTACATCTAATTCAATATTCATCGACATCTTCATAGCATGGTGATAATCATCGTATAGTTCTGCATTTCAAATACCCTCTCGGCAAGACATTGAAAAGACAAACGATATTATCATCCGCTGTCCATTTTAACCCAATATTCACGACATCGGTTATCCATTTGTACAACAAGAACTAATCATCGGTTTCTCTCAAAATAGACACCCAATACCCAAGAAATTGTGCAGCAGCTGGTCGAGGGATATCTTGGCCTGATCTTACTAATACTGGCTTTAGACCTAATGTTATCGCTGCTCTTGAACGGATGCAGCGACTTATTTGTCTGCATGTAGTTGCAGCGCGTCATGACTCATGAAGTTGGATATCGTAGAAATCAAGAGCTTGTAAGATTATTTTCTTAGCTCGATGCTGAAGCACATCTTCAAACTGTTCCCCGCAACAACGTCCCCAATACTTCCGCGTAGACTTTTGGCACTTTTGCCAGATTGTCAACCTACTGGCTTGAGAATGCAAACAATAAGTCGACATCTCGAGTATATTTCGAGGGACTCCCGACTCAGGTCTCGATTACTAAGTCATGTAAACATCAATTCTGTCCACCATATTTGGCACATCTCGAGGAAATGAACAAGCTAGTTAGATATGCGATCTGTCTTAGGAATATGGACAGATCTTGAAAGTAAATTGCAACGTACATCCTCAGCACCTTTCTTAGACTCAACTAGGTCTCACCCAACACGATATCTATCATTCTAGCTGAATAAGGGTTGCAGCTCTATCTGGAACATTTACGCGATTTATAGTGAGACGAATGAAAGAATTATAGTGATTCTGGCAATTTGAGATAGTATTGATGAGAAGATTAAGTTTTATTTTAGTCAAGGAGTAGGTGGTTGCGTGCGTAAAGATTAGGGTGAATGTGAAATGGATCGAGTATCATATTGAGATATGAATTAGCTCTAGCGTTTTATTGAGTTGCTAATTCATTCTCATCGGATTGCAAGTTGGGTTGGAGGTGCATATGAGTGAATAAATCTTATTGTTTCTTCTATTAGTTGTACATATTTGAGATGGGAGCTATATTGGGTAATTAGGTTGAGTTAGGCTAGCTTCAGGAGTGGTTTCTAAACCAATTTTCATCAAAATCATTTTATTTTCAATGTGAAAGTACAAGACAAGAGGAAGGAGATCCGAAGATTACGTCATACTAATCGAAGTATTGATTACAATATCACTGTGCTGTACAGCGGACTAGCAAAGTTAGATGTTGTGGATACCCCGCACATATTCACATTATAGAAAGAATCTCAGCCCCCCCAGTGGCCGTACAGCCAGCCAGCCATACAATTATACGACTGTACAACTTTACAATCATATTTAAGATCCTCACTCACCAAGATATCCGCAAGACACACAATATCTCTCACCCACTACTACTTGACCCAACGCAAACAACCATTAGCTTCCTACTCATAAATCTTTACGATTTCCAGAGTCTCCTTCTTACTACTACAATTCCGCATTTCTTTTTTACAACTCCTTCAGAACGTCATGCCTTTTCAAGGGTATAGTCAGGACTACCTCGATCAGATGGCTCACAACCACTATTCCACCAGATTTGACCCAGACAATTACAAACCTTACCCATCCGCATCTGACACCCCATGGCTTTATCGGAACCGATTCCATCAGATGGCGCCCGACTACTCTCCTACAGCATCCGGTCCAGGATACCTCAGTGAGGGAATTCCGCGCCCGTCATTTACATCCAATAACCCACAAATGGCCCCTAATAATCTTTCCGAAGCACCTGGTCCAAGATATCACCAGCAACCATACCAGCACTCAGCATTAACATCTAATAACCTACAAATGGCTTCCATCTACTCTTCCGCTGAAGCCGGTTTAGGAAATAGAAATATGCGGAATCCGTGTTCTTCATCTATGGCCAATCATATACCAATGACTCCCGATTGCTTTCGAGCAACATCTGGCCCGGGATACCTCCATGAGGGATATCTGCACCCATCAGTCACATCCAACAATCCACAAATGACTTCCAACTACTCTTCCGCCGCAATGGGTCCAGGAAATAGAAATGTACAAAATCCATATGCCTCATCTATGGCCAATCATATACCAATGACTCCCGATTGCTTTCGAGCAACATCTGGCCCGGGATACCTCCATGAGGGATATCTGCACCCATCAGTCACATCCAACAATCCACAAATGACTTCCAACTACTCTTCCGCCGCAATGGGTCCAGGAAATAGAAATGTACAAAATCCATATGCCTCATCCATGGCCAATCCTTTACCAACGACTCCCAACTACTTTCGCGCAGCATCCAGTCCAGGACACCTTCTCAACGAGACAAGCCCGTACCGATCATTCCCATCCAACAACTTACCAGTTGTTTTGGACTTCTTTTCCACAAGACCTTATCCAGGCCAAATGGGCGACCGGAACCTATATGAGTTAGCTATAACCAACTATCTAGCAACGGGTGGCAGTATCTTCCCCACTAGACCTATTCCCAGCAACAGCAATGAGCATTGCCAAAGTCCAACATCCACGACCAACAGCCAACAATCACAAATTTACACCCCCTCCAGCTCACCCATATACACCCCTTCCAGCTCACCCTCCCCATCATCCGAGTCTCGTCTACAAACCCCACAATCACAACCAGCAACCGCCATCCGCCCTCAAAATTTCACTCCATGCCCCATCTGTCTCTCCTCCATCTTTTCCCTTCCCAGAATCATACTCGCCCATCCATGCTACCACGAATTTTGCCTTCCATGTATCCAGCGCTGGAGCCGATTTGAACGCCCACGAGACGTTGTATCACAATCACAATGTCCGGTTTGCAGGGGGGAAATATGTCGAATTGTGCATAGGAATGGGAATACTGTGCTAGGTATGGGTGATGAGGTTGCGGTTGAGGGAGAGCGATTGATTGCGGCTTTTCGGCGAGATATTGATAGTTTGAGACGTAATATGTCTGGGGCTTCGGGTTGAGGGATCTAGGGGTTGTTGGTTGATTGGGGAGTTATGAAGGCTGGAGGGCGGTGGGGAGGCTGTTGGATATGGGGCTTGTTGGGAGGAGAGGAAATGCGTTGGATTTGGGATATGGAGGATGAGTTCTTTTGATAAGGATAGTTTGAGGATGAGAATGTTGCATTGGCGTTTTATTAAAGGAGTTGACAGAAATGCAACGCTATGATTAATCAATCAAAAATGAGAAACTCGTTACAGTATCTAAAAGCCCAATTACTTTTGCTACCATAAAAGACTTGAAATCCTTCGAACATTTACATCATAAAATAACGTGTAGCACGCCCATTATAGCGAGGAGGAGTACACTCGTAGCTTCTATTAGTATGTAGAGAAAATAAAGATTGTGTACAGAGGTAAGGCAAAGGGGCGGCATAAACGTGTATCGATGTTTTCTTAGCCATCGTGAATGGCACAGCCATAAATAAAGAATGGGTGACCTGACTAATCCATTTTCCGTTCCAATAGTCTGAGTGTGAAGACGTCAGGATACGTAGGTAGTACTTACCCTCCATATCTTCTGCGAACCTTAGCCTAATCATCGTCACTTCCGGATTTAGAGCGGGGAAGTGACTATTATGTACACCTGTAGAAACATAGAAGAGATACTCCCAGATTCAGCGACTGAAACAAACAAACAACTCTTTCTGTATTTTGCACACACATCTACTTTTAAGATCCGACATCACCTGGATGTTCGACCTATCTTTATAAACTGATCGAGTTCAAGATCCAACCCTCAAGGAAATATTCTCAACCTTTTTTTGTACGTAAATTCCCACAACTGAAATATTCACATCCGCACAACAGAGTTATAACTAGAAAAGAGATAACGAATTTGGCCTGCTTCAGTCAAACTACCCATCCTCAAAATGTGTGATAGTGGATCGTCAGAGAAACGGGCACGGAAAGGGAGTTTGGGGCTCCAGGGCACAGGCGAGATGCTCGAACATCTTACGATGTTCTCAGAGGAGGCGGAGTCGAAAAAAAAGAGAGCACTGAAAGAGGATAAAGATGATGTTCCTTTAAAGAGGAGAATTTTGGGGACTGGGAGTCGTAAAGAAAAGAGTAGAGATGAGGAATACCAAGAAAAAGACAAGAAGGAACACGATGAGAGAGCGGGCGAGGAAAAAAAGGGCGAGAAAGCAGAAGGGATGGAAAAAAGGGGCAAGTCAGAAAAGAGCATGGGAGCAGACGCCAACCGAAATGGGGGCCAAGATTGTAACGAAGTTTGTCAAGACGACAACAAAGAAGGTGGGAAAGAGGAAAATGTGCGGATTACTCGTCCTGAAGATCCCTGGTGCAACATTTGCGAAGAAAACATCGAGAACACAGCAATAGTTTGGCCATGTGGTCATCCCTTCGATCGGACTTGCATCCAGTGGTGGATCGAGCCTAAGCGTCCAAGACATACGTGTCCTATATGTAGAGGTACAATAAGGACCGTTGAATTCGAACTCAGCATCTAAAAGATTGCTAAAGTAGTTTGAGTTCCTTGGGGCACACATGAGTAGCAGAAAGCCCATGGATGAGGGAATGGTCCTAATTTCATAATCTGCGTTCAAAATACCTACGACCCCGACAACCCTCAGCCTTTGATCAATAACCATTCGAGTCAAGCGTTTGCCAGCTAAACCTCCACAGATAGACCACGGCCATAACAACCAATATTTCGAACGGGTACGCATTATAGACAGATGTCGAAGCTTTGAAGAATTCGACAGCCCTAGTACCAACACATCCAATCCCACTCAAGATTAGGACACCAACACTCAGAGTTTGATGACACAATAGATGACCGGATTCCTAGCAAAAAAACAAGCGACTTCATGAATTTTTGACGACGATGAGGAGATGCTAACAAACGATGGTGAATATGGATTGGAGGATTAAATGCGATAGACAAGCCTGTATCAGCGTAATGAACCAATCGATATACAATACCAAGATGAATTGAAATCCCCAGCATGCCCGCCAGCCACAGTATGAGAAAAATAGATGTGATCTCCAAGCTTTTACTGTTCGAAAGGTTTAACCCTTCAAGGATGGTTAATATGTCCAATGATTGTACTCTTTCAAACAACCCTGAGAATCAAAACCCCCCTCTCATTATTGGATTTCAGTCTGGCCTGTTGAACATTCTGCCTGATATACCAGTACTATGTGATATGGTTCTACACATATATACCAAAACGGCTAAATGCTACTTGATCACAACGTCAAGATCGACGTTGCAGGTCAACGTTTAAAAGAATCTGCGGCTTTGACTCAATTGGATATTCCAGCAATCAAAGTGTTAACTCTTGCGCCTCAATTGAAACGCGAAACAGCACGCAGGATGGACATCCGTTGTCTTGTTGTCTTGGAGTGATACTTGAAGTTGAAGAGATGTTGTGAAGTTTGTTGTGAGTGAAGGACAACCTCGGCAACCTTTCCGATTTCAGGTGGGGCCCGGCAACATCCGAAGTTTACCTACTAGGTCTGGACTCTGTAGTAACCACTTCTTCTCTTCGTTTACCTCCTTTAAGCACACGTGTTTTGTTTATCGGGTCAGGTGCTTGGTTTGGAATACTTTACAGTATGAACTCTTTTACTACCCATATCCCAAAAACTTGTACTGAATTTAACCTTACCTCCGTATCAAATTTCCTAAAACAGGTTGAGAGTTTACCAACAAATCACCATTGGCTAGGATCTATTTCAGAACGGAAAATTGCTTCTTTGCGACGAGATTCTATATTCCTCGGATCCTTTTCCTATCGGAGCTCTCTAATCTACTTTTCGACAGAACGAGACAGGGTACATGGAGTAGCTCATAAAGAGAATTGCGGTCAAGTCAAATATATGGGCCATGTCCACCTTTCTATATCTCGGGACTCGGGTATGTCTCCGAAGTTCCGGCCGTTTGTTCCTGAGCATCAATTTGCAATATGCACCTATAGCGACGACGAGCTTGCAATCCGAAATGCCTCGGGACTGGAGAGGTATCTCCTATGCACATATGTGGGTTTTGTGTCAAAATCTCTATCCTTGAGTGATGGCCCGATAACATACCTATCCACCTTGTGCGGACATCGCATCGATACCTGCCCCTCCCAAGTTCTGACTCAGCTGTGAGTACGTACTCATTGCGGCCAGAAAGTCTGCAACTCGGGAATAGGTTGTATTTTCCCATTTTGTGTTCATGAGCATAAACTCATATGAGTCGTATTCAGAGCGACGATGAGGATACAATCCAAGGGTATGAGATGTTCGAATTGTTCGAATTGTATCCCATATCCCATACCAAACTGTTATTTTTGAGCGGTGGACCGGCACAATGTCGGAGCTTTACTGTTCCAACAACGAACGCATGCAATTTATATTTATATGCGATTCTTCACATTTCCGTTGAGTTTCCAGATCATTATTGGACTACCAATTTCGGAGACCTATCGGTTCGGGCTGGTCATTGCTTGTTTTCTCATCTTAATCAATCTATCATCAGCTCATCAACCGCGTCCGTTACGCTACTGATAAACATAGTGGATATTTTTCCGTGAGGGGGGTTATCAGACTTCCATGCACCAATCAGCTTGCGAGATGCAGGGGTATTTTTCCGGGGCGAATCTAAACCCATCTTGGCGCATATTGCGATTCTTTCTATATAATATTGAATATAGATATATAAGAGCACCTTTTCATTCACACAGAATAATCACTTCAATCGCTTATTTCCAATCTTTAACGCAAGTATATTGAAGTCAGGTCTCCCTAGAAGAACTTCTCAATCATGCGTTCCTTCGCGATCCTTTCCTTGGTAGCTTCCATGCTAGGAAGCGTCTCTGCCAGTCCTACTTTGGTAAACCGAGCTGTTTCATTCAACCGAACCATTGCCCCAGCTGGTGCGATTGTCGTCGATGAGACTGGTGAAGTTGCCGGTTCCTACACTACATTCCAAGCAGGTGTAGACGCTTTATCTGCCAATACTATCGACGATCAATACCTTTTCGTTGCCCCTGGTACCTACTTTGAGCAAGTCTACCTCCCAGCTCTCGCATCAAACCTTACCATTCAAGGTTACACCCCCGATGCCCGTACCTACAGAGATAACCAGGCAACCCTCACCTACAATCTCGCTCTCATCAACACCACATCCGACGATTTAACCGCCACCTTCCGTGCCCACAACACTAATACCAAAGTGTACAATCTCATCATCAAGAACACCTTCGGCCACATAAACAGCAACGGTCAAAATCTCGCCCTCTCCTCCTACGCTACCAACGTCGGCTTTTACGCCACCCAATTCTGGGGATACCAAGACACCGTCCTTGCCGAGGCCGGTTACCAACTTTACGCCAAATGCCTCATCGTCGGTGCCATTGATTTCATCTTTGGCGAGAAGGCCCTCGCCTGGTTCGAAAAGAACGATATCCGAACCATTGCCAATGGAGCCATCACCGCCTCGGGTCGCACTAATGCTGAGGTCGATTCCTGGTATGTGATCAACAACTCCAACATCGCCAATCTCAACAGCAGTCTCAAGTCATACAACAACTATCTCGGAAGACCATGGAGAGACTACGCCCGCGTCGTTTTCCAGAACAGTTACTTGGGTGATAACATTGTCGCCGCCGGATGGCAAGAGTGGAGTACCTCGGCGCCCCAAACCGACGAGGTTTTCTTCGGAGAGTGAGTCTTCTATCCCCATCATCGTATCTCAAGATGTCACTAACAACTTCATAGATACAACAACTACGGCCCCGGAAGCGTATTGCAGGAAGGACCAAGAGCCAACTTCAGCAGCCAATTGACGGCCTCGATTGACATTACCACCGTCTTGGGTACTAGTCATACCAATGAGTTCTACTACGATGCCAGCTACATGTAAATAAGCATGTAAATGTGTAGCACGCAAGCGAGCCAGAGTCGAATGAATTTGCATCTCAAGTAATTCGCATTGAGATCGACTCCAGTCTCCAGGCCAAATCAAGTATCGGATCGGTACTATATTAATTTCTTGTAAATAATGTCTATGATAAAGGAAGGAGTGAAAACTCGAAAGAGTGGAACTTGGGTGTTTTGTATATATGAAATTAATACCATGTACATATGTAATGAGAATCTTACACAGTTCCGACTATTTTATCTACCCGTTTCCCGGTTGGTCTTTCCAATATTCCATAAAGGAAGTGATGATTTGACAACAAAGCGACGAGAGAAGCAGGATCAATGGCCAGAAAACGATCCTTACAATATTCGATATAGGATAGGACATGACTAAGTGATTTGGATCCTATGTAGCAAATTGATGTTATATACATATATCTGTGGATAAAACAAGAGGATCTGGAAAAGCTTATTCGACGGCAAGGGCGTGGATTTTGTCAACGAGTATATTGATAATGGATGATGGATGATTCGACGAATGTCTTTGTGATGATGATTAATCATGACTTTGATTATGAATATGAGAGAGTTTCAGCTTCTACTCTACTACTCTACTGCAACAGATAGACTGTGTGTGAGGTGATACGTGATGTCTCCTTCTTACTACTCGTATAGCCACCGACAAATTCATTTACAATACAGTATCCCCATCCAAACTCATAGATCAATATTTCACATACTGTACTCGAGTAGAAGGTTCACAGAGATCGGTTTCCCCCAGCTTAAGTAAGAGTTCTACAACCCAACCCCAAACCAACCTTAATATCCAAACCCAGCCTCCAGCCTCCAACCCCCTAACCACTCACCACTCACCACTCACCACTCACCACTCACCACACCCATTCACCCCAATCCAATCTAATCCAATCGCTCCACCTCCGCATTTTCATTCCAGTGAACTGCATATCCTACGATCCTTGTGCACTGCAATCCAAAACTCCGTTTTTACATCTCCATCTCCATCTCAATTTTCATCCTCTGATAATAATATTAGCAGCATCAACCAAGTAAGTAATACAACCAAATCCATAACAATAATATACAAATAACAAAAATTACACAAATAAACAGTAAACCCCATCCATCCATCAATTTTCTACCGAGAGAATCTACTTTCTACTTTCTACTTACTCTCTCGTTTAATTTTTATTCATTTGTGGAAGTGCTAGTGATAATTTTCATCTTGTACATATCATAACATATCATACATACCACGGGATATTTCGTATTCCAAACCCTCTAATCTCTAATTATCACATCACCCAATCCAAGCATTCTTTCCTCCCCTTCCCTCTTGCCCCGCCCTTTCGCTTGTTTTCCTTCACCATCCATCCCCTCTCCTTCTCTCTCCCTCCCTTCCAACCCCAAACCCAACCCCAATCTTACATCACACCACACCACACCACACCACCCCCCTCCTTCCCTCCCTCCCTTCCCTCTTGCTTCTGTTCCCTTTCCCTTTTTCTTCTCCTTTTTCTTCCCCCCCTCCTTCCTTCCCTCCTTTCCCTCTCTTCTTCCCTCCTTCCTTCCCCGTCTCCCCCTCTTCTCCCTCCCTCCTTCCTTTTCTCCACTATACCCATTACCCAACCCCATTTACACCCACACACATATCCAAACACAAATAAATCCCAGTCGACTGACTATCCTCATCACCTCACCTTAACATCTATCTATCTATCTACTGTACATAACATCTATCTACTGTGTACATAACAGTATATAAAATCCATCCCTTCCCTTTTCCCTCTTCCTTTCACATTCCTTCCTCATCAATAGCTATTTATTCATTCACTCACACTCATACGTCACCTCACATCACCTCACTCAACCTCCCCTCATTCTCCACCCCCATCCCCACAGTCCAACAAAAAAGAAACCCCCATAACAAATTATACATATTACATCATATCATATCATATCAAATCAAATCAAATCAAATCAAATCAAATCATATCAAATCATATCATATCATATCATATCATATCATATCATATCATATCATATCATATCATAACAATAATATTTGCCTATGCCTACTTAACTCATACCAACCCAAGTTCTGTATCCTTCTTCCTCATTCATGTTTCGAATTCGTTATCAAGAAAAAAATGCTAAACCAAAAAACTGTCAAAACGCAAACTTAAACGCAAAAAAGTACCATTGAATCATTGCTCATAAGTCATCATCAATCAAGTCTCGTGTTTCTTCTCCCATCTCCCATCTCCCATCTCCCATCTCCCATCTCCCATCTCCCTTCTCCCTCTAACCCCCTTCCCTTCATCCGCCTCCTCATCCCCCACCCCCCCCTCCCAAATCAAACAATAATCCTACCCACCCACAAGAAACTCTTCTCTTTTCTTCAAATCGTGCCATGACAATATAAAAGAAACAATCAATCAATCACACAAAGTATCCAGAAAAATCCAATCAATGATGACTCCAACACACCCCCGGTCCTCCATCCAACAGATTCCGATTCCTCCATCCCATTATACCAAGCCCATACAACCATATCAAAAAGACGAAACTAGACAGAAAACTTTGCTTTGCAATGTCTCTTGCCCTTTTCAACGTAGAAGATTCAACCACTTGGTCCCAGTTCTCCCCTTCCTCAAAGCTGTTGATCCAACGGCGATATGACATCGCACCTCAAATCCAAGCATCTCCCCCATTGTCAACCCTATTCTGTGCAAAACTCAATTTCATATCAATCTTGGGAGGAGAATTTTCCACCAGTGCACCGGCTACTTTCTTCGGACTACCAGTCTTTCGTACCGGACTTCTATTATCAGCACTGGGACCACATCTCACATCTTTGGTCTCCCAACCATCTTCCATTGCAGCCGCGACCCAACATCTCAGTCCTGCATGAACACCACCATAAAATTTCTCCTTGCATAAACGCAACGTAGAACCCATACATTTTTCCCAGCCGGAGACTTTCAACTCGTCGCGCACTTGATTGCGTTCTTCAAGAGTGGGTAGAGAAGCAATGCAGCCGTTGACAATATCGAGGTGAGAAGCGAGATAATTAGTTGCATCCCACTCAACTCCTCCAACATATGGTGCAGCTGGAACCGGAGGAAGTTCTTGTGGAAAATGTTTGATCATGTATGGGAGATCGGGAGGGAGATGATTGAGTGGTTCTGGAGCATGACGTGAATCTGGACGAGGGATAACGTTGAGATTGTGAAGGAAGATCCAGAAAACTTCTTTGGTGACATTAGTAACTTCTTTACACCAAACGCGATAAGGACGTTGACGGCGCATATCGAGGACGAAATCAACAGGACGTTGGGACTCGTTGGGTTCCGGATCGCGTAGATATGAGAGGAGGAATCGAGCTCGGGTTGCGCGCTCGCTAAGGGTAGCGGACTTGAGGTAAGTGAATAGAAGCGAAGTCACAATATTTCGGGTGGTAAATTCGGCTGGCCCCTTTTTCTCCTCGTCAAAAAGCATATGGAGAAGAGCAGGGAAGAGGGTTTTTTGGATGATGTTGAGATGTTGGAGAGCTAGAGCTGTAGTTGAAAGTGCCTTTAAGCAAAGCAAAACTTCATGAAGTAAAGCATCCTCATGCTCCTCTCTATTTATATGTCAGTTATCATGTTATCGATATGTAATATATGGCGCAACAAACCTCCATTCGACTTCCATAGTCCTATGTAGTAATCCTACGATCTCTTCCATGCCTCCTTGACGAACGAAATTATCCGTCCAGGCCACTGTCTCGTTTCGTAATAAAAGCCTGAGCTTATGCAATCTTCCAACCTCCACCAACTCTGGTTTCCGGACCTTTCTCATATATGCCACAAAATCATCTGATGTCAAGCCTTTAGCCTTGGCAATCAAATTCTGTGCTACTTGTGCGCCAGCAGAGGTGAGCGACCTGGTCCCATTCAAAGACTCTGTAGATTTCCTATTTCCAACAATACCTTCTGACTTTTTGTCCTTGTCGGCTGGCCGTTCCTTACTCGTCGATCTGGACAGAGTGAAAGTTCGACTTCTTGGTCTCTTTTTCTTCTTCAACTCCTGGGCTTCCTCCGTCTTTCTATTTTCTCCACTTGTATCACTACCATGGCTGGAAGGCCTCAAGACTTTCGCGGCAGCCGTTTCGGCCCAATCTTGTTTAATGAAGTCTTTCTTCATCGACTTGGCGAGATTCCTCATCTTCCCTCGTTGATGTTCCGGAATATTCCGCCTGTCCAACATAGCTTCGAATTCGGCGTCGATTTCTCTATCATTGAGGGGTCGGTCGGGCCCAAAAGTCGCAGAAGTCGGTGTTTGTATTGGAGCATATCCTCCACTATCCCCCCTTGCCTTTGCCGTGAAGTTGGAAACTGCCGCCATGACTCGAGAGCCTCGAGTACTGCTAGCCGTTTTGATGGAAGCAACCGATATCTCGGTGCTCGATCGCTGGAAGCTTGGTCTTGGTCTTATATCGACAGAAGTCCGAATATCACAACTCTGGTTCTTTTCGTTCGAGACTTGTCGCCTTGGAATGTCAATACTGGATCTGTTCTTGCTGTCCCCGCTAAACTTCCTATGAATGTCTTGGATACTGAAACTGCTGGGTAAATATGTGGAATGCGGCCGTATCGATCCACCTTCTCGGCTTGCAAGACTCGGTTGTGTATTTGGTCCATTGTAGAAGTTTCGTTGTTTACTTGGTGAATAGTTCTCGGGTGTATAACGGTCGATTTGATCCTCGAGAAACTTCCCTCCCAGAGGTTGCTTTGTGAACATTTCGCTTGAGAATTGTGAATATATTGTTGGTCGTGGAGGACGTGTATCGGATTCTGTAACAGGGGGTGATAGCTCCGGGGTGCAATTCTCTTTGTCCTTTAAATTGCGTTGTGCCAGCTCTACATCGAGCTTAAGGTTCTTGGATGACTTCGGGCGCGTAAGGAGGCCAACCAGACTTGTCGAGGATTTGGTCTTTTTGGGCTTCGTAGGAGACTTGTCTCGAATTGATGTTCCTTTACTGTAATCCTTCGCTGGGCTTGCCAATGACTTGAGAGACAACGCACTCAATGTCTTCTTGTGCAAACCCCTACCTCCTATACCAGTCTTCGGTCGAAGTCCTTCTTGGGAAGTGGTGTAAGGCGCCAGGATGGAAGAAGTTTGTTGATTTCGTTGAATATCTGCGAGAGCGCGATGGTGGGTATAATCTGTCGGAGAAGGCATATCTTCAAAAGCTGGAGAAGCTACAAAGAAGTCACCCGGTGAGTTCGCAGGTGAGAGAGTTGATCCTTCAGAAGGAGTGCGCTTATGGATGAATGCCTTCAATACAGATGCAGTCTTGGGTCGCTTGGAATGTACTGATTCTGGGTAGGGGAAACTGGTAGCCATGATGAAAGCTATGGTATACTCGAGTACAATTGTTTGTTTTTATTGCTACATGCGAAAAGGGAAAACAAAACTTTGGATATGTTATGGATACTGCAAATAAATGCTAACTCATGGTAATAGAAAAGGTATTGGGCGGGGTTGATTGAAATGAAATTGTTTTAATGATTTCTTATGATTCTTATGATTCTTATGATCAATCAATTGCAATCAATCAGTCATTCTATCTACTTAAGTAAATGATTTGTTTAGACCTGTTTTGGGTATTGAGTTGCTAGGGGCAACCATAAATCTAAGTCGCGAGTTCATGTGTTTGGACAAAATCAATAGTTTACCAGTTTACCACCTTTCTTATCCAATTACCACGTATGATTTTAATCTTACCTAGTTATTACCCTTGATCAAAAAAACTATAACTCTTCCGGATACAATCAATAATTTACCAAGGATTCGATATTTCAATTGGAAGAGAATATTAAATAATTTGATGAGTCTCTCGGACTACAACCTTAAAGGTCTACTCGAGTATTGCTTTAAGCATGGTAT
Organism: Sclerotinia borealis F-4128; assembly: GCA_000503235.1. Classification (NCBI taxonomy): domain Eukaryota; kingdom Fungi; phylum Ascomycota; class Leotiomycetes; order Helotiales; family Sclerotiniaceae; genus Sclerotinia; species Sclerotinia borealis. The sequence goes on from KI628542.1 coordinate 77,553, forward strand.
CAAGACAAAGACTTATTAGTATCATCTAACCAAAAGATGATTGGGTATACGCTCCATATATCATCTAAACTTCCTAATCAATCCTAACCAACCAACATCTATGATTCCCTAATAAAATGAATCCTCATCTCTACCTTCACTTCTACCTTTACTTCTACCAACTAAATAATCCCTTTTGCCTATCAAATCCACCTCTCAACTGACTCTCCGGCTTGATAAGTTTCCCTTGCAAAACTGTAAATTTCACAATACCTTCACAATCTTCCGGCTTTACTCTTGCAAGCCACATACATTGAGCTGCACCTCCATCCTCATCTTCTCCCGGAACAAGTCTCGACGGCATAATTTCTCCATCAGCCTTTGCTCTCTCAACCGCATCCAATCCGAACGCGTCAGATCTTCGATAGATCATGACGTTCGCACTATATTTGTGTCCTCCAACATGAGATATAAAGTATATGCCAACCCCGCCCGGCCTATCATCGTCGAGATCTCGGAAAAGTCCTAGGGGCCTCAAATGCCTCTCGAATTCCTTCTTTAGTAATGGCGCACTTTGCCCACATCTTGCATCTCGAGTTTTTTGTGAACAGAGGAGGATAAGCGCTCGGTGTGGTGATGGTCGAGATGTAAGTTGTTCTGCGGATGGAAGAGGGGAGGGAAGGGACTTGGGTATTGAAATAGGTTCAAGAGGTGTGATATTAGTTGGGGCTTTGTCGATGAACTCTGTTATCAGAGTTGGGACTGATTTTGGAGTAACATTCTCGATGACGACAAATGCAGGTAATAGGAGGACAGTCGTAGGCTGCGAGTAATCTGCGGAATGCGAAGGAGTGGGTATATTCGAGGCGGAGAGCATAAGCTTCTATGGTGGATCATCAGCATGTGTCTCAAAGCGCGATAGTATATGATATTTTGTAGAAAAAAAAACATCACTAACCCCATTGCTTGGTTTAACAGAACCATGATCGATGGCTTGCATCACACTCCCCTTCTCATCTGCAACATCCCTCACCCAATCCGACTTTCCTGTAGCCACCAAAATATGTGTACTCCACTTTTTGACATGGCCATATAACTCATCACCCTCATCTATCTTGAACCCTTTTGGATAATTTACATGACACGACTCGCAATCATGATCACAATCATCTCCATCAACCGCCGGATCAACCTTTGGGAATAATTGCTCGATGGGAGTAAATCCCGAGGGAGTTCCTGGGATTGGGGTAGATTGTCCCGAGATAGTTTGCTTCGCAGAAGTCAGAAAGGACTTGAAAGTCGAAGCCATATTTTTCTTCTTGCGCGGGATGAAATTGGTGGATGTAATTCTGGTGGCATCGCTGATGCTTTTATTCCCATGGCTCGACATTTTGTGGAGTTGAGTACTATGTATACTAGATGGTGATTGGTTGCCAACTGGTCGTCATAGTCCGGTGAATAGACGGAATTGTAACCGAGTAACGTGGAATTCCTTATCAGATCCGCTTTTAGTTTTTATCAGATGGCTTGTGATTGATGGATGAAGCTGCCGTTGAGAGTTTCCGAATGACAATGTTAGCTAAACGGTAAGAACGGCGTTTGATGAATGGAATGGATTTGAGGTTGTGAAAGACGGAAAGGGAAGGGAAGGGAAGACAAGTGTTTAATAAGATGTTCATCATCATTGCTTCCACTTTAACTTTAACGCTTGAAATCAATTCACCGTCGGCATTCTCTTATATCCGTGCTTTGCAAGCGTAAACCCTTCGGTTCCGACTACTGAGATCCCTTTAATCAATCAACAAATTCAATCCGCAATATCCACTTCATATGATTGGTTACATACGGTATAACACCATCTAACACCATACCCATACCATACAACACCTGGATATGCAGCATCTACCGGTGGTACCCCAACCATGCCACCCAAAACCATATTTCTCACCGGAGCACCCACAACCCACTCCCTCAACTGGGACGAAACCCAACTTCTTCACACCTTCACCGAACCCTTCATCCAATTCCTACATCTACCTCCACCTCCACCTCCACCCACTTCTCCACCGGCCCCTCATATAAATCCATACCCGAACTCCGCACCGCCACGGAACAATACAGAGAATTATACAAACAACAATACAAACACAGAATCCATAAATTTGTCCACTCCCGCAACCTCAACCTCAACCCCCAATCCCACTTGGCGCCAACTCCCCCTCTCACGTCAACATCTCGCTACGGGAGTTTCTCAAGATCACGCTTATCAACCCCTTTATAGCTGTAACTATAACTATAGCTATAACTATAAAAATGGAAATGGAAATGGAAATGGAAATTATGCCAATGATTTCTTCTCTACAACAACTTTTATAGCACTATCGCAGGGAAAATCTCAATCTCAATCGCTGTCGCTGAATCAGGATTCGGATTTCTCTGTTGAGTACTCACATGATCATAACCATGATGATGACCATGATCTCCAACCTATCGACGCAATCCTCTCCCAATTCTACGAACATTCCTACGCTATCCACGCCGATATCCCCTCTTCTCAAATCGGCCCCTCCACCTCTATCTCTAACACCGACCCCAGCACATCCATCTCCACATCCTTCTCCTCACCTTACAACTCCCCATCCCTAATTTCCCCCTCTCAACCCCAACCCGATCCCCTCATCCCACTCCCCCTCTCCATCCCCCTAACTCTAACCCCCCTCTCCCACATCCCCCCCGCGCAGCACCTCCTCTCCCTCCACCCCCAAACCATCACCCTCAACCTCATCACCGGCATAATTTCCATCTCCCCCTTACGAACCATCACCACCAAACGCGGCGACACCATCTCACTGATCGAGCTCCTCGTCGGCGACGAAACCAAAAGTGGATTTGGGATTACCTTTTGGTTATCCAACCCATCCCACAAACCAAACGAAAACAACAATAAAACAAACCCCCCCACCCTAGAAACAACAACCCCCCTCTCGCACCTCCGCACACAAGACACAATCCTCCTAAAAAACATCGCACTAGGTACTTTCCGAGGAAAAGTACACGGTCAGAGTTTAAGGCGCGATATGACGAAGTGTTGGTTGATGTATCGGGAGAAGATTGATAGGAGGGATGTAGGGGGTTTTTATGGGGAGAGGGATGTAGATGCGAATGTAGATGTACAGTTGGCAAAGGTAAAGAGGGTACGGGATTGGGTGAGGGGGTTTGTGGGGGTTGCGCATCATGTGGATGCGTCGAGATCTAGATATAGATGTGGAGGGGATGTGGGGGGAGGGAGAGAGAGGGAGAGGGAGAGGGAAGTGTTACCTCCGGATACGCAGTGAGAGAGGAGTTCTTGGTTCTTGGATTGCTATGATATATCGGTGTTCAAATCTTTTTCAATTGCCTCGTTTGGGGAATGTATATCTCATTTTCTGTAAAGATACCCCGGTGAGCTTTGAACTTTGATGTGTATACTCGAGTACATCACGAGACAAAATCAAATCAAATCAAATCAAATCACCAAATAAATAAAGACGTATCCTATTATATTATATATACGTCAATTCCTCCCACTCATTCCTCATCCCATCCATATTCCCCACCCTTTCCCACCAAACCAATAAAAAACCAACCAACCCACCTATCCATCCATCCATCCCTCATATTCCTCATATAAGTAATAGCTCATTATATACATACCCTACCATTCCATTCCATCCCTATCCCCATACCCATATCCATTCCCATTTCAATACGATCTGATCTGAATAAAGTCATCATCTTATTTGAAAGAAATACCCCTCTCCCAAAAAAACGCCTATAGAAATTCCACTGTGCCAAAAAGTAAACAGATTACTCCACCAAAATATCCGCCAACAATTCAATACCAACCATAAGATGTGAATCCACTGCCTTCAATAAACCCATCATATTCCATCTTCCCATCATTAATCACAAATTGTCTTCAAATGCTTTGCATGCATGCATCACGAAACTGTCTTTCCCCCACAACTTGGAATTTTCACTCCATCCTTTAACACTCTATTAACATCCATAATACCCCAGTGATCCTCCCAATTTTGATCTCCCGAGTTATATTGAATCTTCCACGGTTCATCAAAAGCTTCAAACCAGAAATAATTAGTTCCATTTGTAATCGCATCACAGACCCAATTGTCCATGAAAGTATTCATTTCGCTAATTCCTGCCACACTACCCTCAACACATGTAGTAGCAGCACCACAATCAGTACCGCCTGTCGATGGCCATCCGGTCTCCGAGATAATATTTTGGGATGCATTGGTTTTGAAGGCCACATCATGGTTTTGCCAAAAATCCCATGTCCAAGATGCACCTTGTTCGGCAGTGACGCCGGCGAAAAAGGGATGAATGTTAGCCATTACGAAGTCGACGGCATTAGCGAGTTCCGCGGTCCAATTATCTCCTAGATCCGAAGAGGCGACTGGAAGGTGAATACCGCGGGTGGTCATGTTAGATTTGACATCTCCAATGATAGATACGAGTTCGGTGGCGGTCATATCTTCTCTATAGAGGACCTCGTTGCCAACAATAACACCGATAAATGACGATGGACCATGTGTATCAAAGATACTGTAGAGCTGTTCGAGTTGTCGAGTATTAGTGGTAGCGTTACTATCCTGCCAAACGCCTAACCAAACCTTGACGGTACCATTCAAGCCCAGTTGATCAATGGCATGTAGAACAAGCTCCGTTTGGTTACAATCGGTACCATATAGACGAATGGTATTGCTGAGTTGCGAAAGAACCGCCATGTCTCTTGTAACGTTGTTTTGACTTGCTGGATACGTCAAGCAAGCGGGATATTGCGTATACATAGGTGTATAATCGATTCCAGGAAACACTTTGTGCAAGTTAGGGTTATTCAATAACTTTTTGATTTCCGCCGAATTCTTGTCGAGATCGCCATGCTGTGAAGTGTCCGACGACGCGGATTGTCCATTGGTCGAATCCTGACTTGTTCCTGAACCCGAACTCGATTTCGAATTGCCCGCCAGTGTACCTCCTACAGCTCCTCCAATGATCGCCCCTACGATCAAAAATCCAACCAGTAAAGCAATCCATAATCTCATCTTCTTATTACCGCCTGGTGGTTTCTTTAACCATTCGTTCTTTTCCACACTCAGATCGTAATTGCCCGGCCCACTATATCCGTTCTGTGCATTTGTAACATTATTGTATTGTATATTTTCCCCATTCTTCTTTCCAACAAGGCCTCCCAATGTTCCGATCACCCCACCAGCTGCCACAGCTTTCCCCACCGGGGGTGTTCGTGTTCCACCCTCTGACATTTTATTTAAACTTAGCACAGAAGATCTATTAGCCCTTCTATATCCCAAACCGTCGTCTCCGTCGTCTGCAATTATATTAGGATCGAATTCCACAAGTTCCGGGTCAATTGCCCTGGAATATCGATTATATGGGTAAGGAGAATCCGAGTATGGATCTAAAGGAGGATTTCGACCAGAAATAGTCGAATGTGAAGAGGGAGTCGACATTCCGGTTGGGAAAGCAGCAGCATTTAAAGGAGTGAGAGATGATGTTGATACATCTTGTCGTGGCAACGAACGTTGGAATGGAGGCTCCCGGTATGAAGGTTGTGCTGGATCATAACCCGGGGTACTCCTCATATCCACTCCACTTTGCCTGGCATTTGAATTTGCGACACTTCTCATAGCAACGCCGTTTATCCCTCCTGTCGGTTGATTTCCGAATTGATCGGATATGGTGTTGTTGTTATTGTTGTTGCTGTTTTGATTGCGTATTCTAGATTCCTGACTAGATTGTGACGACCGATGTGGTGGAGGAATTGGTGGACTATCTATTATCGGACTCACAGGTTCCATTTCCTCATAATTTTGTTGCGAATGTGAAAATGAAGGATTTGACATTCCAATCTGTTGATTATATATTTCTTGAGTTGGTAAATGAATTGAATTTGAGGCGGGATTTAGAGGATCGTACGGTGATAGTGGTGTTGGTGTTGGTGATGGTGAAGGTGAATGATATCTTGATGGTATTGTTTGTGGAGAGACAGATACAGATACAGGTGAAGAGGAATCGTGATAATCATGAATATCCTGGAAAGAGTATCGTGACATAATAAGAAAAGGAAGAAGATGGAGGAGGAGGAGGAGGTTTGAAACCGAATTGTATATTCTATTCTTCAATCGTTTCGGCCGATCTTTTGAACTTCTTCCAACTAAAAAGTAGGTTGATGAATCCCACTTGTTTTTGTTTTGGTGAATGGGTCAAATAGGATCTGAGTTGGATCTGAATTTGGATCTGGATTGGATTGGAGTGGATTGTGGATTGAATGGAGAAGTTTAGTTTTAAGTGGAAACTGGTTCTTGTCCTCTTGTCCTCGTTTTTGTGATCAAGTGGTCTGTAGTTCAGTGATCAACATAGAAAGCAAGGGTAAGAGCGAAAGCTTATTTATTGAATTGTAAGGCAATACGAGAAATTAGAAGTTAAGAACTCTTCTCTTCCTTCCTTTCAAGTTATCTCGAGCTCAATTCAATTATATAATTATGTAAATGAAGTCAAATTTAAGCCAAGAAAAGAGATAATAATTAGTAAAACCCCCTCCCCCCCCCAAAAGTTTATATAGCTATACCGGTATTTTATCTCCATTTTATCCGTAGCTAAAACCAAATCAAACACGAGGCCCGGACCTCTTACCTTCCCAGCCTTCCACCTGCTAGTTGACTAGATACGAGGCTGGTGAGAGTACGAGACATGACAGGGAACCAGAAACTCCTCTCCATCTTTTCAGCCCCCCGTTATATCGAATAAATTGGTTTGGTTGTATTATTAAAAGAGTCAATATGATATGATGTCATTCATATACAAGTATGTACTTCTGATGAGAGAGAAGTATTCAGTTGGGTATATATCTTCATCTTTCATCTCACCTCCAGAGATACAATACCAACACAACACACAACCTAACACAACCCAACACAATAGGAAACACAAGTACAAGAACTCATAAAAACAATCAAAGAAAAATAGTCCTTCCCTTCCCTTCCCTTTCATCTATATCTATTAAAAACATCAGTAGCATCAATATCAACATCCACATCCGCTTATCAAATTCAAACCCAGCACAATTCCAGTACAAGTAACCAATAACAAATCACACTTTAACTACTATACCTACCTACCTACTACCTACCTAAATACTATACCATACCATTCATTCATCCATTCATCCATCTAACTCGAGTACTTGACAGCTTAGCTTACCTATATACTCGTACTTACCCTTTCATATTAATACAAGTACGTACCAGTATCAGTAACCGACCGGTATCTTATTACTTTTGCAACAAGATCAAATCTGTGATTTTTTTGCTCCCAAATACCCCGCAAAACGCAAAACTCGGTATCTACTATAAAGCCATTCAAAGGATGGGGATGATGCAATTGAGGGGGAGGAATCCCAACCCTAACCAACCCCATTCTTATAATCAATCCATCACCATAATCCATCACCATAGACCCATCATCACTCATTACTCATCTCATACAACAAACACCCCTTATAAACCCCTCTCATACAACCCCCCTCCCTTACAAACCATAACCTTAACCACAACCATAACCACAACCAAAATCCAAACCCCATCTTCTCTATCATCAATCACCCATCATCAATACAGTACCCCCATACCCATACCCATACCCACACCAATCTCCAAATTCATCATGACAACCCAAACCCCATCATTCCGAGAATTAATTGGTGTCCAACCATCTACTGTTTCGGTGCAGGATAGCGTTTTGATTATTATCGATGCGCAGAATGAGTATGTATTTTATTTTTGAATAGCTTTATATATATCCATCTCCATATCCATATCCCTTTCCAACCCCATATCCCCATCCCCATACCCATCCCCTGTTTATAACAACCACAAACCCAATCCCTAACCCCACTCCACCACCCACAGATACGCCCAAGGCCACCTAACCATTTCCCAAATCACCTCCTCCCGCAACGCCATCTCGTCCCTCCTCACCAAATACCGCACCGCTCACGCCCCCCTCGCACACATCGTGCATCAAGTCCCCTCTGGCGCCCCCGTCTTCACACCCGGCACCGCATTGGCACAAGAATTCGAAGAGCTGACGCCAGAAAACGGTGAGAAAGTCATCGTTAAGCAATATCCGAGTGCATTTACTGGGACGGATTTAGAGGCGTTTATTAAGGGGACGGGCAAGTCTAAGGTCGTGTTGGTGGGGTATATGGCGCATGTGTGTGTGAGTACGACGGCGAGACAGGCGGCTGAGAAAGGCTATGATGTGTTGCTTGTGGGAGATGCTATTGGGGATCGGGATATTCCTGGGGTGAAGGCTGAGGAGTTGGTGAAGACGGTTTTGGCCGAGTTGGCCGATGCTTTTGGGACTGTGGTGCAATCGGGTGAGATCAATTGAGATGTCATTTCTTGATTTAGATTGAGAGTATGTATTGAATATCTTGGTACTCTTGAGGTGTATTGCTAGTGAGGTTTCGACTTCGGCTACACCCCTTATTCAAATAGTTGGTTTGTTTCGCCAGTATATTTTTGTATCCGAGAAATCGTGTCGAATTTGTGGGAAATTTATTACTTCGCAATCTTTGACCATTTCGTTCAGAGGTTTTGCTATTGTTTCTTTCGTTTCTGTTCTGCGAATTATTAACCTCTGTTATCACGTATGAGCCATGCAACTTACAGATTGAATCTCCCAAAGTTATCGACATCTGTTCCAATGAGAACTGCAGGTCGAGGTCCTTCACTCATAGTCTTATAAACTGGCCCATAACAATGTATCGCATATACCAGAGAATCCTCTTTAATATGATCAAATGCCACCGGATCATCAACCACTACACCCGCCAAAGATGTCAAGAATTCCTTGTCAGTTTCCGTATATTGAGGGTCTTGAAAAACGCATTGTATCTTATGAGCACCGGTGCCACCTGGGAATCTGTTAGCATCACCCATCTGCGACTTCCAACCAACTCACCCAACTCTTCCAGAATCATCATCAACGCCGCCAATTGCGTAAAACTACACCTTCTCCCCTCTCTCCTCGCACTCTGCAAACTGCCCAACCCCAAACAAACCACACTCTTCACCCCAGTCCTCCCCCCCAGAATCTCCCTCAACTGTATCGCCGCCTCACTATCCTCCCACTGCTTGGCATAAAACTCCCAATCCCCCCTCATCTCCCCCACCGTCCGTTCAATATAAGCAACCCCACCCCTCACAAAATCCCCCGCATGTGTCCAGCCCTCTCCACCCCCGGCCTTCTTGCCTCCTCCTACCACATGTGTCCATCCCTCCGTATCCTCGACTTGGATCCTCTTCATTGGCTGCACAATCTTCTTGGCATGTTGCTCTTCCCCGCCTGTTGTTCGCGTATCCGCATTCCCGTTTGTGCTGCTCTTCTTTTTACGATTCGTGTGCGGCATCTTTTTCTTCCTATCTTATCTTATTCGTCCAGTCCAGTCCCGTCCTCAAAACCCCAAAGTCCAAATCTAACGTAAGCAGCAAGCAATTCCCCGTATCATGTGCAGTAAAGTAAGAAGTAAGCTTCAGCCCTTCCCTTCGGGTATTGATGCGAAACCGTACCACGCTGTACTACTTGCGTAACTGTCTCCAAGAAATGCACCCGTATGTTTGAAGAAACGCAAATGCCGCACAGTTGCCTATGGTACAATCAAGACGGAGTACAGTAAGCCTCGGGAAGGAAACCCTCTCGATTTTTCGTTTCCAAAACTTTGGCTCGATTGAATGTCAAAAAGTCGGTAGTTCCGTCTGAGAAATTCGTCAGATCTCACTTACAATACTGCAGAATAAATCGAGTAAATGAGTTTATACGCGTAAGTCTTCAGCTCCAGTCTTTCGTTGCGAGTCACAAAACGTGGGAAATTTAATTTATTTCAAACTGTAAAATGTAAAATGTAAATCGTGAGAGGAATTGAAAAAAAGGGTGTGTGATGATACAATGCAGGGTTTATTTTTGGATATTCAAATGGATGGATGGATGGATGGAGGGAGGGGCAGATTTTATTCATTTCATGATGGCAGAATAATTTGCACCGCCTTTCTTGAATGTCCGAAGCTTGGCTGCTCTGCTCTGCCACCAACCCCATGATCTTTCAAATGTTGGGGTCCGGTTTTGGGTTCTTGGTTCTTGGGGACCGGAACAGTAATATCACGAATTCCAAATGAAAGGCCGTTAAACCAGACTTTTACTTGTATTCATTTCACATACCGGTATGCACATACTGTACTTCTTTCAACGCCTCCACCTACGGATGTGATACAGAAAAATAAAATTAGAAAGATACCGGGAAGGGAGTGTTTTATTATACTCAGTATTGTATCACCACACCTACCGGTATTAGTTTCCTCATTTCATGCAGGAGAGGACGTACAACATTAAATACGCAAGGTGTAGATTGGTGGAATTGGTGTGTGTAGCTCGAAATCTTGAAATCGAGAGAAGAAGAGTCAGCATTTCAAAAATGATATACTATGTATTATAGAGTAGTATTTCACATAAATAATGGCTGTGTTCAGATCAGTTCTTCCTGTTGTTTGCTGAGATAGATTGGATGTAATGGTGACAGTGAGAGGTACCGAGGGGTGTGGTATAGGGGTGAGTTCGGTAAAGATATTAGATTATTGAACAGGTTTATTATTACTATTCAAGTATATTTGATAGTTACTGTTACTGTTACATATACTGCTACTACAACTTCCATGTTAATGTCCCTTGTGCTTGTACCTGCTTCTTTTATATACAATTTTCCTTCCAGAGTCCAGAGTCCATATTCCAGATCCATTTCCCTTTAAAATAAAATCTATTTATCTATCCATATAAATCTACACAAAATCATCAAATACCTAAATCATCACCGGTAGTTCCACAAACCATCAACCAATCCCAATTCTCCAAACCCTTTCAATCATATCCGGGCGCTTACATCAAATGATCCATTAGCCGGAACCCCTGTTTATATATCAATCAATCACCCCACAACCAATCAAATGATCAAATGGCCAATGCACAAATGCACACACACCAGCGATCAACAACTCCATAAACAAAAATCAACCAATCACCTTAACACATCCCTCCCAATATTGAAAACACTAATCCTAACCAAGTATATATCTCATCTGTCTTCCCTATCCCATGCACATCTCCATCTTGTCACTCAACTCATCTCATATCCCATTGGCCATTGGCCATACACTTTTAGACGCCCAGCCCAAGGAAATTCAGCATAGCATATGCAGCAGCCATTATCGAACATCTCATCCAGCTGGGGCTTGTCATGTCAGCGGGAAAAGATAATCCAATTGCTGAGATGGATCGAGATCATTCAAATACTCTGCAAGTCCAAGATGATGGCCGAGCCGAAGAAATCTCATTTCTGCTTTGCACTCATTATAATATACAATATTCCTATACTCGAGTAACCTTATCTATCGTTCGCACCTATTTAATCTTATCATCCAAGAATCTCATTCATCTAGTAATGTACTGAGAATATTGTTTGTGTAAGACCAAGTTCATTCATCTATCTGTATGAAATTTTGATGTTTTACCCTTAATTTGGATACCTGCATACTCTACCACCTCACATCACCCATACAGCGAACTCCATCACTTATCACCCATCACCCCCGGAAACAAACATACACCTATACGATAGCGAACTCACCCACCTATCTACCCATCTAACCTGAACTTTCCAATCTTCTCATCCTCACAAGCCGGTGTTACACACACAAACACTTCCCAACAACATCCATCCATCCATCCATCCATCCATCAATCCATCCATCCATCACATCATATCCACAACAAAATGTTCACGACGAGAATATTATCGCTGATAGCGATTGCGACCAGTGCGTTGGTGCAGGCACATACAGTGATAACATATCCGGGATGGAGAGGTGATAATTTGGTTACGAATGATACTTTTCCTTATGGAATGCAGTGGATGTATCCTTGTGAGTAGTTTTTCTACTACATTTTGGGAATTTTTCTATCTTTTTGAGAAATAGGGGTGAGAGGGGTTGGAAGCGATTTGGGTAGATGGATAGCATATTTAAAAAGCTATTTTGCTACCCATATTCTTCTATCCACCATTCTCACCAATCTCCCCCCTTTCCCTCCTTATTCTTCCTTCTCCCCTCTCCTCTCTCTCCTCTCCTCCCATACCCCAACTCAAACCCACCCAACAACCCACTAACCCCTCTCCCCCCCCCCCTAGGCGGCGGCATGCGCACGACCACCAACCGCACCCTCTGGCCCATCACCGGCGGCGCCATCGCCATCCAACCCGGCTGGTTCCAAGGCCACGCTACCGCCTTCTTCTACATGAACCTTGGTTTCGGCACCGATGGTCCCGACGGTGGTCCCCCCAACATGTCTAATCCCATGACATCCGTTATGCAAATCGTTGGACCCAGCAAAAATCCTTACCCTGGAACTTTCTGTTTACCACAAGTTCCATTGCCTGTCAATACGACGGTGAATGTTGGAGATAATGCGACGATTCAGGTGGTGGAGACGGCTATTCATGGCGCGGCGTTATATTCTGTAAGCTTTTCTTTCTCTTTCTCATATCCCGTTCCCCATTTTATTTCCTTCCTTCCATCCTTCCACCCCTCCCCTCTTTCCCCCATCCCATCTCATCCCATCCCACCCCATCCATCCCATCCACCCCACCACAAAACCCCCGCCACAAACCCCCTACTAACCACATCCCCTCCCTCCCCACAAAGTGCGTCGACATAACCTTCGCCAACCCCCGCGACGTAGCCGAAGTAAACAGCTCCAACTGTTTCAACTCCTCCCAAATCTCCTTTGCAAACGTATACACCATCAACGACGCCCAAGCAGCCGGTACATCCGACGCCGTCACCTCGAGGACTTTTCACGCCGGCTTATTGGCTGGTGTGTTGGGGGTAGTCATGTGGGGATCATTGTGAGGAAAAAGAAGGGGTGGAGTAAGTAAGTGCTGGTTCTGGGAGTTGTGTATATGTTATGTTATGTTATGTGATAAGTTATGATTTGATAAGTTATGATAAATTATGAATGAAATGGGAAATAGCACCAGGGTTCTGGGGGAATTGATATAACAATAACAATAGTAAGATCCAAATACCAAGACCGGAACTCGAAATTCAAATCTTAAATCTTAAACTTCAAGTGAAGTAAAATAAGAGCAGGAAAAAAACAATACAATATATCTCATTCACAAATAAATAGCAAATAACGAAAAACCCATTGAATCACCAGTTCGGCTGTCCGATAAATCTGCGCATTGAAAAAATATGCATTTATAATATGATATCTAGGTGCCTAATTCGCCACGACAAAAGAGGTCAAGGAGAGAGAAAAAAATTACCCAGCAATGCTTTGGATATCTTTGCTTCGTTTCGTTTCGTTCATTGATTCATTATCTTCGTACCCACCTCCCCCATTTCATATCCACCCCACTCACTACTTACTAAAGCAAATCCTTAATCTCCTTCCCTACATTCTTCACCCTCGGGTCACTGGCCTTCTTCACACAACCATCCACTACCCCCGCAACTCCATAGACATCCTTTCCTGCCTCTCGAATGTCTTCTCCCACACTCAAAATTGTGCCTAGACCCACTAACCCCCTATAAACCACCTCACTATCCACTTGAGTTTTCAAGATCCCCGTAAGTGTGTCTAGCACCGCAAGAACCTGTTCGAAATCCGGGTCGTTTTCTTTAAATAGGACCGCATAATTGATATACACAGTCGTAGCAGCTACTAATAAATTTCTATTAGTCGAATCCTTGATAGCTGTCTTAATGAAGGTGTGGACTTTTTCAAAGTACGCTGTGGCCAATTGACGACCTTCGGTAGAATCAAAAAGATTGGCGAAACCGCGGACGGCCATCATGACGTGATTTTCGGATGGAGGTAATTGAGGTAAAGTTTCCATAGCTGCTTGTGAAAAGACGTCGATGATGGTCCAACCGCCAGAGCTACGGAACGTTGCGGTTTCTGGTGCGATGGCTAGGAGGCGAAGGAGATCGAGTCCAGCGAGTCGGTCTTTGTAGGGCCAATGAGTTGAGAGTTTGATAGCTAGATCCAGTCCTCCTTGGACAACCTGAGAGGTATTTGTGGCGCCAGCGGATTCGAGATGTTTTCGGAGCTTTTGGAGAACGTCGAGCTCATCGGGGTTGAGGGATACGGCCTTTTGGCCACTGGAAATCAAGACTTGATTGACTTGTTCGATCTTCTTTTGCATTTTAGGAATTGAAGCCACGATGATTGAGAGATACTCCTTTTGTGGAAGAACTTTTGGTGGCGGGGGGATATCTACAGGCTCTGAGCCCTCTCCTGGTCGATATCTTTGATCACTACCCCAGGCGTCCGGTCCAGAACTCTCTTCGGTTTGACCAATCGTCGCTCCTTGGGTATTGGTTGTGATGAAGTTGGCTACTTGTTCTAAGTAGGTTACTGGAAGCTCATTATCTGCGATGAATTTTGTGGCGGCTTCGTAGGGATTTTGCGATAAATTATAAGGAAGTTTGAGAGCAGGTTTTCCATCCTCAATATCAACATCGAAAACAAAATCATATTCCTTTCCGAGGTATTCGACTTTCTTTCCACTACTTCCAACAGCATCGACAACAGTTCCTACATTTATCCATTGGCCTTGTGCTAGATAATTATTAGTTTGCAAACACTATAACAAATATCAGACAACTTACCGCTAGACCAAGTATGTGCAGTGACAGCCCCATTCAGCTCACGAATCATCTGAACTTGTCCTTCCTTAGTACCACTCTTCTGAGTGAGGAATTCTGGCCCAGGAAGCTTTTCCTTGTTAACTTCTGGTAGTGCTTGTTGAGGTATAGATGATTCCTTGACGGAATCTTCAAATAATTTGATTGTCTCTGCATTTGCAAAACGCTCAGAAATTCTTGTGAAGACTCGTACCACTCTATCACTCGCTCCCGAAACAATATCCCCAGTCTCCCCACAAACAGCTACACCCCAGACCGAAATTGCCGGATGTGTGATTGTTTGGACACAGTGGTTATCCTTCCATACTCTGAGAGTTCGATCTTCACCAGAACTAACAATCTCACCTGACGGTGTAGATGCAATAGAATATATGAAGTTCTCATGTCCATGCAATTCTGCCACCTGTTTGCCAGAAAGAGTCCACAATCTGATTATTGCATCATTTCCTGCTGATGCGAAATCTGCTCCGGATGGATGGCCTTTGGGTAATCTGCACAGAGCTCGAACAACATCTGCACTTCCTCGAATGGTTCGCAGTAATTTGCCACTAGTATGAAAGACTCTAATGAGTTTATCGGCACAAGCAGTTATTACGGTTTTCGAATCTATGGCAAGAACAGCCCAAACACTACCCTCATGTCCTCTGAGAACTGCTTCACACTCCCATCTTCCTAGTGGCCATATTCTTGCTTCAGCATCCCAACTTCCACTGACTATAAATCGTCCATCTGGATCCACATCCAAAGCACATATGTTATGACTATGTCCTATGAGTAGAGCTTCCGCATTTTCTTCTGCTGTTTTCGAAGGTTGTCGAACTTCGATAACTGTATCCTTTCCGCCGGAGATAATCAAGCCATCTGGAAATTTAGAATTCGGGGGTAAAGATGCGACTGTATTTACAAACGCTGTTGCATGAGAGGAAATCGTGGCATCGAATATAGGTGGGTTATCTGAGTGTTGTTTCCATAAACGTACTGTTCCGTCTCTAGATGCTGAAAGTACAGCTTTTGGAGATGGAAAAGCTACAGCTCGAACCTATATATTGAAAAGCATCATATCAGTATATGTTGTTCTTCTTATGACCTTGTTGGAGAGTAAGTGGAAATATTGAACCATTTCATCAACTTACATCATCTTCATGACCTGCCAGAGATGCAGATAACTTATATTCTGCCATGTTTAGTGGTAGTTGATTCAAATTATGTATGTGGTTTTTCAGAATTAACACAAGCTCTCCTTATCAATGAAGATGAAAGGTTGTTGTTATGTTTGTAATAATGGAAGTTGTTTATAGTTCCATGTTTGACTATAAGCTTCCAGTTAGATTGCCCCTCTATAAACTAATATGTGCGGGTAATGGGTAATGGGTAATGGCAGTATGGCGTAGTACCGGTAGATTATGCTTGAAATAGCACAAATCTGCCCTATAGCAATAGCTTATTCACCATTCACCAGTTAGTTTATGATTACTAATCATTAAATCCCTTATCCGGACTCGGATTAATGAGATCTTCCGGTAAATATATGGGGCAAGGTATTAGTGTCATGGGTACTACCGTACCGGTACAGTAAGGTTGTAAGGTTACCTACCTCCTACCTAGCTTAATTCTTGAACCTCGAGATGAAACAATCTCAATATCTCTCCGAACGGATTTCTTTTGGCTTCTTCTCCATTTCTTTCTCATATTGAGGAAATTGTCAAGTATCTCAATTCCTCCCATTCGAGACAGCTTCATCAATCATTTCAGCTCTTAATCAACAAACAATCTCACGAATTTAACGACTTTAACGAATCTTCTTGAATATCCATTCTCTCTCTTAAATTACAAGTAGAGCAATTAAACCATCACAACAGTGCCGTCACTCCCACTCTTTCGCCGCACATTATAAAATTCCAAAACAGATCATACAACACAATACAATCTCCCATTGTCAATAAGATATCAACTTTTTATACTTCATTTCATACACACAAAGATGGCGGGGCCAGAGAACATTAAGCAGTATGTGCCTTTGACATGCCACGGTCACTCAAGACCTGTTACGCACATTAGCTTCTGTGGATTCGTGGACGGAAAGGATGACGAGTATTACATGATATCAGCATGTAAAGGTATGGCATATTGAGTTGTTCGGGTGTTTGCAATATGGAAAAATGTCTAATCTAGTACACCAGACAACAATCCTATGCTAAGAAGCGGTATCAACGGCGATTGGTATGTTACAACTGGAGATCTGTCTCTGGGAGATACTAATTGATAGTTTAGGATTGGTACATTTTTTGGACATAAGGGCGCAGTTTATCAAGCTAGACTTTCTCCGGATGCCAAATACGCTGCGACTGCTTCCGCGGATTTCACTGCGTACGTGATATGCGCCATTTTTGATTGACTGGCACTAATGACTTGTACAGAAAGGTCTGGGATACCTACACTGGAGAAACCCTCTATACTATTCAGCATCAACATGTCGTTCGAGCTGTCGCATTCCCTCCCGAATCCAGTACTACTCTTGCGACAGGAGGAACCGATAAGAAACTTTTCCTTTTCGACCTCGCAAAACTTAATCCTACCGGAGCAAACGGCGCAATTTCCAACGGGAACGTGACCGACACTACAAATATTTCACAAGATGATGGCTTTGAGATTGGACCGGGTGTTCACAAAGGAACAATCAAGGCCGTTGTTTGGACTCGGGACCCAAATATTATAGTTACAGCAGCAGATGATAAAGTCATTAGATGGTGGGATCTACGCACGCAATCGGTCGTTCAAGAACAAAAGGTTGATGGCGATATCGGTTCATGCGAGTTTAGCAATATCGGATCTGGGCCAGGAGATATTGGTGAAGGGTTGCCTATTTTGTCAATTGCTGCAGGGAAGACATTATACTTCTATGGCGGACCAGCTGCAAACACTCTTATCAAGAAAGTTGTCTTGAATTATGAGGTTGCTAGCGTAGCGATTCACCCCCTTCAACGAAAATACATCACTGGTGGAATTAAGGATACATGGGCGAAGGTCTATGATTTTGATTCTGATCAAGAACTTGGTATGTTTTGTTACATCGACCGAATAAATGGAATGTCACTAACAACATCAGATGTTCACAAAGGACATCATGGACCAATCTGGAGCATCAGCTTCTCTCCTGATGGAAAATTATATGCTACAGGTAGTGAAGACGGTACGATTAAGATGTGGAAGAATTGCCCTGGTTCTTTCGGATTATGGAGAGCTGAAACATAGGGAAGTTGTAGTGGATATGGCGCAAGGTCAAGGAGCATACTGTACAATGCGAGCCCCGGTGTTACTTGCACATAAAAATGCACTGCTATGTGTCAAGGTGGGTAGAATACGCGATTCACATCGAGTGATTTAGCGAAGGGACCAGATCCTAAAGCGCCTTTAGATGAATAATAAGATTCACCTAATTACATTCAGTGTGCCATGCATATGACATCAATTGACGTGAATAGAATAGGTATATCTCACCACTTATTTAATTTCTCAATTGACTACAAGCATTAAAAAATGAGAATATAGATTCAACTTCAAACCAATATCTGCACAGTTTAAGACCAAGTATTAATAGTCGGCTCTCTAGGAACAGCCAGCCGCCTGGTTCTCAATCATTCATTCCTCACAAGTAATTATCCCTTTCGAAGGATATATATTTTTTAAAAAGAATTATTGAGGTATAAAGTTTAAACCTACCTTACTTATACTTTCAGAAGTTTTTATCACTATTGGTTTACAAAGAACAATCGCTTTTCTCGACTAGGAACCAGAATTAGTCGACTATTAGTACAGTAATAAATTAGTCATCTATATTTTACCGGTGTAATTGGTGTGGTTGTTCGAATATTGATATTGAGTGCAGCGTGATGCGGAAACATCAGTGGGGTGAAGCATTCATGTTTGGCTCTGCGTACAAGTGTATCACTGACTTATTATATATACCGGTATGCTTCGATATAAATTTAGGTATGAATTGCTCATGGGAATATGTATTCGGGATCATTTGGATGAGACGACATATTTGTTTGTTCAATATCATTGTTATTATTATCATCATCTAATTTTTTCAATATTGAGTACCGTAGGCTATAAGTCCATTTGCAGTTGCATGGGAGTGATAGAGTATGATTTATAGTTAATGACTTTAGTAGATGAAATATTTAAAGACTAGAGCTAATTGGCGAGGGAATTGGAAATTTGAAAGGGGAAGAGTATTATAAATGATAATGAGTTAATTATTTGAAATGTTATAGGTAATAATATAAGAGCTTATTAAGAGAAAGAAAGCTACTTACTCGGACCTATTGTCGCAGTGAAAATCATGATGGCCTTGGTAAAATCGAATGGACATGTTACTGGAGAGTGCACACAGTTTTTGAGTCTGGAACTGTATCCATGATGGTTAGTTGTTTTGAAGGCATTGTGATATACTCGAGTAGTATGATGAGATTTAGTTCACTAATCTCAGAACCAGAAGTCAAGAGGACTATGGTCCAGTATTAGGAATTGGTGAAAGGTTTAGTAAGTTTTAGGTTCAAATTCTAATGGATAGAAGACTAGTTTTGATGAAATTCCCCCAAGGTTCCGGAAGAGAGATATCTGACTGAACTCTGTTACAGCTGTGAGATTGAACAGCAATAGGTGAGCTTTCAGAGGTATCTTAATCAACACAAATTTCTGATACAAAATCATGTTCAAATTCCACCACTCACTCTTTCTTTTCCCTACTCACCGTCGTCCAATCCTGTGGTGAAATCTACCTCAATAATCACATCTACTCATCCTCCATTCCCAATACAACATAATCCCCTTCAACCCACCCAAGCCCTAATGTACTCCCCAATCAATCACCTCACTCTCCCACTCCCTCTCAATACTTCAACATATCTCACAAAGTCACCATTACTATCCCAAACCCCTACATAAAAGAACATGCAACCACCGATACACTGGGAATTGTGTGAGGTAGTTCAATGCATATACGAGTAAATTGTTCAAACAATCAAACTCAGAGTGTTAAATTTGGAAAGAGAATAGCTTACACATCCAGGCGCAGGATGGATGATTCAAACGTTTGCCTGTTTCCCATTCCCCATTCCTCAGTCCCCTCCCTACCATCTATCTCACAGATTGCAAGAAGCCAAGCTTGCAATAATTTGAGGTACTGATTTAAAAAAAAATTCCCAAGGGCCAAAACATTAGAGATTCATTCGAAGCCATCAGTATTACCAGTAGTAGCCAGCTCTACACCGTTAATAAAAACACAAACCATCAATCTACATACGAAAGTAGATCAACCGCACGCGCGAGTCTTGAAAATAGAAAAAAGAGATGTTTGTGCTTGGTATTTTTCCTGTGTGAATTGAGAATAGGGTCTCATCTTATCTCATGGATTAGCTGATCATAAAGATGGGAGAACTATATGAGGAGATATACAAGGGTATATCAGAGATGAGAAACTATCGTCTTGAATGGTTGTGCGTGGTGTATTCTTGTGTCTTGTATCTTATCTCTGCATTGGAAATCTAGGCAGGGAGATAGATACTGTCTTCTGAGAACTATCGTCTGAAGATAGCAGCGGCAAATAACAGAAAGTAAAGTGAAAGAGAATGCGCCTCCAGTCGTCGGGTACTGCAAGTTAAGATCTCTTGAGGCCTTGTAGATGCTGAACATCGTGTTTAATACAAATCATCACACTAAATATAATACTCCACGCACGACAGCGAATCCTCGTCCAAATTGATAGGCAACCAACTCACTCGACCCTCAACAAAATTACAACACCGCTCAAAGCAACCACAAAGCAACACCAAAAGCACCGCAGACTGTAAATCCCATCCCAGACCAAAAGTTCCAATCCATTTGACTACTAGCAGCGCCACTAACAATAATTGATATCGGCGATGCTGTTGCTATTGTGCTTGATATCGTAGTCGGAGATTGGGTTATCAGAGAATTGGAAGTTTCTTCGGCTTTTAGACTTGTATCACTGCTATATACAGTACTTTCTGGAGTACTTAGCGGAGTCAGTGTCGGTAAATTTGCAGCAGCAGGCGTTGGCAATGAAATAGTGGCTGTGAGTTGCTTGAAGCTTGATCTAGCGGCTGCGGAACTAGTTTCGTAGATGGAGAGTTTTGTGGTTGTAGTGATGCGGGTTGATCTTGTTAAGGTGCTAAGTTCGAGTTGAGTGGTATAGTAGTAATAATAGTAGCTCCAATAATACCTGTATACTTGTGAGTGAGAATATGTACTGACACGAATTTGACTTACCATGTGATGGTGAAATAATAGTACTCATATTCGGGTATGGGTTTTGAAGTTATGGATGACGCCGCACTCCTTGTAATTGATGATGCGAATGCGGAAGACACAGTAGTGGCTCTATGTGTGCTTGACGTTACACTACCAGAGGCATGTCCGGAACATGTTAGATCTGTGCAGCATTTGATGCTACCCCTGACATTCACACAAACATTTCCAGCAGTGCAATAGCTTCCATCGGAACAGCATTTGCCTCCGTCTGGGTAGCAATAAGGATAAGAGCAGCAATTCCATCCAATATCGCATGTATACCCAGAACAGCACGTCTCTCCAGATCCGACACAAGAGCGACTCCCACAACATTTTTCGTTCGTGGGACAACAACCGAGTTTGCCTTGAAAAGAATTAGATATGTTGTTTGAGTGATGAAAAAAGCTTACTTGGACAGAGATCATAGCCAGAATCTTCGCAAGTGAAAACTCTCGGACTTAGCCATGATCTTAATAGAGAATGCCCATCAAGAGGTGCCAATGCTGTACCATTATTGGTAGAAGAATGGAATTTTGAGGCAAATGGGTCATCGAATGCCGGTGTTTCATTAGCTAGGATGGAGGTACAGAGGATAAGGGGGAGAATAAATTTCACGAGAAGCGAAAACATTGCGAAAGCTCAAATTCTTCTGCGAAAACTATTTCCAAACAGAGTGTCTCGTTCTGACCTGAATGGACTGGGACCATTGCATTATTTATGGTCTTCATGCCACGGCTTTCATTCCTCTTTACCCATAGCTGTTGACATAGTCATGTGAAGTTTGCAGGAAATGGCTTGCAAGGGTTGTTTTGAGGGCTGAAGTCTTATTTCGCATAACCCCGTATTTTGACAGCAAGCTTGCTATAGTACCTGAGCCTTCAATTTTATTTGACATTGAGAATATATTTCTCTGTAACACGGCAGTGAAAAGGGGCTTCCTCTGTATCCCACGGGCTCAATCAACCTCGTCAATGAGGCAAATCTAATGCCACCGCTGAATGCTGTTACTCCCGAATGTTTCATCTTGCAACCTTACAGGCTTACAGATCATTACTCCTCTCCAAATCTGCCACAAGAATATCCTACAACAACGAAGTTACTTACTTCGACTTGTATACATCAATCATAAAGCAACTCTGCTCCAATATAAATATTCACAAGTCAAGAAATCAATCACCGCCAAGACACAGGCGGTATCCCCCTCAAAATTTAGGCAGCCAAATTACTACCAACTCGGTGATAATTGTCATGGGGCTCAAATCATATAAAAGGTAGGGAAATTTTACCCATGAAAGGGTGGAAGGTGTACGATGGCAGTCTTGGAACGAAGCCTCAAATATTGGCATTAAGTAAGCGGTTTATGATTGCTCAAGTAACCTATCAAGTAACCCCTGACATGAACGTGAATGTAACGAACCAATCTTGGCGAGATGAAGAGGTATCTGGGTAAGGCTTCGACGACTTGTCATTATGAATCGCATGTGGATGAGTGCCGCAAATATCGATACGAATGTATGTCTGGTTAAAGAGGAAGCTTTCAGAGTAGGTTGTGCAAGTCGCTCTCACTTCATTGTTAATCTGTTGTGATGTTGTAAATGTTTTCATGCCACAATAACAAATTTGTGATGGATGGATGAGTTTTGACTTCTCTGATGTTCCCATCTGGTCGTCGTCGTCGCAACATCATGGTTACAAACAAAATATCCCGCTGAGTCAGCCGCCCCACAACTGTGCCTCCACCCAGCATCCCAACCACACCTACCTTAGTAGTACTTTCCTTTCCTCCATATTCCTATCTCTCAATATCAATATCAAAAGACAAAATGTCTCAACTCATCTCACACTTCACCGAACCCACCACCTCATACTGGCAAAAGATAAACACTCCCTCCAAGCCTAACCAAGCACCTTGGAAATACGGATACCCGGCCAAACTACCGGACTCACGTATCCTCATCTTACCAATCCGACCCTTGAAGGATAATCCCAACCATGCCGTTGCATCTCTTCTCGTAAACCAAGCCTCGATGGATGTCGTGGAGATTCTGGCGGATTTCCTGGCTGATCTTGTGCGTCCATTTGAGCCCGAAGTCATTATTGGTCTTCCCACTCTTGGCCTTAGCCTTGCTCCTCTCGTTGCGAGGAAACTTGGTTTGAGTATGTTGTATGATATGTTTGTTCAAACATAAAAAAAAGAATATGAAGCTGAATGGTAACTAGAGAGATACGTTCCATTAGGATACTCGAGAAAATTCTGGTACGATGATGGGCTCTCGGTAGAGGTATCATCGATCACATCTCCAGAACTGGGGGTGAAGAAGGTTTATCTGGATCCGCATCAGTTACCTCTAGTTCTAGGAAAGAGAGCGGTGATCATTGATGATGCGGTGAGTTCGGGGGTAACTCTCAAGATGACTTGGGATATGTTGGATAGAATAGGTTGTGATATTGTGGGTTGTGGTGTGGTGATGAAGCAAGGTTCAAAATGGCAAGAGAAGATTGGTCTGTCGAGAGTAGACAAATTAGTTTATGTTCTGGATAGCCCTCTTCTGGAAGCAGTTGAAGATGGATGGGCCTTGCGATCTTGAGCTTTAGTATTGGCAAAAGTTGTTCATCAACCCTAATTATGTTTGGTCGGGTGCTCGAGTTAGCTGGATAGATCTAAGTGCTGATTGTTGGAACGAAACACCAGGCTTCTAATGCCAGGTCTTGCAAAGACGGAGCTTATACATCTATTTGAAGCAGTAGAAGTGGCTCCGAGTCAAACATTACTTCATTATTTCTAATAATCTTGGCTCCTTTAACTTCACTCTTTCTGAATTTTCTCAAGTGTTCCCGTATTTCAAAGAAGTTGAAAAAGATTTCTTTTGAATGTTGATAGATATTACTTATGGTTATCATTTTTTCTATTAGTTAATCATGAATTACATGTATAAAAGATTGTACTCAGCATCATAATGAACGTGATAGCCTTCAAATTTCCCCAGTCTTTTTTCCTCCATGCCTAAACTTTAACACCGCTTCCAAATGCAATCATCCATTCCGTATATATATCGATCCTAAACCCTCCAATCCGAGCTGCAACTTAGAAAGAAACTGAATATCATAATGCATTTCATATCTCATCGCATAGGGGAGTACTTACTATATTACTCTAAAACATCTATCTTGCGGATTTTGAATATGTATATTCGAGTTGAGTATTGTTTTGTGTGTTAGATATTTATACAAGTACATGATATGAGTATAATTCTAATACTGTGTTATAAGATTATCTAGGTAAGAGTCTTACTTCTGAAAAATGTACAATAGGAACGATTATGAGGATATGGAGGATAAACTTAGATAGACAGCTCTAGAATATTTCAATATTCGAAATCACGTTGATACATTCCGAGTAAACTGAAAGGTGAGATGGGAATCTAAAAGGGTCATGTTGTATATACTCAAGTACTGAGCTATATGCTGATTTGATTATATAAAGCTAAAGTTAATATGCATCCTTACTTGGAGTTTATATTATAGATGGGATGATATTGAAGTTGAGTGTGGAATTCTTTGGGCTGGTCGCAAAAGGTTGAGGGGTGTTATGGGGGGTTATGGGGGTTATCTAGGTAGTTATATGATGATTTTTGGGCTTCATAGCCTGAAGCAGATGTGCAACAAAAAGTTTGAGGAGGTGAATGAGGGGTGTGGGGATGGGGAAGAGAGGTGGGTGAATTGTATAGTGAAGGGAGAAGGAGAGAGTGGATATAATAAATGTGGTGGATGGGAGAGACGAGAGTATAGTGTATAGTGTATAGTGAAGTTGAGGGGTGAATGTGGTAGATGGGAGAGGTGAACTGGAGACGTGAACGGGAGACGTGAATGGGAGACATGAATAATACACATGAGCCTCGTTCATGGCAGTATTATAGACTGATTCTAGGGCTTTACAATCTCTCCCTCTGCCTCTACATGTCCATGTCCATCTTCATCTCCATACCCTCTAACTCTCTCAAACGTTATCCCAAATATCAACAAACCACAAAACTGGCTTGTATACTTCACTTGCATAAATAATATTACAAAAAGTGCAAGTTCAACGTTTTATTTCGGATCCAAACCTAGGTCTATAATGACCAGATCAACTTGTCAAGTAGGTTGATTCTATCTACAAGTAGTACGAGTACAATACTCGAGTATATGATTTCCTTCAACACCATATCAATCCCAATGATACAGCATTCCTAGAACACCCCATCGCATTCCCCACGCCAAAAACAAAACCAAAAATAAATCCCAAAAAGAAGCCAAAAAAAATATTGGAAACAGACGGGGACGCCAGCTACGATGTCTGGGACCTTTTGCGGCGGTACGGTCCCACTGATGGATGCATTACCATCGGCATTACCGTTGTGCCACCCATTTTTATTTGTTTCTGAATGTACTTGTGCTTTTTGGATATTTATTTGGATTTGTGTGTGATGGGGTGGTAGTGAATATCAGAATAGGTGGGTAGGTATTTGGTATGTACTGATGATGTTCACCGACTGTCGTCAGGCACGGATGCGGATAGAAATGGAAATAGAAGATAAAAGCTAGGATGTTTTCATTTATATAGCTGGATTGAAGTGAAGAGCTGGTGAATTCCATATATGCGATCGTTTTGGGATGGGAGAATGTTTTGGATATAGATATGGAGAACTAGTAAAGAAAGCTAGCGATACATCATAAAAAATATGCTCCGAAATAAGAAACACCATACCCGTACATCAGACCATATCATGTACAAAATAATAAAGCGTTTCCTTACTCAAGAGTCGGTTTTACCTTGTAGGTAAAGGTTGTACCTATATACATATATCTACACGTTATATTACTCCCAAACCTTTGTATCCATCCCGCAAAGAAAGATACATTCCACGAACCTCGCAGTAACATTTCCAACCTAGCCTCATTATCCAAGTCTAAGTCTAAATCTAAGCCTAAGTATTCAAAGGACAAACCGTCGCCACAGTGTGGCCATATGGGATTCTATTATAAATCTCGAACTTTGATTGGAAAGACACTTCAAATCGAGATTAATCGGTCGGTATACGTACTGTGATCGAGACTTGAGAATGGAGAATCGAGATACTGCTGTTACTGCAAGTGAGTTAAGATTACCAATATAGTATCTGTGTGAAGCTGAGAAGAATGAATATGTTTACTTGGTTGATGAGTATATATTATATACTCGAGTGATATGTTTTAGATGGTGACTTTACTAAAATAAATAAATGAATTAATGAATGAATAGAGAAAGATTGAAATCAAAGAGCATGATACTAACTGACCTCATAATTCGAGGCGAGGATGAAGTAGACTGGACATCATTTTTGAAGAGAAGGATTCCGAGATTGCTAGCAGTGTGAAATTATCTCCTCTCCGTCAAGCCATTCCACATCTCACCCAAGCAATGCCCTCCCTACCCGTAGAAATATGAAGGAGTCATGACTTGGGGCTTTGAAGTTTGAACTGGGTGGTATTCATGAGTGGGTTGCGGTGGTTGACGGAATCGGTGGACGAAAAATATTGTACGAGCACTCTTATTGATTAGGACATTTGACAATTCAAGAACCAAAAGCCATAGAAATATATGTACAACCACTCTATTTCTTTTCTATCAACATGAATTCTCGCTTGTAATTGAGGCCGCTAGCAAATGGTATGTAAAATACACGAACACGGTCGAAAACCCAACTGTGTAAAAGCTAAACTGATCCTTGACTTGCAAAAGGTATGTGAAGAAGTTGTTTCCATCTATGATACACCAGAGATAACTAGGTCAGCTGGAGACGTTGCGCCAGAGTTGGTCTGGGAGGAGAAAATTGGAGATGAAGAGAAAGATGCCGATTGACGAATCGAGCCTGGCCCCATAACCATGACTCTCTCCGCTATTGGGGGCATTTGCAGTCGTATTGTCGAGCGCGGTTGAAAGTTTAGGCGCAAGACACACAACATGTTGACGAAGACAATAAGTCAGGCTAAGAATTCCAAGCTAGAGAATCATGATTGCCCAGATTCGCCATTTCCGTTCCGCCCTTTTTTCTTGTGGAAATCCTGCAATTTGGCACTCATTCGCATGCCCACCAATCGTACCGTCTCCATCTCGGTCTTTTTGGGCATTCTATGCTTGTGCTTCGTCCGCACCACCTCCGCTTTTCTTCTCGTCTACAACCAACTCACTAGCTTTCTTGACATCATCATTTCCACTTCTCTTAATATGGCTAGACGGATTGCCCTCATTTTCTCTCAGCCCATTGTTACGGGAAGCTTCTGACGTTTCCCAATGGCTCGAAGCCACTGTAGGATGTCTGCTTTTATAGTATGTACTAGCTGGGTCAAACAATGGAGCTTCGACCTTTGTCCCAAGGGACAACCTTTTAAAAGCTGGTCCGATAATATCCCTGGTATCTAGATATTCGAGTCTCTTCTCTATAGCCTCATGTCTACTTGCGGCTTTCTCTTGTGCTGCTTTAAATCGCGCGTTCGCTTTCGCTGTCTCTTCTCTCTCAGCTGCAATAGCCATTGCCGATTTACTTGCCATGTCCTTGACAATTTTGGCGTACTTGACATGCGTGGGAGTCTCGCCCTTTCCATACTTTATAATCCAACCGTTGTCCACGTCAATGTTCGTGTCCCAACCTAGCTGGACACACTTCCACATAATAGGATGTGTGTTTGGTGATCTGACTATTTGCCATAATAAGTTTTCCACCAGAATCTGATGGTTTAATGTTTGGTCGATTCTTTTCACAACTGAACAAGCTTCCTCAAATAAGAGTCTGGCGTCTGCAACTCGTTCTTCGGTTGAGATTATTTCACCCATCATACAATTGAACGCAACCGTGAGAGGATATATGACAGATCGGGCAACCAGTTTCTTGAGTTTATATCTTTCTAATATATCCCTGGAAATCTCCACCGCGTTAAGTGTAGATGCGTCCACCACCCTTTTAACAAGATACTTAATTTCTTTCTCTCTCTTCGCCACCTGACCTGGAGTTTGACCATCATCATCAGTTCGTGTAAGTGGCCCCACCGAGAGTTGTGCTCTGAGTAATCCAACGGAGCGGGGCGAATCCCAAAATCCATCCAAAGACGTTTCGCCCATAAACATTCCATTGGTACATTCGAAGAAATTTGGTCGGGTGGAAACATTGGTGAATACTTGGTCGTAAAGATCTTCCACCATGCCAGGATTGTTTCCAATTATCATCACTGAAGAAGCGGGGTGGAGTCTGTGTCTGATATTTCTAAAAAAGTCAATCAGATTCCTAGATCGTTCGACGTAGATCAAATGATCAATAGGTTCGGTGTTGATTTTGTCCAAGTAGTCCACGGGCACAGCCTTTATATCTGACTCTCTAGGCGCTTCTCGGATATCTTCTCGGACTTCTGTAACCACATCCATGTTTGCCACTACTGGGCCACATAATGCTGTGTTCAACTCGACAAAATATGATAGATCATAAACTTTGATATCTGAGATTGGCAGTCGTACCATTTTGATCGGCTCCTTCTTCGCGCCAAGGATGAGTCCATTTCCAGGTAGCGAGGGGAGATCATCGACTGAAGAATCGTCTCCATCCGGACCAGTATTCAGCAATAGCCGTTGGAACTTCAAGATTTTGGTAGGATGATATGTTGAATCAGGAACAGAGCTTTCCATTGGAAAAGGGAGAACTTCTATGTCGACAGCTCCTATCATAGTGATAGCAACGCCATCTGAGATGATTTTAAGCTCGCCCTTGTGGTCCACATAATGCTGAAGATGACTATTATCGGACATCATCAAAGTTATTGGATTTTTTTTGGTATTTGCAGATTGAGCGAGAGCATTGGCAATGAGCGTCTGTAAATTAATTGCACCAACAATATGTATGCGTTTTCCACGTTGAATTGTAGACTTGCCTCGTGACTGTTGTTGAAGTTGTTGAAACTGTTGGTACAATAGTGTTCTAGGTTGTCGAACGTGTACGACTGACAGCGGTCCAGCCCTCCAAAGGGATTTAGATGGGAGGAACATGACTACTGCACCCAATTGGAGATAGGGACGTTGTTCAGTTGTTCATGGAAGCGTTGGAGCGGAAGCGTTGGAGCGTGAACCTCTTGAAGTTATTGCTGACTAAAAGCAAACGAGACGACCCCCCTGCCACATGTTGTCTTACTAGTATTAGGTACGGGTACGGTAACCTTTACCCCTCATTGTATCCATAAAACGTGATAGAGTTTTTTTGATGATGCACGTGATTTATGTATTTCTTCGAAGTGAATTAATCGGATTCCATATAATTATAAGAAAGATTATTATTATTATTACAGTATTATTATTCTTGTCGCTAGGCTAAATGAAGACTAGTGAGCTTGTACCTCCTACGGTCTACCTCTGACCTGATTTCAGCATTTTAAATATACCTTACAACCAATTTTAACTCTGCACTCTGGCAACTAATACCTCAGGCTTAATTCATATCTTCATCACTGTGGTAGAGCTTTCTATTCGCCTCGCCACTCTTTCCCCTCATTTCTCAGTCACGACCTCAAGTACGCGCAATCTTTACACTTTGCTGCAATGCTTTCTAGTGACGGAAGTATGGCATCAACAAATTCGATCGACAGCGACGATCTCAACTCCCAAAGAAGTACAAACGAAAACAATCCCCTGCTACCTACGACCGAGAAAGTTCAAGAAATATTTGCAAGAAGCAGACACATCTGGCAAGGCTATCTCGAAAGAGCAAAGTCAATGCATCGGATATCTCCCGAGAGCTTGAAACTTTCAAGCCTGCTACATCGACTCCCAGCACTACCAGATGATTTAGATGGAGTGACAATCTTACAAGGACAATACGAAGCGAGTGAATAACCTCAGGGGTATATCAATGATCCAGTGTTATAAAGGGTGAATTTTGAACTAACCTGCACACTTCTAGGTGCTACGGTGAGAATCCTACCAGCTCCAGATGTTGAGCGAGAGCAGGAGCTTGTTCAGCGACATATGCCTGAACCTTGTGGTGAATTCAGCATCATTTTGCCCTTGGCACCGCAGGTTCAGACGCTCTTCGGCCTTTATTCATTAGACACATCGAATGGGTTTCAGGATTCTGTATCCGTCTTCTGTCGCCTGCTAAAGCATGGAAAAGTGCTTCACCAAGTTCTTTCAAAGTGGATAGTAAAGATCACTGCCTCCATAGTGGTCAAATTTGCACCAGGCCTGAACATCAGTGAGTATCAGACTATATGCCATGTTTGGTCTCATAGGGGAACTATTCCAATACCGGAGCCACTGGGGGCAGTTTCCATTGGAAGTTGCAACTACATATTTATGTCATACATCGAGGGAGATCCTCTTGCAAATCACTGGCCACATCTTTCACCTGAGCTAAAGAGTTCTGTACGGTCTCAATTGGGGGAGATCTTACGATGTCTACGGAGGATGCCGTTGCAATCCAAATACCTCGGCAGCGGCGACCCGCCTTTGTGTAGAGATTTACGACGGCATGTTCGGACCAGTGTAGGAAGAATTTCAACTGAGATGGAATTTAAAACGTTCTTGATTTCCACTCGTCGAGAGCTGAATCCAGTCTACTGCGATTTGATTACCTCTACGCTAAGCACAAATCACCAAATCGTCATGACCCATAGCGATATACGCCCTGAGAATATATTAGTGTTGTATACAGCTCCAAATGCTATCAGGATTACTGGACTTGTTGACTGGGAGTTGAGTGGGGCGTATCCAGAGTACTGGGAATATGTCAAAGCCCTCGCCGGAGTGACTTGGAGTTTAAGTAATTGGTGTTCATACTTGCCTACAGATATCATAGGAAGCCACATTGATGCATGGCGCCAAGAATGCCTAATAGACCGGTTGGTACTTTGAGATGGAGGACTTCTCATAGGACTTTACATCTACTCGAGTAGAATAATCACAATATTTCTATCTAATATAATTCTTTGAATGAAACTTCTTTTATATACACTTCACAAATTTGCGTTAAATAAATTACACAAGATAGAAATATATGAAAAATATATTGAACCTTTAATTATTGTTGGCCTTGGTAAGGTTATGTGGGGAAGTTCCGCTAGTGTACTCGATTAGTTTTAATCATGTACCTTTTCTCCGTTTGAACCACTTGTTTTGTTATTACAGTATCGAGGGAAGGGGAAATCGAGACTCAAAAACAGGTGTAGTCACCTAGAAGGAAATATATACGATATATACTCATGCTACCCCGTCTACTCTTTCCTGTATCTGATATTACGGCGCTTAATAAAGCTTGGCTGAGAATGATTGAATACAATTCTTTCACCCCACACCACCAACTTCGAGTAGACATGTACAGTGTATATTATGTGATGTACTTCTAAGTAGGTAGTACCGCATACGAATGTACGAGGCGGACGGATGCCCACCTAAGCATGGATAAATGGATGGATGATAGTAGGCTATAATTCACCAACAGTTGTTTCCTGCATGTCCCGAAATTCATCACTAACAATCGAGTTTATACCCATCTCTCATTCATTATCAATGATTTTGCCTATATACGTTCAGAGGTGTTTTTACCACAATCAGCAATGATGAGTCCAACAACGGCCCCGGATACAGAGCATAATAACTTATGCTCTTGATTCTTGAGAGAAGATACACCATGAATACCCCTATCTACGGTTGGTTGGAGTGTGGAAAGGTTCATCCGTCTATCCTTGTCAAAAGCCTCCTGCAGGACATAAACAAATTACGTTATTGGTTCGCCACAAATCTAGGTGTGCCCTCTCATCCTCCATAGAGAAGAAAGTTGAGACATATGTTGAGAACCGACGGCATGGTACCTTATTACTTTCTCTCTGATAAATGGTAGGATGTATGAATGAGAGGTATGACACAGAAAGCTTGATACTCGATTCATTCCTGAGAGGAATAACGGAATTCCCTACCAAGCGGCTATTCTGGCACTTAACAGACCTTCAGGGCTTCTTTGTATTATATTGATCATATCTTCATCTCCCTAGATATTTGTAGCCTTTACATATACTTGTTCCCTACATATTTGATCAACGGAGCCTTTTATGACAGACCTCAGACTTTCACGCTACCGAGTCTGGTTGACTTGTACGACAAACACGACAGACACGTAAGCTCTACAATACCAGAGAATTCTGAACACAAGGCTCGAGGCTGAATATCAGTATTGAATACTGATGATTTCAAAGCCTTACTCAACCGCTTCATAAATATTCTTCCCACGACCAGAAGCTCTCTAAACATGGCCCGGTTTCGGGTTTTGTTTGGACTTTTCAGTCTTGTCACCCATATGGCGCTTGCGTTAATGGTTACACCGGATTCACCATGCATGTCCTTGTGTAGTGATGGTCAGAACTCGGACAATATCGATGGAAGTGAAATCGTTTGCCAAAACAGTGACTTCATTACCACTACAGCCGGTCAAAAGCTCAAGTCGTGCCTTTCTTGTTTGCAATTGAGCACTGCGGCTGGTAATGGTCAAAACGATCAGCACTGTTTTATGTGTAAGTCTGATTCTTAAATGTCTGCCTTGGTAGATGACTTCGTTATTAACACTTGACAGACAACAT
The DNA here is from genome assembly GCA_000503235.1 of Sclerotinia borealis F-4128. Classification (NCBI taxonomy): domain Eukaryota; kingdom Fungi; phylum Ascomycota; class Leotiomycetes; order Helotiales; family Sclerotiniaceae; genus Sclerotinia; species Sclerotinia borealis. The sequence goes on from KI628542.1 coordinate 110,315, forward strand.
CCGTTATACCTTGGCATCATGTTTGTATGGATTTTCCAATGCGACAGATACGATAGCCACACCATGTTCTACCTCCAAAGCTTGCGGCCCATTGCAATTAGCAATAGAAGATGGAAACTTCATTACCAGCAATGAAACAGATTATGGTTATTGCTCAGCAAATTACAATTCAATATTGAGTAGCGGCACCACCGCATGTAAAAGTTGTCTTCGAAGCGGCGATACCGAGTCCTATCTTTCTAATTGTGAGTTCTGCCCTTTCAGATTTTATATACATCAGATACTAACTACATCAGTCCTCACAGCCCTCCAAGGAGGATGCCATCAACAGCCTCCCGACGGAACAATCATCGGACTCAACGCCTCCGTCTTCTCCCAACACTCCATAACCGAAACCTCCCCAGGCCAAAGTTACAACACCACCGTCCCCAGTACCACCCACTCCAAAGGTCTTTCCAAAGACTCCATCATCGGTATCTCCGTCGGTCTCGGCATTCTCCTCCTCATAACCCTCTTCATAATCTACACCCTTTGGCGCAAATCCATCTCCCTAAATCGTCGACGCGTCCGTCATTCTTCTCTCGATGAAAGGTATGGTGCTCTCAATATTACTGCGCCAAATGAAGGTGCATTCGGAAATCCACAGACACGATTCAAAACTATTTCTCTAGCTGCTCCTCAGCCAGCTAAAATCCATAATAATACAAATACCACACAACCCTTCAACCTCTCAAAGTATCCTAGCGATGACGAGAGTTTGCACAAACGCGATACTATTATCTTTCCAGCTCATCAAGCATATTACCCCGCTTCGCATCCTCGTCCACATCTATATCCACATTCAAAAGCGGAAGATACGGTGCCGATAATGCTGAATGATGAATCCCCCTCGCCATATACACATCATTCTTCATCTAATGAACAAACACCTACTTCTAATCCTACAAGAACCTTTTCACCGCCGACGCATAATCTGGCGCGGATGCCGTCGAGGTCTGAAAATGCGAGCTTTTATAATCCTGTTGTGAGAGATAGGGACAGGGACAGAGATATAGATAGGAACGTGGATATGAGCAGAGAGAGAGATATAACGACGAGTTATGCTCGGGCAGCTATCGATGGAACGCAGCATAGTGGGATTAGTGCTACTTCTTCTTCTTCCTCTCCCAACGCACGAAATATACAAACGCAGGCGGATAATGGAGAGATAGTAAACAGGACGAAAAGTCCTCGAGTAGATATCGGAGATGAAAGAGGGATGAGGGAGAGGGAGAGGGGTCGAGAAAAGGAGAGGGGGAAGAAGAAGAAAAAGGGGAATAAGAGAATGACGGTTATTAATGATCAAGATCAGGATGAAGATCAATGGCCGGGTGAATTTTGATGATGGGGGCGGGGTGAGGGACGTGATGATGGTTTGATGGTTCAATAATACCCTATGTTTCTTTTACTTATTACTCGTAGGTACGAGTATATGTTTTCTCAATGCATGCATAGGGTTGTTTTGTTGCATATGTATGTATGTATGATTTTATATCTAGCCTAGCCTAGCCAAGCCAAGCCTAGCTACTGGTAGCTAGGAACTTGAAGAGCGGGAGTCGGGACTCACCAGCTGGATTGGAGATTTCTTTGCTCAGGACTTGTACTTGTACTTGGGCTTGGCTTGGACTTGGACTGGGACTTGTACTGGGATTGGTTTGGATATATATAGGCATAGGCGTTCTTAATGGGATGAAATAGGAAGATTCTGGATGGGATGGGGATGGGGATGATGATGAGGATTAGTATAGTATAGTATAGTATAGATATGGTATACTTGTACCTTATACAATACTCGTAATCTAACAAGACGATACAAAAGTATCCCACATACATCACGAAGATATCTATAATATGATGTATCAGATTAGAAGCAGGTATGATTATGATAGAAAACCTCATTTCTACAGTATAAGTATAATCTATATCCACAATACCGTTTAAATTTCAAAATTTCGCGTCCTTTTCCTTACAGCTCAGCTTAGCTTAGCTTCATACTGCATCTCACATCTTGCTTTCTCTACTGTTGTTGGTTGATTTACTACTTCTTACTACTTACTATCTTTTCATTTTATCCCCAAGTTTTTATTCTGATTTCGGATTTTTGATTTTTGAGTCAAGATTGTATTCATCATATCATACACATCATACCATGCACAACAAGACAAGAAAAAACAAGACAAGGCTGGACTCCGCCTTTTATTTTAACACCTACTGTATCTGTATCTGTATCTGTATCTTTGTGGTACAATGAAAGTTATGAAATTGAGGGCGTGTAATAGTGTCTTAGTGTAATTAATATATATGTTGGGGGCATATTGAGGGTGTATTGAGGGTGTATTGGGGGCGCTTGATAATCATAAATTCATAGTACCTTTTTTTGTCATCTTTCCTATTAATATTTCAGAGCCTTGACGAAAGACGAGAGGAGAAGAGGAGAGGAGATACGATACTATATGTACCACACACTATCAAATATAATACATGTACATGTATGTAATCATCAGCCTAATATAATTCATCAGGGGATTCATTAGGGGATTCATTGGGATAAATAAATAGTAGCTATAATGTAACTCAGTACTATATGTATATGTATTATTCCGAAATGTATGAATGATGCATAGAAGTACTCGAGGAGTATATCCATCACCACAAGTACATACTTCATCAAAACGCCCATCCATCCATCCATACTTCTTTTAGGTAGAGTCGTCTTTCCTTTCGAGTATTTTAAAATTATTTGTCCATCCATGCCCTTCTCATCCAATGTTTTCAGGCTTTCCTCGCAAAATGGTATCATATCAAACGATCAAACGATCAAAACAAACAAAACAATCATGTACAAAAGAATCCACACTCAAAATCCACACACACACAAACCGACCCCAGCACGCACTCTGCCCCCAAAAATCTCCCCCCACTAAACCGCATCGCCTCTCCTTAAATCCTCACTATTCAACCCCCTCCCTTCATCCCTCACCCGCTCCCTTCCATACCCCGGATGACCCAACACAGGCGCCACATTCCTCTCCTGAAAATCCTGCATATTTTGCAACTCGATTTGATTCCTCTCGTGCAGCACCTCCTCCTCTTTCTTCCTCCGTGCCCTCTCCCTCTCCCTCGCCTTAAGTTTCTCCGCCATACTTCCTCCTCCTTGTCCAAAACTCCCTTTCTTATCCATTGGCCACGGATCCCCGTTCGGACTCCTGCTATTTGCATCCGTGGATGCTGTTGCTGGACTATTGTATTGCGATGAATAGGGACTGAGATAGACTTTTTCGCCCATGGGAGTAATGGGACTATCTTCAATAGGCGTCATGATAGCGGGTCCATTGAATTTACCCCCATGTGGTTGTTGCTGACCCCAATAACTTGGTTGCAGCGCTTGTTGCGAGTTGGGGCTATCGAAGAAGCCCCCTGAGCCGGATGTCATGTTGGAGTCTGCACTGTGGGTTTCGAGGACGGGGATATGGCCGCCGAGGCCATCGACATCATGGGCGTTTTTCCAGGCGGCGTAGCCGGTGTCGAGTTGATGTTGGTGGAGGATGCGACGGCGACGACGGCGGCCGTTGAAGACGATGCAGAAGCCGGTTATGAAGAGGGCGAGGAGGATCACGCCTACTGCGATGCCGATTCGTCCATTGAGGGAGAGACCTGGATAGGCTGTACCGGGGACAGCGGTTGGGGTTGGAGATGTCATGTTGAGTTGGGTGGTGGAGAAAGGGGAGCCTTGAAAGGATAATGTTGAGCCCGGTGCGGGTTGTTGATCACAGGCTCCATAGAGGAGAGTATAGAAGTTGTTCAGATAGTATGTTGCCGCGGAAATTCGGAGACAGTTTTGACATTCCAAAATCTGATTCGTAGCGATATCTGAGCAGTATCCATACTCCATTTGAGCATCCGTCGACAGATTTCCATACTCGATGGCTTCTTGCATGGGAGCGCAGGATGTGGACGTTATGCATGGCGTATCCTCCACCGCGGTATTATTTGGAAAGCCGAAGAGACACCAACTCATGGCATATCTCAAATTATCTATGCACCAACCATGTTAGTCACATCTTCACACATACGTTTGGAGAAAGAAGAACGAACATAAACCCCATTCCAAATCCGTCTGGTTGGTTGAAGGATCAACAAAAGTACTCGATAATTGACATCCCACACAACCTGAATATGTTGTTCCAATTAAACTTGTATAGCCAGTATCCTGACACACGATATCATCATCCCCCTTCGTTCCTCCTAAAACATTGCCGCACTTCGAAGCACATGGTGAATTTGGGAGAGCTTTTAATGCGCTTGTGGATTGTGTGAAGGATGTGAGTAGGAAGAGGCTCGGAGCCAATATTGTTGTAGGCCGCATGTTGCAGATATGTTTTATTATATGTTGAGGGGTAATGGGAGTGAGGGTTTGTGATAGGTGGTAGATAAATTATTGAACTTTCGTCATTCGCAACAATTCCTTATCGTTTTATCTCGTCAAGGATCTTTCTTGTGTATCGTATTAATTTGCTGTTTGATCTTGACCAGCAAGATCTACTCTCATCCGAATATTATCAGTATGGATTGAAGAGTGTTTGATCCTCTGTTGAATAGTCATAAAAATATTAAAAAATAGGTATTCGTCTTACAACATTCAACGAATTCATTAACTTCATGAATATGTTCGTATTGCAGGAAAATGACATTCTTGTATGACTTGAAAAAAGTGAGGTGACGGTGACTTATGTGTGTGATAAGAATTGCAGTTGTGCTTCCGCTAGTTGACTTCCTTCCCGGTGCATCGATCACAGAGGAGTCTGGCGGTTGAATGAAAGGTCAAGAAAAGGTCAAGGTAAGGTACAAGGCCCCAATGCAGACATGGTTACTTACCATGTATGCACAAGGGTATATCTTCAGTTGATTGTCATGATTGGAGAGCTTAGACTTTTTCCATCACTTCAATCACTCAATCAAATACATCACAATCGTTGATTGGTTGTCTGTGAAAAAGCAAGAAGCCGGGGCCAAATGTATGTGATCAAATCAGTATATTTGCCGTTATTCCTGTTCCCCCAATTGTGGCGGAATATGCAAATCGCCGTTGATCTATCGAAACATCTATCGAATCAAATTGAGTCTCCTCCCTTGCTTGTCTCCTTTACTTGAGGAAGAGGCCATAGTCAACGACAAAAGAATGGTTAAATACCGATTAAAGCATCAAAACCTGGCTGTGTACAGTACCGGTACTATAACTTGTTGATATGCTATTTCTTGTGCTTGTTCTTGTTCCTATTTCAGAATTTAGTCTTTCAATCTTCAATCTTATCACAATTTCAATACTTCAGCTCGGTGCGTATAGACCAATTTACAATATCGACCTTTCCTTAATATATACCCCCACATGATCTTTTCTATCCAATCAATCTTGCCCTTTTAATCGATTTCCGGTGCGGGCCGGTTGAAGTTATTGAAGTTATTATGTGGATGGATGTGGATAAGATAGGGATGAATGGATGAATCAGCATAAGGAAGTCAGTCACTACCAGTCCGGTAAGCAGTTGAGTTGGCCAGCAGGAGGCTTTATTATTACCCGCATAGTTGAAACGTATTGCGCCCCCTTCTCCCCCGTTGATCGATCCATCAATTCGACTTCTGCTGCAAAACAACTCCAACAACTATCTATTTGGACCCCATCACATACCTAACTATTCAAAGTTCAATACATGTGTTTTTGTTTGAATACATCCAAACATACACTCGAGTATACAAGCCACCCAACTGTTATCCATGGATCTTACACTCATCCCATACGATTCGGAATCATCCGTGAAATCATCCAAGCCTTCATTCATCCATCAATCATACCCTCTTTGTGATTGATTGTACTCCCAATGGCGCTTATTCTTTGATGTGAGGATGGTAAGGTGAGGTGACTACCAACCCAAAGCTATCAGGAACTTTTCTAGTCAACCAAAAGTTATCTCTCATTATTCGCATTCGCATTCACAAATCACTTCCATGCCACGGCGCTACAACCAGTCTCCTGGGTTTTCACCTCACATTGCACTACAGCAAGTACAGTCTGTACAGTGCATGCATTTTGACCCCACACCCCGAACTCCATTCATCCAGTTGCATCAATCACATCCATCGAATGCAACCTCACTCTTCCACTTTGTAAAGATCCGACTTCAGATCGACGACTACTTACTCATTGTGGAGAAGGAGTACTCGTATAAGGCTACATAATCTTTGGCCATAAAGCACAAAGATCTACAAGCAAGCTACCGATTATCATTGTGTTTCGGTAATGATTCACTGGCTTGCTTGATTTACGCGCCGTTTGTTCTGCACTTATAATCACAGACCGGAGATTTCTGTTTTCTTCCTATTTTCATGATTCAGTAAGTATTGCGAGCCGAAGAAATCTCTCTCGATGGCGCCTGTAAATTTAGCCGCTTGGAAATGAAGCTTTTGATCTTGATCGGCGGATCATATCGTATTGCATGCTAAACGGCCGCACGACTAATCTGCTAAACGATGCAAAATACATGCCAAGACTGTAAGAGACAGTCATTTCGCATTTCATTACTTATTACATGGTACTCCACTACTTACTTTCTGTTTCTGCTTTACGGTATCATACCCGACTCCCCGTATAGTGTAGTTGGTCATGTTTTGGTAGATATGGATCAACATCCCCGGATCTGTTGCCGAATACACCCCTGGAAAATATACCCCAGTGGGTATATCTGTTGCGGAACCCGTTATATTGAGTTGGAGACAGAATACAGTTGGGCGCCTCTCAAAGGCCCTGCAGCATGCAAAGTGATGATCTCTGCGCGTAGCAGATAGATAGTTATCTAGAGCTAGTGTTGATGAGATGATGAAAGATCGTTTTCCGCAATTAGCATTTAGTTTATGCTACCCGTATATGTGCCTTATACTCTCATCGTATACTTTCCAAGCTGGGCTAAGTCGACAAATTGTCTCAAGGTAGAGAGAGACAGGGGAAAACTTACCGTTCCCCACCACCCCTCCTGGTCGACTTTGAATTATGAACCGCGAACCGGAACCAGTATCGATCCTAGCCTTTGAGACCTTGGACGGGTATAAAACGACTGGTCCGTAGTGAGTGAAGAAGGGGGTTGGAGCTTAGGGGATTGTGGGGTGTGGTGTGTACGGGGTGAATAGGATTCAGCGTAGGAGAAAAGTCTTGTTGCATATCTGATTGAGTGAGTTGAACCAATTGACCAAGTGGACCGAGTGGACCAAGCTGAACCAGCTAAACTGTTTTATACATATAATCTTCAAATCACCTGCCGTAACATCCAAACATCTATTCCATATTACATTTCAGTCTGTTTCCTTCATCGACCAATCCAATCCAACCCAAGGCCCCTGCTCGTGCCCACTGTCTCCCCATCCATCCCCAAAAGTCATTTAACACGGGTACCAAGCACACATAAATGTATTTCCCAAGCAAATTGATCACGTATTTAAAAACAAGGATAACAAGTCTTCCTTCCATCCATCAGAAGAAAGGGGTTGTTGTTGGTTGATTGGGTGAAACCCAAAAGGAAAGATGCCTCAAAACCGCAAAAATTGCAAAAAAAAATACATACAACAGTGGGGATTCGCTGGTGGTCACCCACCCAACTACTAATCCACCGATCTGAAGCTTGTGTATGGCAGAGCGGACGGGATGCCCAATTCTCTTCAGTCTATGGTCGTATGTGACGGATACTGCTTTAGTATGAATCATGATTGGCGATGAGACGGACAGGAGGAGATGCGAGGAGATGAGATGGTGTGATTGTGTTTTGGATGATGAATGAATGAATGAATGCGGGCTGAAGAGGAGATGTGGATTGATAGAGATATGTAGGATAGGTATTGATGAGAAGAGGAGGTGGTTTAAATATGAAGAGGGGAGGAAAATAAGAAAATAATGTTGATTGCGAGTACTATTAGTACGAGTAATATGGTTCTCATTCTCTTAATGTTAAGGAGTGATACTTAAGGAACAGAAAGTGGGATATATGCTTGCCTGTATAGAAACTGGACACTGGCAACATTAAGTTTCTCCTCTTGCATTCTACTCTCATACATTCCAACACAAACCAATGCATTCGATTGCTGGCAGTTCATTGGAGATGTACACTCACACAATGACATCATCAGAGACATAAAGATTTGACAATAAGGGTATTCCATTATTCCTCTCCCAACCATCCACTCGTAAACCCCAAAGAACCTCGAACCCAACCATCCTACTCGACCACTCTCCTCGCCCTCGGCATATTCTTCTTTTCCTTCCCCTCTACCTTCTTTCTTCTCCTCTCGATAACATGATCCAGCTGTCTCCCCTTCAACTCTCCATACGTATCCAACAGCACCCTCTTCTTCTGTTCGGCCTCCTTCAGATAATATGGTGTCTTTCCCTCCTTCACTAACTCCTTCTCCTCCTTCCTGTGCTTATCTAATATATCCCTCGCCTTCCTCTTTCTCGCATCCGTCTTTTTCCTACTCTCCATACTCAACAATTTTCTCTTTAACGTCTCCTTAATGTGGTCATCCTTAGTCTTCTTAATCGCCTCCCTCAATTCCTTCATTTCATCCTCTCGATAATCATCCAAGAAACTATATGCTCTCTCTATCTTTTCTTGATCAACCGGACCGTTTGTGGGTTCGAATCGTGGATCTCGAGTGTCTCTTTTCTTGACGAGTACTGCTTCTCTGCGGCGCGAAACCGCTTTCTTGCTTGAAATCTCGGCGGGTGCATTTTTGCTGCTGCGGGTAAAATCTCGTTGGTCCTTCTTTCCGGCTTTACGTTCTGTAGCTTCATTGTCTTCCCATCCATCTCCGCTACTCTTCTTTGACTTTTTTGAATCTTTTTGACTGGGTTTGGTCATGGTAGCCTGTGCTTTTGCCAATGCGCCAAAGGAAATTGAGGCTGCATCGTTAGACATCTCTTCTCCGGAATCAGATGCTTCCTGTTGGAATATCAGTAAGAAATTAGGGATTTGTTTGGGCAAATCCAACCTCATCTTCCTCATCAACTTTCGAATCGCTGGAACCTCCCTCTTCCTCATCGTCATCTTTGCCAATTTCTGATGGAGCAGAATCTGAAGACGATTCCTCGATTTCTTCAGAGGGCTCCCTTCTTGCTCTCACACGCCTTTGTAGACCATTGTCTAGCGCTTTCCTCTTCGTTGATAACATCTTGAAAATTTGTGGTGTTACTCAAGTTTCAATTCTGGAAGTCCAGAATTGACGTGACATGGGAATTTTTGCCAATCTGAGGGCGGTGACCACCGGAAGAACAAAATACCGATCTGCCCCCCACAAAACTTTTCCGTTATCAATTTTTCGAAGTTTGTCTTCAGCCTTGCGGGATAAAAACAGCTTCCAGTCGATGTACCTTACACATTCTTCCACGTTCACCACTGCAAGACGGTTGGGGTACATTATTGCACGGAATTTCTCTTCGACAGACAATGCATTGAAAATTCCCAAAAAGCCAGGAAGACGGTCACCAAACAAACATCGAGGGAGGTGGACTCCATCCTTGGATCACTTGGCGATTGATGGCATCGGGGCAAACATATCAAAACCGTTACACCCACTACTAATAACACCAAACCTCGCACCCATCTCAGATCCATCGCACAAGTCGAAATACTCCTATTTATCACTTGCTAGTCACGAAGGACAAGCACCAGCAAGAAAGACAATGGTTCCCCTCTCCCGTTTTGAGAGAGTGCAACCCTCCGAAGCCTCGGGCGGTATCCCCAACCCTACCAAGGAATACCTAGACAAAGCCTACACCATGCCAGGCCGAACACCCGTTCCCTCTCCTCACGCTCGCCATCTGCTTGTCGTAATCGACCTGAACGGCACCCTCCTCTATCGCCCCAACCGCAAACACCCCACCAAATTCACCGCCCGCCCCCACGCCGAAAAGTTCTTGCAATACTGCATCGATACCTTTTCCGTCATAATTTGGTCATCCGCCAAAGCCCAAAACGTGATTCCCATGTGCCAAACGATCCTCACCCCCGATCTCCGCCAAAAAATCGTCGCCATCTGGGGACGCGAGACCTTCGGTCTTTCCCTCCCCGACTACAAAGCGCGCGTGCAATGCTACAAGCGACTCACTAGACTTTGGGACGATCCCGATATCGCAGCTACGCACCCTAATGCCCATAATGGTGGCCAATGGGACCAGACAAACACCGTGTTGATTGATGATTCCAGCGAGAAAGCCCGAAGCGAACCCTTCAACCTAATCGAAATTCCGGAATTCTTTGGTGATCACAAGGAAGTCGGAGATGTATTGCCACAGGTACACGATTACTTGAATTTCCTCAGTATGCATGAGAACGTCAGTGCTGCGGTTCGTCATTCGCCATTTGTCCCGCAGCCAAAGGCCAGTCCTCGTGTGGCTACGGATGTGAGCTTGCCCATTCACCCACCTAGAGCTCCAACTCCTGTCAAAGCTCCAGCTCCAGTAGTTGAGCCGCGAAAACCTGCACACTCAAGTGATAATGTGCCTTAAAGTATTCACCGATGCTCCAAAATCTGGAAAAGTGGTGATTCGGTCCAACAATGGCTTGGTGCTGCTGGTAAGTTTCTCATCGCTCACAATGTAACGTCATACAAATAGTGATCGTTAACACTGAGATAGAGAATTTCATGATATCAAGATCACTTGGTGTTTTCTTCTCTTTTTAATTATACCCCTTCTCAGACACACCTCTGATGTGTATGTAGTGATAGATCGGCAGGGAAATGGAATAGCATAAGACATCACGGCATTGGCTGGTATTCACAATGATTGATGATTGTACAGTGGCATGGTAATAAATTTGGATTGCATTTTTGCAGAAACCCTAAGCTAGAAATACCGACGACGATCCTCATTTCATTCGTAACCATTTATCCTCCCACATGTCATGAATGTTCATTACACGTTAACCCTATTCAGCGCTAAAATCATTGTGAAAATTAATACATCTTCAAGTAATAATTTACTTGAAAACCTTTCCATCAGCCCATGGGTACTCCTTGCCGTTGACGACAATAGGCTTCTCCCAGCTCCATTGGGCGTCGACGAACTCCTTGTCCTCGGGCTTGCTGGCATCAAGCTTGGTGAACTCGTAGCTCTCAAAGTCAGGGGCGACATCGAAAGCTGGGAGAGCTTCTTGGCCACGGATAACGAAAGCACCCTTGATGATGCTGTCGTTGGCGGTACCGTAGACGGAAGCACAGCCGAAGATGTACTTGCGGGAACCCTCAAGACGAGCGAAGAAACCGCCAACCAAGTTGGAGGTCATGAAGACTTGAGTAAGCTCCTCGTTGTACTTGTAGTCAACTGCCCACAAAGAGTACTCCTCAGAGTTGAAGTTCTCCCAGAACCACTTGAGGGCATCAGGGGTCTCTGAGTTAGAGTATTGACGCTTCCACTCATCGAGAGGAATGGTAGACTTTGGCAAAGACTCGAGAGGGTGCTTTGCCTTTGGTGCAACTGCTACCTCCTCTTCCTCTTCCTCTTCGACCTCCTTAGCCTTTGGCTTAGCGGCCTCCTTCTTTGGCTTCTCGGCCTTTGGTTGCTCAGCCTTTTTTGGTGCTTGGTTCTTGAGGGTTGGCTCATCGATCAAAGCGAGAGGGTCAACAACAGCAGAGTAGATTGGCTGGTTGTAGACGGTAGCGTACCAACGGGCAGTGTTGGGGTTCTCGGCTCTCCACTTCTTGTCGAAGAAGAATTGGAAACCACGAGAGATGATACCAGCAGCGAACAAATCGGCAAGAGTGATACGCTCACCAGCGAGGTATGTATTGTTCAATAGGTGCTCCTCAATGACGGAGACGCACTTGGCAGTGGCCTTGATAGAGTCATCGACGTTCCTCTTGTTGTATGGGTCTCGGCCTGTGAGAGGGCGGAACCAACCACCGAGGGATGGGAGGACCTCACTGTTGAAGAAAGACATCCACTTCAAGATAGAGGCATAGTCTTGCTTGGTCTTACCGAGGAGGGTTGTCTTCTCATTTTGAGATGTGACTATAAAATCTTGTAAGCTATTGACTCATAAAACCAAATCAAATGCAAATTAAATTTCAAAAGAGAGTGTTCAGAGTCTAATTAATATAAAGATCAACATAGAATGATTAAGACAGGGATAACTGTATGACTTTTTTTTCATCATTACACAAATGGTATATAGTAGGTTTGTTGCAAGTTTGTGCGAAACAAAGTGGGGCGAGGTGGGATGTAAACATACTGTAAATGGCGATGGCAATAGCCTCGTGGAGGGTGTAGCCGTCAGCACCGACAAAGGTTGGAACTTTGCCGAGCTTGTTGATCTTGAGGTAATCATCAGAGACGCCCTTAGCTGGCTCGGTCTCGACGATGTCGAGCTCGATGTTGTTGGCCTTTGCAACTGCACGAATGGCAGTTGAACGGGGATTACCCTACGACAGAAAGTACGATTAGCAGACGTTTCGCAAAGATACATTCGAGGAGAACGTTGCAGAGGATAAGTAATTGTGAATACATACCGGGTAAGTGTAGAGAGTTCCGAAAGCCATCTTTGCGTTTATTCAAAGTTGATTAATTGATTTGGATGGAAGAAAGAAAACTTTCGTGGGATGTTGGGCTCTGACTCGAAATTTTGTGGTGGACGGCGGGGCATTATAAGCTTAGCCATATTAAGATTAGACCCGAAATCAGCTGATACGGGAAAATCGAGATACGGATTCCAAAGTTAGCCAAAGTTGATTTAGAAGTTATACGTCCTTAACAGTCTACGACTACGTCCCATCTTCAATATGAAGACATCATGGCTTCCCGCAGGCCTAAGGGAAGGCTTTAGAGGTGTCTGCTCCAATCAACCGGCTATCCCCAGATCCCTACTCCGAAATCGAATTTCCCTATCCTCACCCTCGAAACCCTTCACAACCACCTCACAACTCCGAGACACTTTTGCGGCCCCTGAAATAAATATCAAGAGAGGAGGGAGAGAGAGAGAGAGAGATGAGGAAGACCCCCCCAAATTCCTCGCGCGTCTGGTTCCATATTCGCCATCATATTTCACGGCTCAACCTTTATATACCGATAACCTTCTGCAATTGCAAAATCTCGTACTTAAATACGTGAAACTTCCCACTGTCGAGGCTGCAGAAGCGCCGCGTGTGTCATTTCGGTCTCTTATGGAATATAGGGATCAAACTGGAGAGACAGTACGGTCATCAAAATACCAAAAGATTGTAGAGACACTACATCGACTTAATCACATCCATCCATCAGTGATGCCTTTAGATGTAAAGGAAGCCATCAACTTATACAAACGCGATATAGACCCTCACGAGAATCTCGCAAAACCTATACCCATTGATCAATTCGGGCGGGCACTTGGAGTCGGAAGGAGGAAATCGTCTACGGCAAAAGCGTATTTGGTAGAGGGCACCGGGGAGGTACTCGTTAATGGGAAAACACTCGCGGAGGCTTTTGGTAGACATCATGATAGGGAAAGTGTTATTTGGGCATTGAAATCTACGGACAGAATCGATAAGTATAATCTTTGGGCCCTGGTTAATGGAGGTGGAACTACAGGGCAAGCGGAAGCTTTGACGTTGGCAGTGGGGAAGGCATTACTTTCACACGAACCGGCTTTGAAGCCTGCGTTACGACGAGGTGAGTTTCTCATGGTGTTCTCATTATTACATTATCCTCTCCCTATCCATCAAAATGAGTCAGTACTTGAAGCATACCATACTAACATTTCTCCAGCCGGATGTGTGACTCGTGATCCAAGAAAGGTGGAGAGAAAGAAGCCCGGTCATGTCAAGGCCAGAAAGATGCCTGCCTGGGTCAAGAGATAGTTTTGTATATGTTTTATTGTATCAATACATATGGTGTATGGACTTCCTAGGGGCTGGGATACTCAACACATGAGAGATATGAACATTGAATGAATACTCATATATCTGTGTTCGAACAACCATACCCAGCATTTAATATCATACCGTTTGGTATCCCACCGAGCTATACTTCCTAATTTGAGGCAAGCCAGTTTGATAGGTAGGTGTGTGGAACCAAGGACAAAATCAATACAACCTTCCAGATGAAATCTAATAGTCAATATTAGCAAGCGCAGCTATCTTCATTCAAAAGTCCAATATACAAAAGCAAATATCAAAAGTCTTCTACACTACCCTTTCTATCCATCCGTATCAACACGCCAATTTCAAAACACACGTCAAATTTCTAACAAGTTGTTCTGCAAAGAACTTGCATTTATGTATCCATATATCTTTCCTGCCAATCAACAACCACCTTCCTAATGCAAACAATCTATTATTATCACCTACCCCGGATCAACCCCATTAATCTTCGAGTATTTGCCTATTTTCCCCTCCCACACTTCCTGCAGCCTAAGGTCCTAGGCGTGGCAATCAACTATTGGTAATAAAGACAAGGCTAGCCAGCTCCACAAAACCCGTCCATACGACAGCGTCGCATCGGCATCTAATATATGCCCCTTCTTGATCCTCCCGTCAAACCCTCCTTTTTCCGGTTCAACACATATTCCTTCCTTGAATCCTGATCCTGATCGGCGTTCGTAACACCCTATGCCATGGACCTGGGATTGATACACATAATACAGCTAGATAGATAGATAGATAGATGTGCAGTATTGATGCAGATCGCTAGCCTCACTCGCCTAACCTCATCCTAATCTATCCCAAACCCAATCCATCTCAACATCAATATTATCAGCAATACATCCATCCATCCTATCAACCTCAAGACTGAAACATCGATACTTTTCAATTCAAAGCCTGAAACCAAAATAAGTGCAATACTGATTATACTGTACTCGTAGTAGCTAAAGTGTCCATCTCCAATATAGACAATGACAATGTAATAATAATGCCATTGAATCACTCTCTCCTTCAATCTCACATCAATGCAGGTGCATCCCTCTCACAATCATATTCTACCCTACATACATACATAGATACATCCCATCCCATCCCATCCCAATGATCCCATCACCTACCCCTTGTCCAACACCCGACACGCAGCCTCAAACTCATCTTCACATCCGCATGCATACCTGCACTCGTCCGTCCGCCCGTCATTCCCGTCTCGCATGCACGCACGCGCATGCATACATACATACATGCATTATACATGCAGCTGAGCCTTCGCTTCCGTTTCCGCTTCCGCCTCATATCACATATATGTATAACATTTTCCTATCCGATACAATTCTTCACTTCTAGAGTCCAGATTCAGATCCAGATGTTTCTATCTCCAAAGGCCTTCAAATCAATCAATGGCTTCCAACCAAAACAAGGCTAGCAAAGATTATTTTATTTGCCACATGATATATATACACAGCTGAACATACATATCACGAACACATCGCCCTGCTTTGCTTGATAATTTCCCACAACAAATTTTATTGATTTACAGTACTTGTATACACTTATCTTTCCACAATCCTTGATGCCCTGCTCTCCCCAACCCCCCCTCTAAAACCACTCGGCACACTCAAATTTTCCGGCGTATCCATACGCATGCTAACTCATTGCAATCGTTTGCCCTCATACCCTAATAGATATGAATTAGGATACCCTAAAAGGTACATTATTTATTCGCCCCAAAACCCCAGTCATCCTGTAGTCCATTCAGTTCTGTGGACTTAGAATCCTATCTGCCATTCCATTCCTATCCTTGTGAGCCTAGTAGCCCCCCTAATCAATCAGACTCCCGAGCCTAGAAGCTCTCCCATTGAACGGCGGCTCTAGTAAACCGCTCTATACAATATTATAATGAAAAAAACAAGACGCTAAAAACATCCATTCATTCATATACCCCCATGCTTTCCCAAATCAGAACCAGACCACCCTTTCTTGTCATCATACAAACATCGTAATAAAAGAAGCATTGCGCATAGAAACATTGAAACATAGCTTCATCGAAAAATCAGAATGCCGCCCACCCGCAAAGAGTCCGCCAGTGACAATCCCTTCACCTCATGCATGCAGAGAACCGCCAACACCCAAATTGTCAAATCAAGAAGACAAAATCAAAATCCCTACCCAAGCAATAGTACCACGGGAAGTGATCCTGATTAGTAGGAAAAAGAGAAAGCCAAATCTCGATATTGACGAAACAAAGCAAAGAATTGGAAAGAAACAAAACGCCACGGAGGAAAAGATGCAAGTTTATGCTCTACAGGTAGTATATCAAGACTCAACTTTTCAAAGCAGGGGAGAACAGGAGCGAAAAGTGGTAAAACGAGATATACTGTTATCAAGGTGGCGCTCGACCGGCGTTGGGGTTGGTGTTCGATGAGGATGCGCCCGCACCAGAAGTTCCGGATGCTTCAAATTTTTCTTGAATTTTTTGGCAGCTCAAGAGGACTATAACATTTGTTAGACAAATAAATAATTGTTGCGGGCTCTGCTGTTGTTCTAAACTTACTATTCATGATTTCCGCCTCGCCAACTCCATATTGATAATCCACCAAACCGTATACCTCAACCGAATCGCACAATCGTGTTAAGTTGGTCCCCATTTTGCCAATGAACTCTAAGGACATGAGTGTTTGCGGTGGCTGTGTGCGCTGGCCTGATTCGAGAAAATCTTGCTGTCTGGTGAATATGCTTAACCACGCCGCATTGAATTCGTTCCACAGTCGAAGTCGATCGCCATGAAGGGCAGCTTCGTCTACAGTGAGTCCTTCATCAGAAACTATTAGTGGACGAGATTGAACAGAGGAAATATTAGCGTACCTAGCTCTGCTACGTGTCCAAGCAACCACTCAGAAACTTCGAGTAAAGACGAACTTGCTTCTGCAAGGCGAAGATCAATGATGTTTTTGAAGATCTGCTTAAGAGCAGTCTGGTAAACTGAGTAAGCTTCTTCCATCCCCCCCGCTCCTTGCGCCTGGTTCTCGGCGTCCACAGCATCGGCCGTTTCCGGTGCTTGAGGCATCCCACCTAGTCCTACGTCTGCAGGATATATTTGTTGGATTAACGTAGTGCGATTCCCTGGGCTTTGCTGATGATGTTGATAAGGCGTAGATGAGTTTGACGAAGCGTATTGTTGAGTTCCTGGAGTATTGGGGTCATTTGGGAGGTAGGGCGTAGCCACGTCCGACAACATCTGCATTGCTGCAGGTTGCCGCGCCTGAAATTGCTGAGACTCATAGACGTTATTTTGTGGAGCTTGTTGTGTGACACCGTACAATGTGTCGGTATTATAATTTGGAAAAGGTGGCTGTTGCCTTTGGTCCGGTGGATAAGCGGATTGGTATTGCAAGGGAGTTGGTGGGATTCCTGCCGGGAAAGATGCAGTTGGTTCTTGGTAGTATCCAGTAGTATATGGTGGGGCGGGTCCAACTCCACGATTGATTGATGGTGACCCTGCTGTCGCTGCAGACCGATATCTATCCGACATGACGTTTGAGATTGCACGTCCTTGACTCTGGTCTGCTGCTGCATATCTGGGATCCTGAGCAGGGTATGGCGGCTCATTCTGCCTTCGTCGACGGTTATTGTCGTCCATTCTCTTCTCTGATTCGGAATTATACAAAATACTTCCCGCTAACTAACCAGAATTGACAAGCTACCAGCAACGATTGCGACCTCGGGTCCAAGAAGGCCAACTTGCTATTTCGATCCTGGGGGTAGTCTTAATAGGCTCTTCGCGCTGCGATTTGGCGCGTTGTGTGTTATTTTTCCTCGATACTAAAGTTTACTCTCTTTATATTCCTGTCAACGTCATTCCTAAAGTCAAAGGAGAAAACAAGGGTTTAGCTACCTGATGTCTTCAAAGATGGCCGGCTCTGAGAAGAAAATTTGAAACTTAATTTTGCGTTGAAATGGAACAAGCCTGAGCAAGCCTGAGCAAGCCTTATGTCGTTGTGTGAATCTTTTTGTTGGGACAAGATATAGGAAGAGATGAGAATCTCGATTTGACTGACTCTAGCACTTGGTCGACAATGAGATAAATTGCCCCTGAATGACCTAGTGCTAGATTGACCAATGGTAGGTAGTACGGTCAGTTTCCTCAAGAGAACAGAAGAGCTGCAATGTGGAAATAAGGTGTCGATTGAGTTTCTTCTATTTGTCAAGAACTTCGTCACTAGCTCCTGGGACTATCCTTGACTTTCGATACAAGCAAGTCCCCTGTGAGATCTTGATTGTAGGGCAAAAATCACTAGGGTATCAGATTACGTGCCGCTCTGTGACAACGTTAACCGTTTCCTTTGGATTTTTGGTTTTCGGTTCTTGGTTTTCGATGCAATTTGGCTGGTGTAACTGTGGAGGGACCTCGAGGTCTATTCTGACGTTGTGTTGTAGGGGACCAGGTTCATGGATAACCAAGATGTGCAACGACCTCAAGAACTAATTCACTTCCGAGTTTTTCTAGAAGCTCTAGAAGGTGAATGAATGAATGTACAGTATTTGTTGGTTGATTGATGTTATTGATGTCATCAAATCTTTAAATCCTTAAATCCTTAAATCCTCACTCTCTTCTACCCGTTTCAAATTTGATAAAGATTGGAAGGTAGTATGGAGATTTGAAAATGTGAAGATGTTGTCAAGCTGAATCCAATAATAGGAATTGAAATTGAACCAGCTGGCCTCTTGCCTCCTTTGGGGGAAGTTTGAAGATGGTAAAAAAGGTAGCTTTGGTCTGTGAACAGTTTCGTCCACCACAAGATAGGGAAGAGGTGATACTTTCAATATATTTGCATGAATTAATAGCTCAGTATGGGAGATATGATCATGTACCCGACTCAAACAAAGTCTTTCCGGTTTTTTTTGAGAGCCTTCGATAGCGAAGTCGAAATGAAGTTATGGTGATGGAAGTATTATCATTGTGGTTTGGTGAATGACCCAAGATGAGAAGGTGCCTCCGAGTTCCTTCCTCTCTCAAATCAAATTTTGATGAAAACCCTGAAGTTATTTTGATCACAACTTCCTTGACTTTGACGACTTTTAGAAGTTGTATCTAGGACGTTTCTTTTATTTAAAATGTAAGGACGTGCAGAATTGGCTGCAAGAGGGGTGGTGAAATGGCGAGATAGGGTTGGGTAGTCAAAGATCTAATGTGGTGAAGGGGTTACTTGTCGTGCCGGATCTACCTCTGAATGGTATGATAGCGGAGAGTGTGCAAAATTAGAGAATATTGCGCTACACTACCCTCAAGTCAACACTTTCTTTGAAGATCCTCGCCAAGGCACGGAACTTTCGAGTAAACTGTTGGAAATTTGCTGCCAAAGTAAAGTACTACTGTAATAGTAATAAATAGTACCGAGCGAGGTGGACGAGGACACTACAGTATCAAAACAGTAAGCTTTGAATCACCCAACTGTTTCCATACCTATTTATATACAGAGTAGGTGTTCATTTATTCGTTTCCATCCGAGCGGATGACTTAGACGGATGGACGGATGCTGGATTAGATAGATAGATAGATGAATAGATAGAAAAAAGAAGGTTATACTGACAATGACAAGTTTGATCCTTTGGTATGACTCGGCGACTCAAAATGTAGTCCCAAATTTTGGATCTGTGTGCTAAAAACCTGAGTACTTTGACTATACTTTAACTGATTTAAGTATATCGAATTATTGGAAGTGCCGGTGACCAATCAGTCGAGCTGGTATGTTCCGAGATATTGACTCGCACCAGCCACTTTTCGAAGTCAGACTGTCAGGTATAGTGCGTTAGGCGTTTCGAGATAGGAACAGCTGCAGAGCTGACTGCTGTCTTGGTAAAATGAACTAATATTCGAGTTCAAGAAAAAGTTGTTCTGTCTGTCTGTTGCTTCGAATTTAACTTAAATGTACTCGGTGGCTGGCTGGAAAGCGGAGACTCAAAACTAGAACAAGCGCATTTACTCGTTAAGGCCAATGAGATGGTGGATCTGATCTCGTCACTCTTTTTTCAATGCGTGGAACATGCAAAGATAGAGAAAGACTTCACGGTCCAAGTAATCTATGTAATATGTAGTGTCGATTCAACCAGGTGGATGAGGGTCAAGAAACAAGATGTTGATGTAAAAGAAAGTGTGGGGAGATAAATGTATTTTCCGGTATGGACTTCGCTGCTAATATGTAAGGTGCAGTTGTGCAATCTGGTTCAGTTGATCAAAAAAGTTGCCTCTCAAATCTGGGATCAACTTCAAATCATAATACATATCAATAATATCAATTTCCTTTTCTTCCTCAAGGCAACAGATACGGTAGGCAATGATCTGGATGGAACATTGTATATGGGTAACCTTTTAGATATCGATCAGGCGCAGTGCTAGGATATGCGATTGCCGGATGAGGCGACGAAGCAATGCTTAGGATGCCAGTTATGATAGATGCTCATGGATTAGATAAGATTGAAGCATGACAGAAAGATTTATTAGATGGATTTAGAACAGCCCCAGATATCGAACCGAATATTGAAAAGTTTGGGAAAAGTGAAGGGGTTGACAGGGTTTCAAGACATGAATTGAGATTATTGGGGGGGGGGGTGGATGATAGTGAGATGAGTTGAAGCTTGAAAAAGGTGATGGTGTTTCTACCTAGAAGAATATGTCAAGGACAGCTATAGCATTAGTGAATAGAAACATTGACAAAAAGGAAAAGTATAGCCCACTGCCCAGATGGTGGTTTGAGTCTGAGTAGTCCTGGTCCATAGGGTGAGAAGAGAAAGAAGTAGATGGGGTAACAGATAGCGATTGTATCGAAAGAAGAGTCCGAGACAAGTAAATACAGGGGAGACCGGATGATTGGGAAGATGTATTCCAGCGTCCTGGTTCACTAGGGTTCAAATCGGAAGGAAGGAATGGAAGGCTGAAAAAAGAAAGTATTTTCCGAGATCCCCGAATACTTTTTCTTGGTCATTCGCCGAACATTAAAAAATATCAAAATATAGAAGTAGTAGAATGAGAATTTTGAAAGCGCAGTCCGCGGCAATCGACAAGAGAACCTAGGAGGTCAACCAAATTGGAGAATACCGGTACTGGTAGGTCTTCGTCAAGAACTTGAACATGTGCCAACGCAAGATACAAAATATATACCGGTACCTAAGCTTCGTAAAACCATACATGGAACAGCTTTGCGATTGATCCCTGATGCCACGAGTTTTGCTAAAGTGGAAAATTCCACATTATTCTGCAGGTGTACGACATTTTTATCGGCGCTGACAGGTGCTTCCTATAATACAACAATAATAATATGAAGCTGGATTTGGAGCGATATGCTAAGTATTAAAGGAAAGTACTAGGTACTTTCAAGACCAGTCATCTTCAGTGGCCATTCGCATCAATTCAGTCGCTCAGCTTCCGAATCATTTCCAATTAAGGAGTTTCCGGGTACATTTAGACACCCACTAGAGCAGCGTTTTAGGGTATAGAAGTTGGCGATGTATGTACAGGCGTCTTTCGGGCTCTTTCAGAAACTATTCTGATAACAGCCATTTTCCCTGAAACATTGGCACAAGGGGTCTCGGGCATAAAACTAATTCTACCCAAACACATCTGGTGCTGCTTCGTTTCTAAGGAGAAAAAGCATTATATCCATGTTCCCAGTCTGTTGTCAATGAGCCAAGGAAAGGGTGCTACGGTATTACCTTCGCTAAAGAAAATAAATAAAATCATCCATGTGGCTCAAAATATTGATTACCCTGTTACAAAACTTTTTAACCATCAATACACATCCTCATTGGGCAAACATTCTATATCCTATGGATCATCATTCTATGATGTTACATCCACTAAAAAGATACAAAAGATGCTAAGTCCTCTACCTGCAAAACATATCCCAGGCTCCCAGCCCAGTTTCGAGATCTACACAGGCCTTTCCATCGAATCAATCCAAAAGGAAGGCTTGGTAGATGATTTTAGTATTCTCTCCTTCTCTTTCTCTTTCTTTCGGTTCTCGGCTTCTTTGCTCAATTCCCTAATAAAGGGTTTTATTGGTTTAACTATTAATAGGGTATCATATAAATTAGTCAACCACCAATCTCGTTTGTTCCCAAGGAAGGTTGCCAGCACGCATGCCAATCTCTGTATTACATCAATAGATGCACACGTTCCTTGACCTGCTCAGAGCTTCATCTAAGACTTCATGAGATTCCAAATTTCAATGCTTTTGATCGAACATTCAGCTAGTAAGCCACAATAAGCTGCTCCTACAACTCCATCAATACTTGAAGATATTTCACACATGAGTCAAGAGATTTGCAAATATGTCATCAGAGGCAGGGATCAACGCGATCATATACTATTTTTGAGCGTTACATCCGCCTGTCTGCACACTGCACAGGGATATTGCGCAGAGTTGCGAGCAAACCCAAAGTACTGTGTTTTTGCATGAATATACAAGGAAATAGAATTATGCCATGAAGCAAGTCAGAACAGACAGTACAGTGCATTTTTTCAAACCACGGTCGAGGGATTTGCAAGTTCTCATTCTCTTTGATATTTGACCTGGATCTACAATTGAAACACACATGCAAAGAGCTCTTCCTCGCAAGGCTGGACCGGTTGATCGCCCACGAGGCCGCTATCTCAACCGTCCTCACGGCAAGATGTTCAACTCTAGGGAGCCCTGATGAAGTCTTTCCAGGAAATTCCTTGAGCTTCCACGTGTTTCGGGGATTTCCACTGGTAGTAAAGCTTTCGTTTGAATATTAAACTGTCAGACCGTTATATCCGCATTACTTCATGATCAATAGAAATTTGTATATCTTAAATTGATATACAATTAGGTGATTAGATTTACCAATTTTGTGTATCTCCCATTCGCCATATTGCAGCATGTTTCGTCTCCCATTGAGTTTGCCGCCGAAAATAGCGGAATATGCACATTCGTGTTAATATGTCTGCTCAACAATATCGAGAATACGACGTCACAGGCCTCAATGATATGAGCAATTATTATCAAACAAATACAACGAGGCAACTGATGCAGCCCTACTGTATCCAATATGGAAATTAATCGGTATACATGCTTTTCTACTTCATTTCCGAGACTATCAACCACACCCCCCTTACCAATATCTCAAGTTCAAAAATAGAGTTTGTATGCACAGACCACTGTTGGGCTGTTATTGCGAATTATCTTCTTCCTTCCGGGCCTTTTAGAAAATTAAATTGATCTTCTAGAAGAAACTAATAAGGACTTTGAGCTTTCCCTGCAAACTATCTCTATAATAATACAAATCTTCCCTAATTTCTACTACGGCGTTTTAGTTTCAGCATTTTCTTTGATCTTTCTATTCGAGATCTTGGGTCATATAGGTTTCCTGGGAAAGCCAAGCACGCACGCACATATGTATGATAATAGTCCAGCTGAGAACGAGGTTCATTGCCCAAAAGTATTGGTTTGAAGATGTGTTCCTCTGCATTCAGATTCAGTGAAACCTCTTTCCTCGGAGCACTGCCCGCATGCATAATGCAATCTCATTCTCACAGTATCACCCCACACACGCTGCATGCATGGAAACCAATCGCTCCGACTCACCCAGATCAAGCATTTCTTAGACTCCACGCTATATCCTGTTTTGCCCTAAACTAAGTTTCTTCTGGTATGGTATGGTGATTAGTTCATCATGATTCCTGGTGAGTGGCATGGCGGTACCGAGATGTCATTGCTTCCCACATGACAACACTTCAACTAGGAGTTCCGGTGGACAAATTCGTCTTACCAGTCGGATAACATAGCGAGCATTTCTTTCAACTGCATATCAAATGGAGCCCACATCGAGCACTACTTAGGAAATTTTGATATGGTGCGAGATTAGGATGTGTAGCGCGTCATGCGATTTTATTTTTTGATTTAGTTGAGGTCTACGTGGCTACAATGTAGCGTGCTGGGAGCTGTTCTGTCGGTGAATATCTACGGTAGTGATCTGGGAGAATTTGTTAGTGAGGCTTTGGACAGTGTTCCGGATATCTCATTCTCCTTCTCTCCCATCATATCCTAGGCCCAGGATAGAAGTACCGGTACTACTAGTATATCCTATCGAGAGATTTGTATCCTTTTTCTATTGAAACTCTAAAAAGTTTTGTTTATCTTTCAGTAAAATAATGAAAATATTTTGATAAGGTTTTGAAAGTTTAAATTAGTTTTGAAAGAATCATAATAAGAAATACGTATTTCTCTATTAAATTGAATAGAAAAATTAAATACTTATTATCTTCTTAATTTTTCTAAAATCTTTTAATATCACATCTTTTTTTATTATGTTCTAAACTTCCAAATTCCTACTATTACCTCCTTCGATACTTTTATTTTCTGTTCTATCTATCCTCCAAATAAAAGCCATCCAGCGCATCCTTAGTTGTAGGATATAATATAATAGGATATTGGAAACGCTGGCTTGAGAGACTTAGCTCTCGAGATATCCTCCTAACCGACAAAAGATTTGATAAATCACATGGCCTGGGGCGGGGCGTTCCCTCCTGCGGAATCTTGATGATTGTGTTACGTTTGCAAATCACTTTTACTTTAGACGCAACTACCTTCAAGTCGCCAGAGTTCACGCGCCCAGAAATCTTCTGTTATTGACTGAAAGGGATTCACTGGCAATATCGAGGAGTCCGATGCAGATTATGAAAGGTACTTGCGCGTGCGGTTATGGAAAGCGTAATTTGAGAATCTGGTTGATATGCTAGGGCTCAGTGTTCTTCAAGGTATGGTTGGTTAAAATTTACCAGTCAGTGTAAATGTGTAAAGACTGCAAATATCTCGAACTACAAAAATAATGGGTATCATATCACGGTGAAAGAGCAGATTGCATACAGTGTTTCAATTATCACGTCGCGTAAACATCATGACACCCAGCTTTTGATCTCTGCTCCTGTTCACTTTGCAGGAATCGAGATCTGCTCTGATGTTCTAGGACTACAATTTTTTTACCTCAAGTCCCAAGACCTCATACTGAAAGTGAATATGTCGCACATTGTTTTAACCGAGTTTCCCCTTCATCCATCCTTCATCTCTCGCTTCCCACATGTTGTTGCACATTTGCTATATTCTCTCAAAACATCAGATAAGAATCCTTCAATATATATCTACATCAGATTTGAACATCTCATCTTCTACAATCGTCTCATAATCTCTGACGGGAAGTCTTTACAATCCAGTTCAAACTCTCATATTCCATCTCCAAATCCCCCCAAGGAACCAGATGATAACTTACCAATATTTATATCAAATCTGAACATTGGCTACTCATCATCTCAAATATCAATAGAACATCATCCTCTTGTTCAGTCATCTTACTTTCACAAATGCACTCACTCAAGGGATTGGTTATTCTATGGCCTACGAATCTTTAGAAGGAGAGTTTTATTGGATGTTCAATACACAATATCATGAGCTACCAATCAATACGTACTCCATTTTCACTTCCAAAATCTCCACCAAATGAATCCCAAGTTCCCATCACTACCCTCACATCCATATAAATCCATACCCATATTCCTACAGACGATCAACATCCAAACACATCTCGCAGCGCAATGGTCAGTAGTCTCAACAACATCAACAACAATGGCTTAGACTCGGACTTGGGCCTTGGCTTCGACCTGTAGTCTGTAGAGTAGATGGTAATTCTCATAGTCGATGACGAATATCATGAGGGAGTCGAATATACCATATACGATCTTGGTCCTTAAAGTTGAAATCAATGGCATATAGGTGACTGATAACTCTGGTGCCTGTAGGTAGACAATCGACATAGCAAGCTAAAATCTCGATTTTCACCACTTTTGAAGTTTAATGGTGTATCTTTGTTTGGAAAATTATTTGTTTGGAAATATACTGTATGTGTATAGTTGTTTCTTTTACTTACTCGCTTGAGTCACCTTAGGCATATTGCTTATAATCGTAATCTAGTCTTTAGAACCTGAGAGTGCATACTTGGTACCATATTGAATTTAAAGAGAAAACTAGTTTAGGAGAGGAGAAAAAGGAGAGGGGAGGAAAGGAAAAGATAAGAAAAAGACAAGAAGGATACTTGTATTACTCCCACAGAAGTATCTACAGCGGAGTTTCCTTTTTATTTTTATACACATTTATGAGAACTTGGGACATATAAATAAGAAACAAAAAAAAGAAGAAGATACTCCACACTGATATTCGATACTCATTCATCCACATCTTACTTTTTTCTACTCCTTCCCAAGCACGCGAGGTAGCCAGGCCTGACACAGAAGAGGTGATACTCTACCATTGCATGCATACCAGTAGCCTCCCATTTCGTAATTATAATCTGAAGACTATACCATACCATACCATAGTATACCATACAGGCCGCAAAAAAGCACACGCACAAAGAGTCCAAGACAAGAAAGGATGAAGATATGTATCCCAGCCCAGTTCGTTCCCCACCAGCCTGTCCTATCCACCCAACAACCTATCCATCTACCCACCTCATCCACCCATCAATCCACCCACCCACCAGGATATAACCCAAAACATCCTCCTCATCGTCGTAAATAGATATACAACTCAACGCCCGTTTGGCTTAGCGGTAAAGCGCATCACTAGTACTTGCAAATAATGCATTTCACACCAAATGATGAGATCCTAGGTTCGATTCCTAGAATGGGCATTCTTTCTGTTTCTTGTATGTAGATTTACTATTCTTTTTTTTTGGTCGATATTAATGAATGAATGCTAAAGAAAAAAGTTTGGTTGGCGCTCTCTCTGATTGATGTACTTTTTGATGCTAATTTTGAGAAGATTTGCTTGCATCAAGAGCAGATGATAGATGATGAGATGCTCACACTTGAATACAAAACAACTTCTTTTTACATTCCTGTTCAACTAAACATTTAGAACCCCAAACAAATGCTTACTTACTTCTTACTCATGATATTCTGAGCTATGAGAGCCATGGGTCAAGATACTCATCGAGCCCTTAGGTGCTGGTAGGTAGGAAGGTAGGCAGGCTACCAGTGGCAGGCTGAGGCTCGCATATACCGGTGCCAGCGAGTGTTCTTAGAATCCCAAATCTTATTTCAGGGTGTAGACTAGACGCAAAGGCCCTAGATTGCACCCAGTAGAACTAGATAATTAGTGACTCAAGCCAAAAGACGCACACTCATCCATCCCATCCATCGTCACCCACCCCATTATTATCTATCCATCCATATCTCTTGATTCTTGACGCCACACACGCCCACCCAACAAAACCAAAAAAACCAAAAAAATAACATACAACAGTAGGGATTCGCTGGTGGTCACCCACCCAACTACTAATCTACCGATCTGAGGCTTGTGTATGGCAGAGCGGACGGGATGCCCAATTCTCCTCAGTCTATGGTCGTATGTATCAGAGAGTGTTCTTGTTGAATCTGTATCCAACCACGCGAGTATGTATACAATACCTTTTCTCCTTTCCATTTTCCTTTGCAATCTCAAAGGAATTCAACTCACTAACTCTTGATACCTAGGTAAGTTATTTGCTCCGGGTATTCCCAATTAGATCGGTGTTGTAGGATTATAAACTTATAGTCCTACTTTTACCTTTTACCCGTATTCGTCGTTTCAATTCAATATATAATTAAAACTATCTCACCATATCGACTAATCCATAAACTTCAACTCCAAACTCCAAGCTCCAAATACACAAACTAGAACGAACCATTCCATTCCAAATTTCCAACACACAGCTCATAAATCCAGAGCTTGGTATAAAATTGCATTTCGCCCAAGTTCCCAACCCCACCATAGAGTAGACCAAACATATCATACCATCCTACGATTCCTACCATCCTACCATCCTTACCCCCACACTTCCTTCCCACTTCCCACGACTTCCTCACCTCACCACACTAGATCACCACCATTCAAAAACCCAGTAACTTCAAGTAAACAGTTACCTACCTATTTACTCACTCCAACTCCGGTGTTCAGAATGGCCCTGCTACCCACCAACACTCCTATACCTAACCCATACCTAAACCGAGTAAGTATGTATACTGAGTTGATGTACCAAGTGCATATAATCTCAGTCCCCCTCTCACCCTCACCTTCATAACCACCACCCATGTAAATTTGTCGTATACCTAGTACCTAGACAACAAGACACCACCACTAAAACCACTAAAACCACCCACTAAAACATATAACCATAAACTTTTGTTGCACGTCTCCAAAGTCGGACCGACCACGGACCGCAGACTACCAGCCAGACTACCGACCGGCAAGGGCCGGCAAGGGCCAGCAAGGGCCAGCAAGGAGTAGGGCTAAAATTTTATCCTCGGACCATTTAGCGGACCATTTAGCGGACCATTTAGCAGACCATTTGGCAAAGAAAGTGGCCTGATTGAGAAGGAAACCGAAAAATTAAAACCGACTTATGAAACGGCTACTATGATGTAATAGCATAGCCTGTACATATAAGATCAGGACTTCCTTCGCAGTCAACTCCTGTGGTAAGTAAGCCTAGGTTTGTATACACATACTTTATGCATCCTCACTCAGCCTGAGCCTTTATTCGGTACGTGGAGTAACATAACGATTCAGGGGCCTGGACAAATAAAAATAAACAATCCTCTTAAACTTTTTAAACTTTGAAAGAGGATATACTCATTCATCTACTAGTCAGAATGTAATGAAGAAAAAGGCCTCAACCTAATAATAGTTCTTGTGGGAGGAAGAAGTTGAATAATTCGATATCCTACCTGTGTCAGTATCCAACCTGTGGTGCCATCCTAACTAATATCAAATCACTCGACACTGAACAACTAATCCAGGAACCAACCTTCAGTACCGGTAGGCAATAACAGCACTAGCACATTGTTGAATAAAAGGTACAAACAGCAAATAGCTTGGGAAATAAGTTTCATTGTCCTTATAATTAAAGTTGAGTAGGAATCTGTGTCTTAAGCACCCATCCAACCTTGCCCTGTCAATGCATATCAGACCCAAAGTTGGATAGCCGATCTGCTGCAAGAGCTCCAACCATGGCTCATATCATGTCCTGCATCTGTGCATCTGAGCTTGTCATGCTGTACTTCGGGTTGACTTGTCTGTTGTGTGTGAAAACATGTATTGCTCTTATATCACCAGTCTTCATATTCCTCTCCCTTTCCCTTAAATCAAAATTGATCTACCACACCAATCAGTAACCATACTTCCTAAAGTGCCGGACCACGTTTCCCAAGACAAATATAATCGAAACTTACCTAAAGTCATACTCATAGACACATCGGTATTCTCCACCATCTTTGTAAATTCCTCAAAACTAATCTTCCCATCCCTATCCAAATCCGCCTCCATAATTGTCTTGTCAACAATCTGCTGCAACTGTTGATCCTTCAAATTACTTCCCACCATCATCTTCAACACAATGAATAATTCCCCATTGCTTATATATCCATCACGATCAATGTCATAGACCTTGAATGCGAAACGAAGCTTTTGTTCCTTGTTTCCTTTACTGCTGAATGCACTGAGCCCACTGACGAATTCTTGGAAATCGACATCTCCACCTCCATCTTCATCAAAGATGGCGATCATTCTATATGAGGAAGAACAATTAGAATCAATCTCATCGCAGACATCGAATGTGAGTAGCAGATAGAAAGATGGACAAACCTAGTAGCCAAAGGATTCGATGAGATTTGGGGAAGGCTGAGAAACTCCTCACGTTCAATAGTGCCAGAGTTATCCTATAAACATCGTCTCCATTAGCTCCTTAATTCCACATAGTTCGCACACTTCACCCCCAGTACAAGCACAGAACCAGGATATTGCGCACCTTATCCAACTTCATAAAACGCTTTCTTAATCTTTCAACCTCATCTCGATCAACTGCCACCGCACCCAAAATTAGCGCTGATGTCCCCCAATAACTAGTCAGATAAGTTGTGTAGAAAATATATCGCCCGCACAGTTGGACCCTTGCACAATATTCTCCAATACTGCACTGCTTGTATTTCCCATCTTTCCGAATTATTTGGTGTGTATTTGTTTGTTTGTAGTTGTAGTAAGGTTGGTGGAGTAAAAGAGGTGGTCGCAAGACTAATAGTAGGGTTCGTAGAAAGGCTAGAATGGCGGGGAGGGGAGTCTATATCACTCTGCCTTGAATGTATGTTTCCTGTAGTAGCTTTTGTACTTGATTTACGCCCCCCAGTCTTATGAGAATCTTGGTGGTTGTATTGAAAGCTGTATTGAAAGCAGTATTGAAAACTGTATTATTGTATCGAAGGTTGTATTGAATATAAAGTGAAGTTATAGATAATGAATAATAACTAACTCACTGACCGGTATATAACAACTAATAAATAGCTAAATCTCCTAATCATCAAGAATTGATAATGCAGGGATCCTTAATTAGGTATAGTTAGTTTATGATTGTTCTTTGTTGTTGCCTTACCTGACATTGTAGCTTTAATCAGGCTAACATTAATCCCAAAAATGGAGTTAATTAACACATTGACCAGGGAAGAAATTTACCAGTATCAAGAACTTCGGAACGAGGCTAGGTACAATTTTCGATCATCAAAATAATCACACTGACATCCATCTTCAATTAAAAAAATGGATTAAACATTAAGTCATGATCGACTTTTTATTATATCAATTTTTTACGCGTCAAAATTTCGTTGTCGCGTTAATTTTACATACCGGAGTCAAGTCATCATCAATATGAGGACACAACCGGCCGGAAGGGTGGTGCGCCAAAAAAAACTCAATAGATCCACCCATCAACAAATTCTTCGAGAAGACCAGATAGAATCTGCAGAATATGATTCTTTGCAAGGTCAATACAAGGTCGAGACTGGTGTCGAGAAAGGCGAAGAAAATGTTAGTATCACGTGCTCGATCTGGTTATTATATCACGTGCTAGATATGGATATGCTGATTATGTGTGTTAAATAGGAATACCATCTTCAAGCTGCTCTGGCAGCTAGTCACTCTTCGGGCGATAAGGATGGCCCACAAGAGATTCCCGCTCCTCCTGCGCAAGAAGGTACCGATATTGACTATGAATCCTTATACTCGAGGAAATTTGAAAAACCTGCGACCTACATCCGCTTTTCGCAGACCGTGGAAGAATGCATTGGGTGTCAATATAACATGACCACCGAAGATGACATCTTTCTAAAAGATCATAATAAGAAAAAGACTCTTTCAAATCAACAGCTTTCGGAAGATCACTTCGAAAAGCTAATGGAACTTTTCGAAGACACTGCCGACACCCACACCCCCTATGCAGCAGTTGACAATACCTTGGTGAGCTTTGAGACCATGAAGGAAGCTATGAAAGAACGAGGGGAAGAAAAAATACCTGCATACGTGAAAGACATATATGAGTACTGGAAAACTCGACGGCAAGAGTGTGAGAACCGTGGCATTCAGCCTAGTCTGAAGTTCGAGACGCACCAGGATATTGACGAAGGCGATCCATACGTTTGCTTCCGCCGGCGTGAAGTCAGAGCTACCAGGAAAACCAGAGCACGAGACATGCAAATTACAGACAAAGTAAGAAAACTGAGAAAGGAAATGGAAGAGGCAAGACTCCTCATCAGAATGGCGACTGAACGAGAAATACTCAAGAGGGACCTCTTGCAATGTGAACGTTCAGTTTTCCGGTCTCGTAGTGAAATCAAGAGCCTCAAGGTCAAGCTGGGTATCAAGAGTGATCCTGATGACGAACTTCTCATCAACCAGAAGGTATGCATGCTCTCCTTCCTTGAACGAAAGCCAGGAAATCCTATTGACAGTTCAAAGCCGCAGAAGAGAAAGGCTCCCGACTTTCAGAATGCGCCACGACCTCTACCTCCACTCCGTATTCCAGCTCGTCCTGATGGTCGTGGAATTGAAATGGATCTGATATTATTAAGTGATCAGCTGGCCCAAAAAGAGAATATGTTGCAAAGAGAACTAGAGGAAAAATCTGCCCAGCATGTCAAGTGGAACGAGAACTACATCGACTGCACAAGAGAACCACTCTTACCGGTTGAAGGACAAAGCTCTAGCACGGGTTTCCGTCCTGCGATGGCCCAATACAGTCATAATTTGCTGACACCACCATCATCTGTGACTTCGGAAACCTTTGAACAAGTGTCTCTAGTGAACCAAAACAAGCCGGATGCAGTGACCGTGCGGTATAGTACACCTCCCGAGGAAGATGATCGTCGTGCGCGACCAGCATACCGGAGACGAATTGGCCGAGGTGGTCGCCTTTGGATAGACCGGAGGGGCATGTCTATAGCCGCCAGTAAAGGCGCAGAGAGGAATTCTGAACGTTGGAAATATGACCAGGATGACGATGACGATGACGATGATGGACAACCTGTATATGAGATAGATCCATATGATACCAACCCTCTACGTTTCAGATCCACGATACCTCTCTCTGGCCATCTATATCCGGATTTACATTTACATCGGCAAAGAATGTTCCAGCAGGCATCGCAATCGAACAGGGCTGGTACTGGAGGTAGTCCTGTGAACAACCGAGCAATCGGGCCTCCATCACAACCGCACCAACCTAGTAATTAGAAATTTCTTTTTCACGACAACTGAGCTGTCACTTTACCAGGAGCGGCTTCATTACGAAGGCTTCTTTGTAAATCAAATTCTGCAGGGTTTAAACGGATAATGGGAGGCAGGGGCGTTACCCAGGGAAAGGGCTGAGCGTTGATTTGTTGTCATTAGAGGTTCTGTCCGAAAGTACCTAAGGAAGGTATCTGGTAGACCTGCTTGTATTTTAGCGCTCATGAACGAGCAAAAGATCGTCAAAATGATGCTCAATTTAATAATCTCCTCCAAAAGTGCCCCCGGAGCAAGATAAAAGCTTCGTGACCTACCAACCAAAGTGTTCTCGGCATCAAAGAGTTGATGTTCTACCAAGAACGACCTTTTTTTTTGGCTGTTCCGTTTCTTCCCCCTTTCTTTTCGCGTTTTTCGTCGTTCCCTCCTTTGAAGGCGCGAGCCTCATACGATGATTATCACCGGAAAAGGTAGTTGCTTCTTGTATAGCTGCTCGCAACACTTCCTTCTCTCCAGAACGTACTTGAATTGCCATGGCGGTTCGAACCGGGAGATTTGCGTTTTTGAATAGAACTTCGTCCTCCTCAAGAGTGGTCGAATATTCTTTCTCTTTCGCTTGCAACAAAATTACTAGTACCTGACCTGCGAGCTCCGTGGTAAGTTTGGAACGGCTTGGAAGGCTGCTCCCTGAGTCCAAGATAGCTTTAAGATGACTTTCATCAATCAGCAAGAGATACAGAAATGTCAAAAGCTCGTCTGGGATACTCGGCTCTTCCGAGCTAGAATGCACAAGATCGAAAGAGTCTTCATAAACGCCTTCTCGTTCGGCCAATTCGAGGCGGGTTTTCAAACCATCTTGAGTGAGCTTTGGCAACGATGCTAGAACCTTACCGTTCCGAAACATAGAAACAATGAGCTCCGCTGAAACCTCAGCGACATCATATGCAG
Source organism: Sclerotinia borealis F-4128 (assembly GCA_000503235.1). Classification (NCBI taxonomy): domain Eukaryota; kingdom Fungi; phylum Ascomycota; class Leotiomycetes; order Helotiales; family Sclerotiniaceae; genus Sclerotinia; species Sclerotinia borealis. Next base: position 143,830 of record KI628542.1, read on the forward strand.
AGTATCCATTTGTGACATATCCATATCTCCTTAGAAGGTCGGACCTGGGGAGCTGGCCATAACTAAACGACCTACTTGTCAGCGAACTATTATCGCTGCTGAAAATGGGACTGCTGAAAATGGGACTGGAGGAAAGACGGACTCATTGAATATTTCATCTCCCTTCGTGATAGGTTTGATTGCTCTCATCTCTAGCTCCTCGTTGTCGCAGATTAAGCGAGCGTTATTCCTGTCTGCGTCTGCGTTAAGCATATCTGCCAACGGAATCATAGATAATATCGTTTTCTCATCTTCGCCGTCATCGGAGATTAGGTCGTCTTCATCTCCTCCTTTGCCACCGGTAGCTGGAGCTTCTGAGGGATCCGGAATGTCGAATGCGTAAGCCATAATAACAGAGGCTACTTTGTGACACATCTCTGTGCTAGAATGTTTCAAGCCAAGCGGAGCTATATAAGAGTTGAACATATCCTCTGCACCCTTTTTCCCAATTTTTTTAACTACCGCACTTGCTTGCAGTTCAGCGAGCTCGCTATCCGACCAAAATACCAAGCTATCCAATCGCTCTGGTAGTATCGCGAGGTACGGAGCCCATTTAGAGTTGTCTACTTGTCCTTCTGCCATAAGTATCGAGGTAAGCGCCTAGAGTCCAGTCAGCTATAATATTCGGACCTCATCAAGTCTTCAGAACTACTTACTAGCCAGCTCGGCATCTTCTCCGAAAGTCGTCGCGAGATTGGAAGAGGGTTCGCATTCTGAGCATTTAGGACGGCATTGCGGGGGATGCTGAAAATTAGCTCATCATTCTTGATATCTTCTGTGGCCACTATGATAAGTCAGCAAATAGTCCTCTGTAGATCAGTTCCCGGGAGTCAATGAGACAGCAAATGGTATATTTCTGGTCAAGCTCGTACTCCAATAGCAATGGGGAGGCAAAGAAAAAGTAGACCATACCGACACCTCGCCCTCGACCCTCATGACGGAGGTCAACCAGTGCCATCTTAGGATTAGTCCGGATGCCCATTTCTTTGAGCCATGATGAGAAAGTTGCTGTTCTAGCTTCGAAATCGTCGACGTCCATATTTCCGGTACGTTATCCTCTTTCGTTGAAGAGATGGCGTGCGTTGATTGTGTGTAATGTAGTATCAGGATTGGCACAGTAAGTACTTCAATTTCTAAACTCGCACCAAAGGATGATGGTCGCTAAAATAAACCGAGCAAATCAAGGGGCACTAATCCTAATGTAGACGACAATGTGGGGCATTGCAAGGTCAGCAAGAAAAATTTCGCACTCTTATAATTACTGATAGCAATGGAATTAAATAAGGCTAGTATCATATATTGATTGCATTAACATTATCAATTGTGCAAATTTCCAGCCATTTTAGATGTTGGTTGTGAAAATAGATGAAGTAAAGAGGTTATTTCTACTGTCTTCGAGCCTTGAAGAGGTTAGTAAGGGTTACCTACCTAGTATCCTTATCGATTAATTGTGCCTTGTGCCTTGTCTAATTTTAGCGGTATCTTATCCGCTGTGTGATTTATATCGTCAACCCTCCACGATTTTCCAGCCAAAATAATAATCTTATTCCAACAGCTAAAATGATTGCTATCGGACTTGAAGGTAGTGCTAACAAATTGGGTGTCGGTGTTATATCACACCCTTCCAAAGGCAAGCCAGCTAAAATTCTTTCCAACATCCGACATACCTTTGTCTCACCTCCAGGTGAAGGCTTCCTACCGAAAGATACTGCGAAGCATCATCGATCATGGGTTGTCAAACTTGTTAGGCAAGCTATGGCGCAAGCTGGAGTGAAGGTATCCGATATCGACTGCATATGTTATACGAAAGGCCCTGGCATGGGTGCACCTCTGCAGAGTGTGGCTATCGCAGCGCGGATGCTTTCGTTGTTGTGGGGTAAAGAGTTGGTAGGGGTGAATCATTGCGTCGGACATATAGAAATGGGTCGAGAGATTACTGGGGCACAAGATCCGGTCGTTTTATATGTCAGTGGAGGAAATACCCAGGTGATTGCATATGCAGAGCAACGATATCGAATTTTTGGAGAAGCGCTAGATATTGCAGTTGGTAACTGTTTGGACCGCTTTGCAAGGACCCTGGAGATCAGCAATGACCCTGCACCAGGATACAATATTGAACAACTAGCAAAGAAGGGAAAAGTGCTACTGGATCTGCCATATGCGGTAAAAGGAATGGACTGCTCGTTTTCTGGAATCTTGGCGAGCATTGATATCCTCGCGGCGGAACTCAAAGCGAACCCAGAGCAAAAGGATCCCATTACCGGAGAAATCATTACAACTGCAGATTTATGTTTCAGTCTGCAGGAAACTGTCTACGCGATGTTAGTGGAGATCACAGAACGAGCTATGGCGCATGTAGGAAGCAGTCAAGTTCTCATCGTGGGAGGCGTAGGTTGTAATGAGAGGCTACAAGAAATGATGGGATTGATGGCAAGGGATAGGGGAGGAAGCGTCTTTGCAACCGATGAACGATTCTGCATTGATAATGGTATAATGATAGCGCAGGCTGGACTTCTGGCATACGAAACTGGCTTCAGGACTCCATTAGAAGAGAGCACATGTACTCAGAGGTTCAGAACGGATCAGGTCTTCGTCAAGTGGAGAGAATGAACAGCCCATTAAGAACTCAGATATTATCACCCGGAGAGATTTTGATACAGGGTTACCCACACATGCACAGCGCCGCTGATCTTGCTCTATCAAAACCCATCCTCGGAGTCATCGTCCTCCTCGATTATAGTTTGCGCCAATAACCCGTGTTCATCCTTCTTTCTACCTCCATCCTTTTCCAGCCATTCGGAATATCTCTTTTCCACAGAGGGATCAACCTTCCATTTCAATAGATCCGGTTTCGAACTCCGTTTCTTCTGTTCTTGTACAGCGCGAATTGATGTCACAGAACGACCCGTTTCTTCAGGACTCGATGCCAATTTGAATAGTGATGCGAGGATGCCAGAAGAGATATGTAATACCGAGCCAGTGATCAAGCCGATGAGGATTGCAGATCCCAAGAATATTACGAGGGTCTGAAGACTATTAGCTGTAGCCCATCAGTTAACTGTCATATGTGGCTCACCTCGAATTTAGCTAGTACTCTCAAGGGGAGAAGTAAAGCAGAAATCAAAGAGTTTCCCAAATGTAGTAGTGGAGCTAGAGTAGTCCTGAGAATAGCCAATAGCCAACTGAAAACAACAGTGATTGACAAGGAGAGATAGTAAAATGCGCTTCCTATCGTCGATAGCCATGTCATATTTGAGGTTTCCATAGTGGATAATCATAACAATACTCGTATAATGAATGATCTATGATCTATCTCAGTTATGGATAATAATAATAAATTCAAGGCTGAAGAATGGCCCCTAGGAAAGCTTTTCGCACGGACCAAGTAAGCAAGTAAGCAGGTAACAAGGATACGAAGCATCATCGCAATTTTGTGGGTTGGAACTTATAAGAGCTGATTGTGATTGTGGGGTTCAAGGAAATAACATCAAGGAACGAAACAACTTCAGTCCAGATCTTTTCTTGAAAGAACAACCCAAATTCATTATTGTTTTTTAACCTCCAACTCAATTTAAATCATTTCTAAATATCTTCGACAGATACAGATCATCCAGATTCGTGAAACTTATACATTCATTTTCAATTCACAATCAAAATCACTTCTTTACTATACTACCTACTCGAGTACAGTACTCATAAGATAGCTTCGCTCAGCAGTTTCCCTTGACCTTTTGACCTTCTTTCTTTATTTAAGGACCTTCCCCTTCCGACCAGAATGATTTTTGAGTGCCTTTACTAAATTCACACGATCATATTCATAATGGGAAATACACCTTCCACCAACACGAGGCCAGCCGCTCCAACACCTCATTCACACTCTCCCGCACCTTCGAATCATAGTAATGACTCATTAAGGGCGTCCTCAACTCGCAGAGATCCCAGAAATTTGATTCATTCACAAAGGACCGCTGCGAGAGCAGAACCTTCTCTAGCCCAAGCTCACGGATCGAATGTCACACACCGCCCGCGCAACTCCCAATCACACCCTACCGCTCAATTCAATGATTCTTTGCCGAGTTCGGGAGTCAATATACCGTCGGCGCATGCCAGAGAACCACAAATGGGCCTGCAACCACATAGAGTCGAAACAGAGACAGATAAGATCGACGTGAGAGATCAGCCAACCAAGCCAGTCGATGTTCCCATGCCATCTTCAAATTACGACACTACAACGTCTAGATCCCACTCACATTCCCTATCGAGCACGCAACCTCCATCTATCGACCCTTATGGTCCTCCCATTCAAGACATGTCGTATCATCTTACGCGGCCTCCAAGACTTCCACTCCCAATCGAGGAGGAGGTTCATACACCAGGGTCACCCCTAATCGCACCGGCTGATACGATCGCGCCGGCGATGGATATGGATACTCTGGACAACGAACCACTTGCAAGACGAAACTCTGCGCTTAGCAACACAACTATAGACGAAGAGGACGCCGAGGAGATTCAAATCGACCAGACGAAGGCAACAGTACCGACTCTGTTTGAGTGGAGAGAAGGCGGAGAGAAAGTTTATGTAACCGGTACCATATTTCAATGGAATAAGAAACATAGATTGAGCGCAGTGTGAGTTCCTATTATTTTCATACAAAACCTTGAAACCCCGATGTTTTCATGGTTCCCACTAATACTTCACAGGGAAGGAGAGCCGAACCTTTTGAGAGCAATTATTCATGTACGACCTGGAACTCACCACGTCCGATTCATTCAAGATGGCATTATGAAATGCTCCGCGCTTCTGCCCACCACAGTTGATTTTGGCAATAACTTAGTCAATTACATCGAAGTCAGCGCTGATGACCTACCTAGCGATGAGACTTTTGTAAAAATACCTAGTGATCCAATTGGAGGTCCGGAAAACAAACCCGAGATCACTCAGCCAGAGCCAGTACCTGCAGAAGAGAGGACAAAGCCTAAGCCGATCTCGAAGATGAAACCAGCAATCTCCCAGAGTCAATTTACATCGGAAATTCCACAGTATCTTATAGATATGGATAAACCCGAAGATTCGAGGGACTACCGGTATGCGATTGCGGCCATAGACAAACTGCCTCCTCCCCCTAGTTTGCCAGGATTCTTGGGAAAGCCAATTTTGAATGCCAATGCACCAATGAAGGATGACAATAGTGTTCTGACTATGCCTAATCACACTGTTCTTAATCATTTAGCTACGAGCAGCATTAAGAACAATGTTCTTGCTGTCTCTGCCACGACCAGATATAAGAGAAAGGTACGGGCCATTCTTTGCTTATTCCTGTTTTGCACTAACCCACCATGTAGTATGTGACGACAATCATGTACAAGCCTACAGCGGAGGAATGAGAATAAGAGCAAGCAATGCGAGCGAGATGTTACAATTTGTGAATAGGGGAGCTGGTTGACCTGGATATGAACGAAATCAATATATCACATCGAGTACTCGAGTAATAAATTAGCAAATTAAGCTTCCTTCACACATGATTCAGCACCCATCCAGTATATCACTAGATGCAGCATATCCCAATGACAAGAAACAACCATACATGTTTATCCTAATCGTGCATCTAACTGTCTAAAAATGGCAATAACAATGACATCACGTATTCAGAGCTAGCATACAATCCACCTAAAGCTTCAGAGCTCCCTCGAGGCTATTCCCGCGGGTCCCGCCAACCCTATCTATTTTTAGATCCCACACTCACCCGTTTGCTCTCCCCACCAACACGTGCCGATAAGCCCTCATAAATATTTTTTGCAGATCAAACAGTATTAATTATTACATACCTACTTCTTTCGCGCACAAGAGAGTTCTCTATCCAAGAATTTACACCGGATTCCCAAACCAGACCCTATCAACGAACCCATCTTCAATATAATTTTCTTGAAATCTCCATCAATTCGACTTATTCAAATATCCTCGAAGACTCCCAGGATAGTCAAGAATAGGACGGCGGTACTGTAATAAATTGGAACCAGACTACAAGCTTGCAGATTCACAAGCTCGCCATTATGCGCACCCAACCCAATGTAATTATCACCGGCACGCCCGGTGCAGGAAAAACTACACATTGCGAACAGTTGGCGGAAAGTACGGGGTTGAAGCATCTGAGTGTTAATGATGTGGTTAAGGAGAAGGGCTGTCATGAGGGGTGGGATGATGAGTTGAAGACTTGGATTGTGGATGAGGATAAGGTGGGCTTGGTTTCTCTTTTCGAAAGTGGGCATCTACATGGAGTGATTCGATTGACTTTGTTGGAGAGATTATATTATGGGTTGGGATAAAGGCTAATAGGTTGGGAATGGATAGTTACTGGATGAAATAGAAGAAGAGGTTAAGCAGGGTGGATTCATTATCGATTGGCACGCTTGTGAATTATTTCCGAAAAGCTGGATTGATCTAGTGGTTGTGCTGAGGGTGGACTCGACGCTGTTGTATGATCGGTTAAAGGCGAGGTATGTTCCTTCCCAATTGGTCCTGAGAAAATGCATCCAGAAGTGGAGGGAGATTAGGGTATAGACCAGGAAGCTGACTTCAGTTGAAATATAGGAACTATCCAGAGGCCAAACTACAAGAGAATTTAGATGCGGAGATTATGGAGGTGCTACTCGAGGAAGCGAGAGAGAGTTATGACGAGGAGATTGTGGTAGAGCTGCGGAGTGATACAAGTGATGAGGTGGAAAGTAACGTGGAGAGGGTTGAGGCGTGGATAAAGCAATGGAAGAAGGATCGTGTTGAGGACGAGCAGTGATTTGGATAGATGGAACAATATCGTGGTTCAATTGTCTGTCTATTCGTTGGACTCTATGCTTCTTCTTGCAGCCAGGTCTTCAACTTCTCAAGTGCTCTGAAACGATGCGAGATCTTGTTCTTCTCAACCTTCTCCATCTCGGCGTATCTAAAATGGGAGGGTTAGAAAATGGGGGAACAGGGTGTGGGACAGTATCAAATGGAAATGGGAGGCTTACGTCTGGCCCTCATACTCGAATATAGGATCCCAACCTAAAAAACAGGAAATATTAATGGAAGGAGATGATTTATTGGCGTGAATAGAACCTACCAAATGCAGTTGGACCTCTTGCAGGTACTATCTTGCCCTAAGAAATGTTAGATTTGTACGTTGGCAAGGAGGAACATGGGAAGCACATACATCTGTTCGTCCTTGGAAGATAATAGGTTCATGGCCCGGGCCTTCAGAATAGGCAAATGTACACACTGCCTGTGCAGATTTATCTGGAAAGCCAGCTAGCATGCTATTCAATCCACCGTGACCTAATGCCTCCAAGAACCATTTGCTGCAATGGTATATATATCAATAACCAGCCCATTTTCACGTAACTTACTAGAAAAAACTGGCTAGAAAATGTGAAATCCTTACATATATGGACCAGGTAATTCCTTCAATGCATTGAAACATAAACACGTATCCTCAACGAGCACTGGACCTTTAATCTGTATATTGAATCAGTCAAAACTCCTCAATTCATGATCAACAACAGGGACATTTGCAAAATACAATTTCAGCAGCTCGTCGACATTTGTCGCTGGAGATTTCTTCAATGGTTCCTTGGATCTCAACGAGATCTAATGATTGGCTTTGGAGATTGATGGTATTGCCCAAGATGGCTTTTACCTCGACAAGTTTGTTTTTGTTGCCGGTGATGAAGTTGAGGGTTTTGGGAGGGGCCATGTTATCGATGGAATGGGGATGGGGATGGATGTGAAGGTTTTTATGTATGTGGGAAAGGGGGGGGGAATCTTGATGATTGATTTTGATGAAGAGTCGAAGAAGAACTCGAAAAGTAAGTAAAGACGAAGACGAAGACTCCAGATCCTATAAACTTTGAAATCTTAAGATATGTTCTCATCCAGTCTTACTCGGTACATGGATCGTGCCACCCCAGCATATTATCTCAACTCTAATAACTGCAATGATTTATTATTCGATTAGCCAGTCTTCATAATAGTGTATTCTCCGTCATGGACGACTTCTATCAGCCCCTCATAAATCCCACTGACACCGATACCATCGACACCTCCAAATTCGAAAGCTTGATTACAAATACCCTCACCTCCATTCGCTCAACCCCTTTACCTATCATTCTCAGCATCGCTCTGGCACCAATTCTCGCGATCATAGCTACTAGATTGTTGAGTGAGAGACCGTCGGAAAAGTTAAAGGGAAAAGATGGGAGGACGGTTTGGATGCCGGCTTATTGGGTGCCGGGTGTGGGACATGTGTTTTCGTTGTATGTTTCGTTCACTTCCTCGTGTTAGGTGAAATTTGGAACTGATGAAGTGATAGTTGGATGAATGCAGAGAATTTGACGAGTGGTTTAAGGTAATTAGATTCAGGATGTTGGTCGTATAACATGGATGCTGACTGGAGTCTAGGGACCAAAGTGCCCATGGTGAGTTCGGCTCGAGATGTTTCTTGCATTTGAGAGACCATTATTTTTGCAGCCATTTATAACCGCTAAACTTTTCGCCATTGAGGGCGTTGCAATATTCGAACATTGCTAATGCATTAAGCTAGGCATATTTGCACTTAGTCTTGGAGGCTCAACACATAATATCAGTGAGTCCCCTGCAGTTTCGTGAGTAGGCGTACAAAAGCTAATGAATGCAGTATCAAATCCAAAACTGGTTAAGGAGTCAGTATGAGCGAGAGCACTCTCGCATTAATGATCACTAATAGCATCTTGATAGAGTATTACAAAAAAAGGAATCAGATGTCACATTCAAATCTGTTGCGCTGGATCTAGCATTGAAGGTGGATATTTCACTATCATGAACTAGACAACCATGAACTAGTCATAACTTAAGTCACTAACAACTATTGTAGTTTTTCGGAGTGCCTAAAAGTGCAGAGAAGAAATATCTAGACAACTGGGAGGTAAGACAGTTTCATCTTGAGTCCCGTGTTAAAACTGACTTGTCTTCAGGAATACACGGCGACTTTCAATTATCTCATGAAGGAACCACATCTGAGCAACATGCTGGACGGAACTGTACGCAATCTTCAAAGAATAATCCCACAGATGGTTTCATTTGTGGATAGTGAAATAGATCAATATCCATGGGAAAAATGGGCCAATGCTGATTATATCTCGAACAATGAAATGGAGGTCGATCTCATGGCCTTGATTAGAGATATACTTGGGCAAGCCTCTGTACCAAGTCTCTTCGGTCATGCGTTCTTAGACAATAATCCTCATGTTTTGCATGATGTCTATGAAATGGACCGTGGCATGATGTATTTTAACATGGGGCTCCCATGGTTCACTCCTTGGCCTTCTGTTGCTAGAGCTCACTATTCTCGCTCCCAAGTTCAATATAGTATAAACAGTTTTCATGAAGCTCTTGATGCTTCAGTAGATGGAAAGCACGTGGACTCCTCTTGGGGTGATTTAGATGATGTCAGTGACTTCATCATGAAGAGACACGAATTTTTTAGAAGTAAGATTTCAGAGAAACACATTCCTTCCATCGACTAACAACATGGTAGAACATGGTCTCAAACCGAATGAACGCGGAGATGTATCTGTAAGTCAACATCTCTTCCACCTTTAAACTCAAACGTCTAACACTAGCCCTAGGTTCTTTGGGCCCTCGTGAATAACTCCACTCTTATCGTCTACTGGCACCTGCTATACATCCTCTCCACCCCCGACCTTGCCGACCAAATCTGCGACGAAATCTCGCCCTACGCAACCGTTATTCCCGGCGAAAGGATCGGCTCTTTCGCCGAAGCTCCACGCCTCAACTTCTCCCACGAAGATCTATCCCAAAAATGCCCCCTTTTCAAATCAACCTATCTAGAAGCCTTGCGTTTAACTTCCCAACCAACATCTATCCGAAAACTCGAAAATGACATTACCCTCACCGACAAACCTTCTAATACAGACACCGACAAAACCTCAGCCGTCACCTACATCCTCCACAAAAACGAACACGTAACCCTCCCCCACGACCTCCACATGCGCGACCCCTCCTACTTCTCCTCCCCCACCACCTTCAACCCCGAACGCTTCCTCGTCACCGACGAAACCGGCAAGAACTCCGTCGATCCCCAAACCATCCGTCCCTATGGTGGCGGACCTAGCATATGTAAAGGTCGCGTATTTGCCGAGCGAGAATGTCTCGCTTTTGTAGCCGGGATGTTGATGTATTGGGAAATCGAACCTGTGGCTGCGAAAGGGGAGAAGAAGGGGAAATGGAAGATTCCGGGGATGATCAAAACTAGCGCGGTTGGTTTGCCGGATAAGGAGGCGAGGGTGAGGATTAAGAGGAAGGTGGTTTGATGGGTGAGTTACTCAAGTAGACGCTTTTGGAGAGTGGTGAAGAAGTTGATATTGAGGGGGATACCATGCGTGGGTGTTTTCAATCTCGATGTAGAGTGGATTTGCAGACTAATTTTCCCGTTTTTTGAAGTAAAGATTCTTGGGCTGGGACAGGAAAAGTTATGAAATTTTGTTCCAAGTTATATGATATGAGGATGGAAAAGTCAAGTCAAGAGGAGAGGAGGTGGTTAGAGGTAATTTCACAAGATAGGGTAGGTACCTCTACCCTATACCGTAAAACCTAAGACCTCCTTATAAAAAAATCAAAGTTGGTACCTACCTACTCTAGTCACAGAAGAACGAACACAACAACCACAACCACAATTACAACCACAACCGCTACTACGAGTACATGCCTGTATGCATCTCCTCTATCCCCAGCTGAGAGCTTGATGTATAACATACAAGCCACAACCCACAACCCAAGTACTTGCAAGTATAGAGAAAAACTCACCATGGCATCACTACGAGTAGTTGACCTCGTTCACCACATATTCATTCAATTCAATCTACTCTCGTACACAAGATGACATTGTATCGTATCGCATTTGGCTTTCTCTTTCTTTCTCTCTCTCATAATCATTTCCTTCTACTGAGTATCAATCATCTCCTTTCACATTTCATTCAGAAAATCTCCTATCAAAAAATTGGCCCCAAAAACACCACAATCCATTCCGATCCGTTCCAACCCATTCATTCATGTTTGCGAAAAAGCTTCATCTCATCTACTAATCTCCATCTTGTCTTTTCATATCATCATCTAATATCAATCATCTCATTTGTCTTGTCTTGTCCCCATATCATATCCCTAAAACAAGAAGATGAAGAAGAACAACAGAAGAAATAAGCAACAGTAACATCGAAAAAAAAGCAAAAAGAGTATTAAAGTAACTTTCAACGCCTGATGGGAAGATTTTACACGATTGCACTCGGAAATTCCCGTGCTATCAAATCTACAAAAAAAGGGGGAAGATCTTTTAGTTCCCTTCCTCGCCTCAAAAGATAGGAAAATGTACGCTAACAATCAAGATTTCATGCTACCCCAAAGGTTGTGCAAATGCTGGAAGAATCCCAAATGCCATATACAAAAGGCTCTCCAAGCCATGGCAGTAAAGATCTTAAGAGTGGTGGATGTTAAAATGGTACAGAAGAAGGGAAGAGGTTTTGCATGAGATAAGGGGCGCACAAGTGGGCCCGCAATCAAGCACCGTTTGTCTCGTTGTCTGATTGCTCGTTGATATCATCATGAGCGTATTCCAATTTTTCCTGTTGCTGCATGGCCTGCTGGGAAACGATCTCTGCTAGGCGTTTTAATCTTGGCGTTTGGAGCCCTGGGTCTCTGTTAGCTATGATCCATCACAATTGTGGCAATAATACGTACACGAAGGTGTGTATGTCTCCAGGGCTGTGATGACACGAGGCTCTGCGATTTCATATGGCCCACTGTCATCCATATCAACAGCAGTTAAGAGTAAGACGTCGCTCTTCTCTGTGACGCGGGAAGCGACGGCTTTCATGATTTCTCCGTTGATGGGCTGTTCATAATCTGCGACGAGATATTGATTGAGCAGCTTCTGGATCTGATTCGGTGAGAGCATCCAGCAGATATCTTGAATAATCTCGATGTCATTAAGGGTGGCCTTCTTCAACTGAAGGAGTTTGGTGGCTTGCTGCAACTTTGTTAGTATCCGGTCTTGTTAGAAATACATAATTTTACTTACCATTAAGTGCTCTAGTTGAAGAGTTCCCTCCGGCATGTCATGACTCTTACACCATTCCTCGATTCTTGTAATGTTGTAATTGATTTGAAGTCCTCGCTTCCACGACAAGAAGTTTCTTCTCATCAAAAGATCGTTGAATGCTGTGACACCGACCAATCTGAGCAATTCCGTGACTGTCTGTGTGATGATTGAATCTTCCAAATAGTAGGCCTTCATGGCTTTGAAAACATTATTGAGCAAGCTGAGCAAGTTATCCATGCTAAAAGCAGGAGCTGAATTGGTCTGAAGCAATTTACCTAAGAATCTGTTGCTTTCATTGGTGACGAAACCTGGCAGCGATTGGGATTCGATGATGGCTGGGATAATCATCTTTTGCAATTTCTTCTTCAGAACCTTCATCCAAGTATGATAGATGTTGAATTCTAAACTCTCAAGATCATGCTTGACGATATCCAGAAGACGATCGTACTCGAAATTGTCCGACTTCTGAGCTTCGTACCAGTCTTCAGCCAAGAAAACAAATGAAAGCATCTCGTGAACATTCGACAACCAGAAGGCACCGGGATTGACAGCCTCATCACCGTCATGCTGCATAACTTCATGTTGGATGGATTGCATAACGTTTGCAAGAAACCTCTCCGATTCCTTGACAAATCCATTGTTCCACATCTCTGATGTGACTAGATTGATCAAGTAGGATGGGAAAAGGACTTCCTTGTCTGTTGGTGGTGGAGTGGACGTAGCGGCTGGAATCTTAAGGTTTTTAATCAAACCGATTGTGACCTCTTCGTTCAAGCCCTCCTCATCAGCCAAAAGATTCTCGAGTTCGAACTCAATGGTGTCAACACTGGGCTGGAATGTGGAGCCGGATAGTGTTTGTTGGTGGAGATTGTTGCTTGTGACAGCCATGGATACTGGCCTTGGATTGTAAGCCGCACTGAAGCGATCCAACTCACGTGGCTCAGCCCCTGCGCTTCTGCGTTTTGGTTTCTTCGATGAGACCAAATTGATGAGTCCATTTTGTTGCGCAGCAGTAGCGCCATTCATGATATCTCCACTGAGCGGTAGAACAGGACCTGCACGCTTTGCCAGGTCAAGTTGATCTTGCAGGTCAACAAGCTGTTGCCTGAGAGTAATTTTCTCGGATTCGTGCAAGGTACCCTCCTCTTTCGCCTTCTCGAGCTCAAGATTTGATATCCTAAGAGACTCCCTCAACTCTTTCTCTTCTTCTTGCAGACGCTTGATATTGACAGCTGACTCGTTAAAATTTGTCTGAAGTTTCTTCATTTCTTCCTCCATGACAGCGAGACGTGCAGCAGTTATGCCAGCTTGGTTAGCCTCGGTTTGCAACTCCTTTACGCGAGCTTCCAAAGCATTGTGCCTGTTTTTCCATGACTTGATCTGGCTTTCGTAGTTCTCTACTTGAGTCATTAAGGTCTTATTCTCCCGTTTCATCGTACCGACAGATTGAGTAAGTTCGACGACCTTGTTCTCCAATTTGTAGGAAATTTCCTTGAGATCTCTTGCCTCTTCGCGGATCGTCTTGTACCCACGACGTGCTGTTTTACCCCGCCAAAGACTTTGGACAATGACAATCTTTTTCCTGTAATCTCTCCACTTCTTAAGGGATTGTCTTGATCGCCATGATCTTTGAATAATCATAGCAGCGTTCCCGACTCGAGTCTCCATGATTTCCTTCCTGCGCAAGAACCCCTTGGCAGCAGCTTGAGCGAGGATAACATTGTTGCGAATGGCCAAGAACTTCTTGCGCTGTTTCTGACCACGCCAAACTCTTTGAATGGTTGTAGCAGCCTTGACCTTACGATTCTCTTGGGCATACTTACGAGCAAGGTGACCTCGAACTGCAGACTGAAATGTAAGAATCGCACCTCTAGCATCAAGATATCTGCGTCGATAGTACTTCGCTTTGAGATTCTTCTGTATCATAATTGCACAGTCGTTGAGTCGGGTTGTTCGCAAGTTCTCCAAAAATGCCAACATGCCTGCACGGAAGAAAATCTTCGTCAAACCAAGTTGATACTTGTCCGATACACCTTCACTGCTAGCACCGAGTGCTTTCGTGAGAATGATATTAGCCATATCGCGGATCTCCGATGTCCACGCTGACGAGGGCGTTAACATATAGTATCGTAAAGCAAATTCTTCAAATGTCCAGCGTGTGGGATAGCCTGCACAACTAATTCGGACCGTCTCGAGTACACCACAAGCTCGCAACTGGCTCAGTACCATAGGGCCCTCGAAGACCCACGACTCTTTGGCCTCGTTGGGCTTAATACAGCGGATATAGTGAACATCTGTGCCGTTAATAGTGCCCATAAGCTCGATCAGAGAAGACTTGAAGATACCACCTAAAGTGGGTTTGCGGTTGACAGCAACACCAATCCGTCGACCAGGTGTGGGTTTTGTTGCAGCTGAGGTTGTTGCCGAGGCTGTATCTTTTTCCCTCACAGCAGAGGCAGCATCTAAAACTGCACCCAAGAATTTGTTTGAGGAGGCTCTCAGAACTGCCATATGTTCATCGGGGACTGTGTCACTATTCTTGTCAATAAAGCCATCCGATTCATAAGTGACATCGATAGCATAATGACAAACGGTGAATGACGATTTTCCGAAGCGGGGCTTTTTGTAGAATTTGTTCTTGTCGGCGGCAAAATTGTGATGCAGCTTCATCACAAATTGCTCGTCTGATCCCATCGGTAGTCTGGATTCTTCATCAAGGAGTGATAATACACCAAGCTTTCCCTCGATCAAGTCAATACAGGGTTGGTTGTCTGAAAAGTCGATGAACGTCCAGTCGATTTTTTCCCTAAGATATTCCTCTTGTTCAAGCTTGAACACGTGAGCGTTGAATTCTTGTTGGAGCTTCTCGTTCGCGTAATTGATACAAAATTGTTCGAAGGAATTCTTAGCAAAATGCTCGAACCCGTAAATATCCAGCACACCAATGAATGTTTTCACACGAGCTAACACCTCATCGGTGGCAAGGGCATAGTTGATGCTATCCACGAGCCAATCAAACATACTTGAGTAGATAAACTTTGCAACTGAGTCTCGCACAACGATTGCTTGTTGTTGAGTCAAGTTTGACGTGATCTTCTCGCCTCTCGTAATCAACTGCTTCTTCACGGTCCATTTTGCAAACTCCACAGGGTCCACGCCAAGCAACGATGCTGCCTTCAACAATGCCGGCTCATTAGGAGCTAATACAGAGTCCGTTCTCGACGCGGTGATCTTAACGTCACCCAAATGAAGTAAAGCTGCAAGCAATTTGAAGATGTTCGCTTGTTGACCGGCATCAACTCCTATTGTTGCCAAAGATCCCTTCAGCGCTTCAAATTCTGCCTTATCATCAACACCGTCAATGGTTGGCGAGCTTCCCTGGTTGAGGTAATCAAATTGTTCCGCAGACTTCAAATCCAGTTCCTTTGTCTCGATTTCCGATGCTCCTGCTACTAGCTGGTAGAAAACGTGGTAATTTCGCTCCTTGAGTGGTTGAAACACTAATCTCGAACGCTCCAACAAATATGTGCGAATCTTTGCTCCAATGATGTTTGTCTTATCGTCAAACATAATCTCAATATACTTTCCGAATCGAGAAGAGTTGTCGTTACGTGTAGTCTTGGCGTTACCGAAAGCTTCCATGATAGGATTCGTAGCCAAAATCCGTTCCTCTGTTTCACTCATTTGTTCTGTGCCCCTTTTCGTCCTTGTTCCTGGCTGATCTGGTGACTCTCTGGTAGCAAAATATCGCATTATATATTTGGCACTGACAGTCTTGCCAGCTCCAGATTCTCCTGATACCACAATTGTCTGATTCTTTTGACTTCGCAGCATATCCCTGAAATCATTAGCAAGTAACCAGCATTTGAACAGTAGCTACTTACGCAAAAGCTTCCTCTGCAATCGCAAACAAATGGGGAGCTTGAGTAGCCCTTTGCCTTCCTGCATAAACTTGTACCATGCCAGGAACATATAAAGAATCAACCCGCGCGAAGGGATTCGTTGCTATCAGCACAATGCCGCTGTATGTATAAATTTCTTTCTGCAAATATCGTAATCGAATAGCCTGCAAGACTACAGGGTAAGATCAGTTTTACGAATGGAGGAACGTTGTGATCAGGGACCCTACCAGCAGGCTCATTGAGATGGGAAAGATTCGTCAGATCATCACTAGCTTCGAGCATCGTTGGATTCATCAGAGGGGGTAGGGAGGCATTCTTTGCTCCTGTCAAAGCTTCTTCTGTAGTTTCTATCGACTTGCTCTGCAGTAGAAAATAAAAGTCAGCATCATCTAGGAAGGGGAAAATATGAAAATCCAGCCAAGTTGCGGGATAAACAAACCTCTCCATTTTCAAGTTGAAAGACCAGTGTATATTTGTCTCCATTCAACGTCTTTGTGACCAATTCCGAAGCAACCCACCCTTCCGTAACATCCGGCTGCCATGCCTTCGTACCAACTTCATAATTGTGCGCCATGATGGCGATGTTGATTATCGAGAACCTGCCTGTCCTCGAATTACTTCAACTGATATAACAATGGGGATGTGATTGCTGCAGGATCGGTCTGCATAGAATTAACCACCCTGATTGTAACGGTATCGTCCAAGTATACAACGAGAGACTATTTGAAAAGATGCCACCACAAATGACCTGTCTTCGTCTGCTTTGAAAAATAGCTACAAGGTGCATTCATAGATGGTAAGGAGGTTGAGAGCCACGGTATTTGGGATTTAGGATGCTTGTCGCGAGCTCAGTCCTCGACAGGGGCATGTCTTGGCGACGCTAAAATATTTTAGTCACCGAATAATCAGACTCCCGGTGACCCCTATTTGTGCGAATGTGGGATAAAAACTATGGATTTATGTAGTTGGAAAAGTGCAAATTTTAAGAAACCCAATGTGCTGTATGGAGGAGTTAATAAGATGCCCTTGACTTCTTTATTAACACAACAAACAGTATATCCCTAAGTGGAAAAGTGGTTTATACTGGTATCATGTTTCATGCAATTTCATGCAATGCATGCTAGGTGAATCCATCAACAATTGTTTGAGTCTTTCCCCTTCAACCTAGGGGGTTATCTCACCGCTTCAATTCACTATGGTAACGTGAAAGGTCAATCGAAGGTGTGTCCGTTCACTGTTGGCATTCAGAGCCGAATGCAGCAATCTTCTGCAGCTTACAATTAATATCTAGGTGTAGGTGTTATACAGGAGGTTGCGTTCTTTGATTTATGTTCATCGTTCGGATTTTATTCATCTTGTCAGATTGACTTTTGGCTCCTTCAAATTGGGGGATGGTACTTTCGTAGTTGGGGGTAATAACCTAGCATGAAATTTTAGAAAATATTAATGCTTAAAAGTAAGTTCTATATATTTGATAAATTCACATGTTAGTACCATATAGGATAGCTGTGGCATATTCTGTGTGGAAAATGCTGTCTGTAGTTAAGTATATTATATCCAATAGCAAGCCTTTCTTTTCAAATAACATCCTATACCTACAATGCAGATCCTTCCTATTCTACTTTTCCAGTTTTGAGGTCACCTTTGTATATCTAATACCTGCCCTATTTGTGTTGAAGGGGTTGTCTAGATGCAATCCCAAGCCAAGCGCCGCCACTCCTGTTGAATGTCCAATTCGAAACCCCTAATGCAAACATGTACATTTAAATCTATTTTTTCATTATTTAATAGAGCACACGGGTGAGGATGCGTGCTACGTTATGTTAGTATTAAGTGGTCGAGTTGATTGTGTCAGGAGAACTTACAGCTCAAAGCTTCCAGGCTATCAGAGATCTCCTTCAGATCGCTAGTTTGTACATTGCTAATATCAGCCATGAGGTAGGCAACCTAAATGCTATTAGCACATTGTTCAGGTATAACGCGGATCGAATTTGCATACATCTCCCTTGTTATCAGTGATTTGTTTGTCTACATTGTGGTCACCGAGGATTTCGTTAACCTTTCTCAAAACACCCGGAACGTTGTGATGGATGTAGATGACCTAATTAGATCAGTAAAGTTATCGTAGAATTCGAGATGAACAACTTACTCTCGCATGATTGGACTCGTCCAGTGTAAGAGAACGAAGATTGACCTCTGGTAAGTTCACAGCTCCAAGAGTAACACCCGAGTTCACATATCTAACAAGGGCGTCACCAACTGAGAAATCTTGTTAGCTTCTGATCATATACAAGCTAAAGGAATACATACCTTCAACACCAATAGCACGTTGAGCTTCCTCGGTACTTCCTCCAATATGGGGGCTGAGAATGATATTCTTGAGATTGCGAAGATCCTCCGTCCAAGTATTTAGGCTGTTTGTAAAGTAAGGTCCGTTTCCGCCTGGTTCACTTGGGTATACATCTAATGCTGCACCAGCAATCTTTCCATTTCTCGAGGCCTCAATTAGAGCTGGAATATCGATCACGCTGCCACGGGATGCGTTGATAAGATAGCTACCATCTTTCATTTGATCGAATTGCGCTTTTCCAATGAGATTATTGGTCTCCGGAAGTTCAGGAACATGACATGTAATGAAGTCCGCGGTATTGAGTAATTCGTTCAAAGTAGGAACCTGTTTAGCAGTACCCAGGGCCATAAGATTGATGACATCGTAGTAGATGACCGACATGCCCATGGCTTCGGCAAGAACAGATAGTTGTGAGCCAATATGACCGTAACCAATTATGCCTGTAATTCAAAAATTAGTCAAGAGGGAACAAAGCAGATGCAAGATCACATACCGAGAGTTTTCCCACGAATTTCCCAGCACCTGTTGCTAACTTTGTTCCAGATTCCATTGTGTAATTCGTTCGATCGATCACCAAGTTGACGAGCAAGAACTATGATCTCGGCAATTACCAATTCTGCTACACTTCGAGAGTTGGCAAATGGGGAGTTGAAGACTGCGATTCCATGTGCGGCAGCGTAGTCGAGGTCGACCTGATTTGTGCCTATGCAGAAACATCCCACCACAATCAGATTTTTGGCTTCACGAAGTACTTTCTCGCTGAGCTTAGTCTTTGATCTAATTCCAATAACGTGAACATCTCTGCACAATAGTTGTTAGTAAAGTATGCTCTTCAGTTGGCTTCTTCGTCGTACCGAATCTTTTCAATCAACTCGTCCTCCGGTAAAGAAGTTTTTAACGTCTCAACTTGGTATCCTTGTCTAGAAAGAATGTCCTTTCCACTTTGATTGACATTTTCCAAAAGCAAGATCTTAATATCTTGAGTGTCGAATGGCTTCAATTGCTTTGCATTGGTTCGTGTAGTTGTTCTCGGCATCGAGCCTCCACCGAAGCTTGATGGCGGGGAATGAAAAGTTGCTGTAGGAGAAACGCTCAGGCTATTAGAAACCACTCTTGAAAGGCCTCTGGCCCCAATAATATCCTGTGGTGTAGCCATTGTGGAATGATTGAATGATTGATTGATCGATAATAATGAATGAAGAGCAAGCAACGAATACAATTCTCAAGATCTTAAGGGAATTATCAAGCAATTTATGTTTCTATAGAGGTGAGTCAGTTTAGAAAATGCAAAAGGAAAGGCAATAAAGAGCGAGCATGACTGACAAGCATACTCGCAAACTATTGCTGTCCCGCAAAATCCAGAATCGCGTCACCGCAAGGCTCCGAAACAAGGAAACTAGCAGGGGCTAATACACCAATAACCGTTCAGTATTCAGAAGGCTGAAGTCTGGAAAAATAACCCTGTAAACCTTTTCAATTCCCGTGGTTTTTCTGTTGGTGCGGGGCAAAATTATAAATTATTTGTTATGATGAGATTTCACATGTTCAACAGTTTTCGAAAGAAGGGCGGGAGATAAGGGGGGGTGGTGGGGAGAAGAGGGTGATGTGAAAAATGTACTATGTACCTAGCATTATTGATAATAACTTCATTGTGTTTACTCGAGTATGTCATTAATTTCACTCTTATACATGGACGGTAATTGAATCATGATTGTGATTTAACTTTTTTTTGGCAAGAAATCTACATACGCCATTGTACCAGTAATAGAAAAGTAGAGATCGAGAGTATGGAAGGGATAGGTAGGCTTCTTGAGCAATTAGGCTATTCTAATAGAAGCGAGTAAAATACCGTATCAACAACATGCAGTTGAGAAAATCACCTATGCAATTACGGACTGATCTTCCTGGACGACTTTGTGTGCCAAAGCACTTCGGAGGTACTTCTAGGCCAAGGATGTCCTTAAAGCGAGTCAAGGGAGTGAGAATGTCGATTAAAGTCGATATTCCATCTAACTCTGCTTACACTCAGCGGCCTCCTGCTTGGGTTTCGCAGCATCATCCTATTATATGTTAGGTAATGATAAAAAAGTAGTTGCGTTAAAAACTTACATCATCGTCTGACTCATCTTCATCATCGTCACGATCTTCACTCATGTCTTCCTCATCGTCTTCATCCTCGAAATCACCCTCCTCCATATCATCATCCAATTCCTCGAATTGAAGAGCCTCTCCAGTGAACCAATCAATTGCGCGTGGAATGAGCTTCTCCTTGATATCCTCGCCCAATTGATAGTCAAGCTCGAGGCGCTCCTCGATATCTGATGCTAAGTCATCATCGTCGTCATCAGTAGGTGCCTTAGGTGGGGAGAAGAAGTTGAAGAAGGACTCAGTTGGGACGGTCTTCTTGACAACACGCGTTTGCTTTGTATCTAGAACATTAATTAGCAAAGTTCACCCATTGTTGAAGCATGTCAAACGTACTCTTGTTGCGTTGTTTCTTGCTCTCAACTCGAACAGTCAAATCTTTGCCGTCCTTCCACTCAATCTTGTCACCTTCAGCATGATCATAGATGAAGTCTCCACCGTAACCACTCTCGTTTTGATAGAAGTATGTCTTGGTGATTGTCTTGTTAGTGAAGAACTCATTGTCGGCGAATTGGAAAATCAAACGGAATCCAGGCTTGTCAAGGTATTCCATTTGTATATCGGTCAAGTCCTTGAGGGCGACCTCATCTCTGTCTGTGATCATCTCGGCAAGTGAAACTTGGTTTTTCATGGCGGACAACCAGAACTCTGGGATACCGGCAATCTTATCGGTGGTCTCATCTGACTTTTCGGCTTGTTCTCCGTCGTGTTCTTCGTCATCCTCCTCACCCGACTTAATCTCCTCCTCAGTGGGCTCGATTTCGCCGTTGACGATCTTGGCTCGCTTCTGGTACAAAGGAGTGAACTTTGCAAAGTACTTCTTCTCAAGCTCCAAGACCTCTTCCTGGAAGTCGGCTTCTAACTTCGAATGCTCCTTTTGAACGCCCTTAAGACCAGCAACGCGACGACGAACAGGTGTAGGAAGGGACTCGACGTAACCAGATGAGCGACCAACAAGAGATCCAAGCTTTCCTTGGATCATCTGGACAAGTTTTGGGTTCTGTGCGAAGATAGAGGCTGCTGCAGCGCGGTCAAACTCCTCTGCAAAATAGAAGTCAGTCATTGGCTCAGAAAACTCGGTGTAGGACGGAGTAACAACATACCTTCCTTAATCGTGCCAACACCAGGTTGCTGAGCATGCGACGAAATAGGAGCGTTATTCATTGGGGTATTTTGAGGAGTACTGGTAGACGAATCGTTAATATTGTAAACGGAATTTTTTTAGTTGTATTGGGATGTCTGTTTTCGAAACTTACGGAGCGGTTTGAGTGCTATTTTTCTTTGGAATGTCCGACATCGTGTCGTGTTCTTTCAAATCACTTGAGTAAGTTGATAAAAGAATGAAGATATCTCTTGGGTGTAAGAGAATTTGTCTCGTGGCGATGTTCTTGGGAGAAAAGTTCTTGAGGTGGAGGTTGAGAAGTTGTTGGACTTTAGCGTCCAAGATTTGTTCAGATTGTGATTGCGGGCTACCGACTACCTGAAATAACCGATAAGGCGGGGCGAAAAGCGAAAACCTGAGGTTATGGACTAAGAAGGTAACCTAGTACGTACTAAAGTTACCAAGATATACGGGAAATTATTAGTTTTTTCGAAGTTAGCTGCCAACTTTTTGGTTGTTCCCTACAATGTAAAATTTCACTTTCATAATCACTTGGTAATACGCTCCAGGTGTGTTTTCTTATTATCAAAAAATGGCAGAATCCAATGGTTTCGCTGCAGGCCATCGGCCACGGCGAAGCAGCTCGATCGCAAACCATAGCCAAATAGGAGCAAGTTACCATACGCTCTACAGAAGAAACTCCAATATGTCGACTGCAAGCTTCATGGACGATGTTGAGATGGCACAAGATGAAATGTTCTCGGGTGCAATCTCTGAATCAGTTCCTTCTAGTATTGCATCCTTTGCGCATCGACGGCCGCGAGCAGGTTCTACAGCAAGCTTCACTTATTATCAAGAAAACGAGGATGATGAGGAGCTACTACGAAGTGCCGAGGACGAAGATGATAGCGCTATACTAGATGAGGAAGATGATGTTCAATTTCAAGAGGACGATTCGGATTTGGAAGCTGCCGGACTGGCTCTGAGAAGAATATCAACTGTGGAATCCAGAAATTCCGTGCATGATCGATTACTACGCAGTGATAGTGCAAGAACGGATGGAAGTAATATTGGACACGGTCATCGAACGAATCAAAAAATATACATTATCACAGAGGACCTTTCTATAGTAGTGGCTGGCTTTCGAACAAGTACTTTTGGGTTCGCGCTGTACTTGGCCATCTGTATACTTTCCTTTGGTCTTGGCTATCTTTTGTTACGATGGCTGCCGCGTTGGCAGGTTCGTATCATTGGCATACAATCACCATTGAGGGAATGCACTTGGGTAGTCATCGAAGTCAGTAATTATCATATATTCAAATTCCAATATCCTTTCCAAGCTATTCCGTGTGCCCCCTTGAACTATAACCGCAGGCATGCTGACTTAATGTGTGTGCGTAGAACCAATGGGGAGAATTTGTTGTTCAAGATGTCGAATCAAAAGAATATGGACGGTCTCTGTCTACAGTCTTTGGCCTTTCCGAAAAAAAGTATTCCATTTCTTACGATTATGACGACGATCCAGTTCTGGACAATTTACGCATCCTTGACTATCGCTACATGCGGTTCTCGTTCAATCCATTGAAGGATCGGTTCGTCCTGTGTAACAGTAAGTACCCTTTTCATTCGGCCGCTTCAGGGGTTTCAATAGTCCGGCCAGACCACAATTCAAATCCTAAAGGTTTCAATGTTCAGAAACCTGGGAATCATTGAGCATAGTTTGTTGCCCTCAATGGATTGGGTATTCAAGTCAGATTCAAAATGTCGGCTAGATTTAATATCTCGGACACATCTGTGAAGCAAGAATCCCCCATTGCCAAAATACTCTCCGGACTATTGTAAACAATGGGTTTCTTCTGTGTCTAACGTACTCTCACCATCATAATTGAACCATACTGACCGCACTTTCTAGGCTGGAAGGACCCGGCATGGACTGATGTGAAATCTATCCGTTCTGGAATTAGTGGAGAGGAGAAGGAGAACAGAGAACTTGTTTTCGGAAATAATATGATCGACATCAAGCAAAAGACTGTTCCCCAACTTCTTGTAGATGAGGTATTTACATCTGACCCCCTCATTAAGAGAAATGCTTACTAAGTAACCCAGGCTTTTCATCCATTCTATGTCTTTCAAGTGGCTAGTCTTATTCTATGGTCAATGGATCAGTACTACTACTATGCTGCGTGTATATTCGTCATATCGGCTGTGAGCATTACTACTACACTTCTTGAGACCAAATCAGTGAGTACATACCCGACAGTTCATCATAATGCACACTAACAATTGGATCAAAGACAATGAAACGATTGAGAGAAATTTCAAAATTTGAATGTGACGTCCGTGTCCTACGCAATTCATTCTGTGAGTTACGCCGTCGTTTCCTTCCAACAACTCTAATTAACCTTTTCAGGGCGCTATGTTCCATCGAGCGAACTTGTTCCGGGAGATATCTACGAGGTTACTGATCCGGCCTTGGGACAGTTTCCTTGTGATAGTCTATTGCTGGCTGGCGACTGTATTGTCAATGAAAGCATGCTTACTGGTAAGGCTTCTGCAAAGCTCTCAATAACACATCTCTGACTTCATTTTAGGCGAATCCGTCCCTGTGTCTAAAGTTCCAGCAACTGACGAATCTCTGCGGCTCCTCAACCTATCCGCTTCATCTGTGGCACCTGATCTTGCAAAACACTTCCTGTTTTGTGGAACTAAAATTATTAGGGCACGCCGTCCTCATGATGACAATGATGGCGAGGCCGTTGGGCTCGCTATGGCTGTCAGAACAGGATTCAATACCACGAAAGGTGCATTGGTCAGATCCATGCTCTTCCCAAAGCCTTCAGGATTCAAGTTTTACAGGGATTCCTTCCGGTACATATCCGTTATGGGCGGCATTGCGATGCTAGGATTTGTTGCGTCATTCATTAATTTTATTCATTTGAACATGGCATGGCACTTTATTGTTATCAGGGCGTTGGATTTGATAACAATCGTCGTTCCTCCAGCTTTACCTGCCACGCTTACGATTGGAACCAATTTCGCCCTGGGACGTCTTAGGAAGAAACAAATATTTTGTATCAGTCCCCAGAGAGTAAACGTCGGTGGAAAACTCGACATCGTATGTTTCGACAAAACCGGAACACTGACTGAGGATGGTCTGGATGTTCTTGGTATTAGAGCTGTACACCAACCAGCATATAGATTCAGTGATATTCTCACCGATGCATCATCATTGTTACCCGGGGCGACCTACGAACGTGATCCGACAGTCGACTATAACATCCATAAAGCCATTCTTTACACGATGGCGACATGCCATTCCCTTCGAGTTGTCGATGATGAACTGATGGGTGATCCCCTGGATCTGAAAATGTTTGACTTTACTGGTTGGTCTTTTGAGGAAGGCCAGCATAAGTCTGGCAATGCCGAGGACGAAGAATCAGGAGGATTGTCGCCTTCAATTGCACGACCTCCGGCGGGTATGGAATACGATGTTGATGATCAAGACAACGTTAACAATTCCCCTATCGAACTCGGAGTGCTTAAGTCTTTTGAGTTTGTCTCCCAACTCCGCCGAGCCAGTGTGATCGTTCGGAACTTTGGGTCTCAAGGGTGCGACGTTTATGTAAAGGGTGCACCTGAATGCATGAAAGACATTTGCAAAGCCGAGAGCTTTCCCAGTGATTACGAAGATCTTCTCGCCTATTATACTCACAGAGGCTTTCGTGTCATTGCTTGTGCCACGAAACATATCAAGAAGCTTAACTGGGTAAAGATGCAGAAGATGAGCCGCGAAGACACCGAATCGGAATTGAGTTTCATTGGATTTATTATCTTTGAGAATAAGCTTAAACCAAGTACAGCCGGTGTGTTGGACGAGCTGACTGAAGCTGGAATAAGAAAAGTCATGTGTACAGGCGACAATATTTTGACGGCCATTAGCGTCGCTCGAGAATGTAACCTCATTGACAAGACCGCTCATTGTTTCGTACCTCACTTTATAGAAGGGAACTCGCTAGACCCCAAAGCTCGATTGTCATGGGAAAGTATAGACAATGGCATCTATACACTCGACGACCGAACTTTGACTCCACTTCCTCTGCCTGTGGAAGGCGACGCATCGTTGCCCTATGAAATATCCAATCTAAGGAATTACTCTTTAGCTGTGAGTGGTGATGTTTTCCGTTGGGTTGTGGATTTCGCGCCGCCAAGCGTTCTTCAAAGAATGCTAGTCTGCGGTCAAGTATTTGCCCGCATGTCGCCCGACGAGAAGCATGAGCTGGTAGAGAAACTCCAGAGTATTGACTACTGCTGTGGGTTTTGTGGCGATGGTGCGAATGATTGCGGTGCTTTGAAAGCCGCAGATGTTGGCATCTCCTTGTCTGAGGCAGAGGCTTCAGTTGCTGCACCATTCACCAGCCGAGTGTTCGACATTACCTGCGTTCCTGAAGTTATACGTGAGGGCCGAGCAGCTCTAGTGACCAGCTTCAGCTGTTTCAAGTACATGAGTCTCTACTCGGCCATCCAATTCACGTCTGTGAGCTTCCTCTACGCGTCTGCATCAAATCTTGGGGACTTTCAATTTCTCTTCATTGATTTGATACTAATTCTGCCTATTGCCATCTTCATGGGATGGACTGGACCTTTCCCTACTCTTTGCCAGAAACGACCCACAGCCAGTCTCGTGTCAAGAAAAGTCTTGACACCACTCTTGGGACAAATCGCCATCTGCATCCTATTTCAAGCTGTTGCATTTCAGGCAGTACGACGACAGCCATGGTTCATTCCTCCCCATCTCAACGAGGAAGAACCTAACATCGAAAATTCGGAGAACACTACGTTGTTTTTGGTATCTTGCTTCGAGTACATCCTTTCTGGGATTGTCCTAAGCGTGGGGAAGCCATTCCGCCAATCCATGGCACACAACCGTAAGTACTCGCCTCGTCGCTCTCATCTTCTTGAAAACTAACATCTTCAGTACCCTTTGTCGTCACAATTGTCGTAGCATTGTTGTTTTCATTATACATGCTCTTTGATCCTTCCCAATGGTTGGCGAATTTCATGCAATTGACCGAATTAAGTTGGGACTTCGAGATATTCATCCTGATTCTAGGGATAGGTTACATTTCATTAGCATGGTCATCTGAAAACTACCTCCTCCCGAAACTTGGCAAGTATTTGGGTATTTTAAAGACGTCGATCACACGGAAACCGAAGCAGAGAAAACTTTACAAATTGGTGTTGGAGGAGATGCGCTTAAGTGCAATGCAGTGATGGCAGCGTTAAATAACATACAAGAAACACAATGTACTAATAATATAGGTAGATAGGCTGGAAATAATAGATGGTTTACAAGCTCGCAGTGTAGAACTTCAGCAATGGGAGATTTTTGACTCTCGAACCCATTTCATACCGAACTTACCTATTCGGTACATTGAACCTAACTGAAACGTTGAATCCATTTCTATACCGGTACTACAAAATTCATAAGTTTTCGAAAACTGAAAAGCTTGTGAATTTAAACAGATACTTACAATTAGGAAGATCGGTGTCTATCAAGCAGTAAATAAAAAGGCTTCCTAATTGGATATTGTGATTCTAATTGTGGCTTTTTTGGTTTCTCAATTAATTTGAAAGGCGGGCAAGGTACGGTTAACTAGGTAAGTAGGTAGGTAGCTAACTAGGGGCTACGGGTACCGGGTAATCTTTCAGATGGATGAGATGATATACACAACTTCTGCGCTCCTACCTCCGCGCTTTGGCACACATTCCTAACACTTACCTAGAAGTAGGGATCCCTAATTTCTGAAGACAGTTTGCCTTATAGTTCCTCTAATTCCCATAGATCTTTCCTTTAACTTCACCGAAAACTATTTGTTAATTCTACAACTTCTGTATTTTTTGAGCTACCAATCATGAACTACGGTAATTCCAACCTACGTCATTGCAAAATTGAAGATAGCAGCAACAGCTAACAGTTCCCCTAGACTGGATCCTCGACGGGGGATATCTCCCAAATGCTGTAATTCGCCTTGGTATTCGTCGCCAATTGCGTGAGCGCATTGAGCTGATCAAAAGTACCTCTTTGGAAGAAGCCTACGAGCGCAAAATGAGCTATGTAGAGCTTCTTCGAAGTCGTCCTATTGCCATTGAGACGGCTGCTGCCAATGAACAGCATTATGAGGTTGGGACTGGTGTTCTTGCTGCTTGTTTGGGACCGAGAATGAAATATAGTTGTTGTTTGTATCCGAAAGGGAGTGAAACGCTGGGTCAGGCAGAAGTGGAAATGCTGGGGACTTATGTGAAGAAGGCGGGGTTGCAGGATGGGATGAGTATTTTGGATCTTGGGTGAGTGTTATCAAGTTCCAGACACGAGTATTATGCAAAGGGAATGGAAGGGGCTAATACATTCTAGATGTGGTTGGGGCTCTGGAGCATTATATTTTGCGGAGGTTCTCCCAAATTCGAAGATCACGGCCTTTTCGAATTCGAGAACCCAGAAGCTTTACATTGATGAGAAAGCTAAAGAGAAGGGACTCACAAACCTGACAGTTATCACTGGGGATGTCGTCGAATATGAGTTTGAGAAAGAGAGCTTCGACAGAGTTGTATCCATTGAAGTAAGTCACATGTAAGAATATCATTCTAGACAACCGCTGACGAAGTGAAGCTCTTTGAGCATATGAAGAACTATGAACTACTAATGTCAAAGGTTGGAAGAGCCTTGAAGCCAGGAGGAAAATTATTTGTCCATATCTTTGCTCACAAGACCACACCTTACGACTTTGAGGAGGGATGGATGAGCACACACTTTTTCGTGAGTACAACTGATTCTTCCACATCACACTCCTCGATTGCAAACTCCAATTTTATGTTTCATCTTCTAGATCCTTTTCACTTCCTAATGCAGCTCTGGTTCCTCGTTTTACGTGAGAGCCATTTCTTATTAGCAATTACTAACTCGACGATGTTGCAGTCTGGAGGTACCATGCCGTCTGCGGATTTGTTGTTATTCTTCCAGAAAGACCTCAAACTTGAGAGGCAATGGTGGGTAAATGGTCAACATTACGCAAAGACTTGCGAGGTATGACCATTGTTCATTCCAAAACTATGTTTTCCATGCTAATAAATCATTCAGGATTGGCTGTCAAAGATGGTAGCTAGCAAGCCGGAAATTTGGCCTCATCTAGTAGAAACATATGGCGAGAAGGATACCGCGATGTGGTATTACCGTTGGCAGATTTTTTACCTCGCGGTGTGTTTCTTTCCTCTACCCCTTCATATGTTCTATGCTAACTCGATAATAGTGCGCCGAATTGTTTGCCTATGAAGGTGGAGATACCTGGGGTGTGTCCCACTACTTATTTGAGAAGCCTAGCTCTGCGTAATAACATAGACACTGTAGAACCAATAGACTACGTATAATAGACTTAATTTAACTCCAATGCCCAATGATATTTCCTTCCATATGTACAGTTCTTGGCCCACTATCCGTGTTGTAATTCCAGACTTTGTCCCGGATGGCATCTCTCGAATGTTCAAGTGCATGTAGTAGATAGACCTCGATTGCTACTCCATCTCCTCCTCATTTGGTCGTTCAATGCTCCCAAGGATGCTTCCAGCCTAACAAGGCAGGACCTGAATTTTGTTAGAATATGTGCTTTTTAGATTCGACATGAAGGGCAGCGGTACCATTTTGCTTCGCACGATACATCAACTATATTCAAATTAGCATGACAGTGGAAGTATAGGTATCTGAAGGTACGTACGAAGAACCACATGCTTGCTCCCAATGCTGTACCAGCGAATCGGTATAGAGGTGGAGCTTTGTAGAGTCCTCCGGGTCCTGGAGGGGGTTGTGCCATTGTGCTGATGAAAAGGTTAATCCTATACGCATGTGCCGGAAGTAAATTGATCACAAATTTCCAAAGGACGGATGGGCAACTAACAATAATCAACAATTTGTATGGCTTTCAGAAGTGGATGTTTAGATGTGCGAACTGAGTTTCAAAGTCGTTCTTTCACAACTTCGTGAGAGTCAAGTGGGAGATAGATGCCTTGAATTCAAGGCAACAATACAGAAAGCTAACTCGCCCGATAACCTTCAATGTTTTAACCTTCGTGCTTTAATGTGTGCTATAAATTTTCTTCAATTCACAACTTTCTCGTTCAGCATCGTATTGAGGGAGGCAACAATGCTGTTGAGATTCATCTTGATTTCGCACCACGAGCCCTGGAATTGAAACTCCGTTTCTAAATCTCTAATCGTTCTACTCGAGTAGTAGTCAAAGACTTGTTTGACAAAGACGTCCAATTTCGACGAAGAAATTTCCCATCACAGCTGCACGATCGCATACTCGATAACATACGTGCCCGATCTAAGATCTTCTCCTTTGAATTTACTCTTTCTGCCAGAATGGCGACCCCGTCGCGATCAGCGCCGCCAGCTACCAATCGCATCTCTACTCCAGAGGACGCACGGCACCACACTCGTCCACAAAAAACGTTCCGCGGCTGTTCCAGAATTACAGACTACGATGTCATGGGGAAAATCGGAGAGGGTACCTTTGGAGAAGTACACAAAGCCAAATCTAAGAAGACTGGTATGGTTGTAGCTTTGAAAAAGATATTGATGATTAATGAGAAGGACGGGTTTCCAATTACAGCCCTTCGCGAGATCAAGACTCTCAAGCTCCTTTCGCATATAAATGTCTTGAGTCTGGGGGAAATGGCTGTCGAGCACCCGCCCAAGAATACCGATAAGAAGAAGAAGGCTATTATGTACATGGTCACTCCCTATTTCGACCACGACTTATCAGGTCTTCTGAAGAACCCAAATATCCATTTTTCGGAACCGCAGATCAAGTGTTATATGCTGCAGCTACTCGAGGGCATGCGCTTCATTCACGATAATCATATCCTTCACCGAGACATCAAAGCCGCAAATATTCTGATCAACAACAAAGGCATACTTCAAATAGCAGATTTTGGTCTGGCGCGGCACTATAATGAACCTGTACCAGTCGCAGGGAAGGGCAATGGAATAGCACATGCGCATTATACTGTTGTAGTGGTTACAAGATGGTATCGTCCTCCCGAGCTTTTCTTGGAACTACAAAACTATACTCCAGCGATCGATATTTGGGGAGTTGGGTATGCTTTTTCCCTTACCTCTTGTTTTTGAGTGTTTGACTAATAATTCTTAGTTGTGTCTTTGGCGAAATGTTCCTTGAGAAGCCAATCCTCCAAGGCGAGAGCGAGGAGCAGCAGCTTAAACTTATTTTTGATTTGTGTGGCACTCCCAACGAGGAGAACATGCCAGGATGGAGATCACTTCCCAAAGCTCAAGGTCTCACAATCAGCCCGCCGCGCCCTTCGACACTAGCTCGGAGATTCCGAGAACAAGGCTCTGGTGCTATCTCTTTGTTGCAGGAGTTGCTAAAGTTGGATTGGAAGAAGCGTACTAACGCGATCGATGCATTGAAGCATCCATATTTCCAAAATACGCCATTACCTTTGAAGCCACAGGAAATCCCAATACTAGAATCATCACATGAATTTGATTCGAAGCCGCACCGGGGACAGAAGCAAGCCCCGCCACCTCCCAAGGGAGGTGATGTAGGCATGGGCCCAGACCAATGGGACCGAAACGGAAGTGGGCCAGGATATGATAATTTCCCCGGTCATCGAAATCACCAAAACGGCCGCTACCCCCCTCCCCCTCCTACGCACGGTGGCTACAGAAACAACGGTCCACCACCTCCACCATTTGAAGACCGCAAACCAGCATGGAGACGAGATGATCGAGGCTTACCACCACGACCACCGCCTACTGATTTTGCTTATGACGGTGGAAGATCAGACCAACATGGTCACCGATCCAGATCCCAAGATATAGATGGTCGCGGTCATCGCGATCGTGATCACGATACCCTTCCTCGCAGCAGAGCAGGAGCAGGCGGTGGGAATATCGATACGTACATCCCCAGCTACAACCAAAACCGAAGACCACGAGAGGAACGCCCCCCACGAGAGGAACGCCGAGAGGATCGTCCAAGACACAGTAATGGAGCCAGACACGAATATGACAGTCGAGGTTTGCGTGATAGTCGAAGCCGTACTCGTAGTCCCATCAACGATCGTGGGAGGGATCGATATAGAGAACGGGAACCGCTAGGAGAACCTTATGTGCATCGTCGCTGATGTCACGTTGTCTCTCGGTCGGTTGCTACATTATTCTGTTTATTTAGCATGCGTTGGGGGTTGTGGCGGCCAAAACAATTTATCTGGACGATATTTCGCTTACCCGTTCATCAGAAGTGGAGTCTTGGGGATTGGTTTGGCTTTTGGCTTTGGCTGTATAAAATCGGCGTTTCTTATTTCGATGACATTCAAAGCATCATGGGAAGGAGGAGGGAATACTCTTAGTATTAAGGAAGAGAAAAGGGAAAGAGGATCGGCCAAGGCTGTTCGGCAATTTATCGAACAATCACGCCTACGACTTTCTCAATACCTATATTTGCGAGGCAGGGGAACATGGCTTTGTAATCAATATGGGAAGGATGGATCATTGGAGAGGAGATTTCTTTTAATTCGAAGAATTTACCTACCCAGAGAAGAGAGGAACTGGGAGTGGGAACAAGAAACTTGCACTTTCATGGCATGGAAAGGAGAGGAGAGGAGTGATGGCTAGCAACGGATGCTACACATAGATACCTACTTCGCTTTTGTATTATTGTATACATCACTCAAAATATAATATTGAAAACTTGGAAGTATAAAATCTCGTTGTTTCGTCTATAAGTTGGTCTTTTGGCTGCCCTTTACCAAAACACACCTATCTGCCCCTCGGAGTCTTTTCAATGTGTGATTTCTCGAGGATAATATAATCAAAAGCCACAAATATTTTCGGTCCTCGCTAGATGCATGAATGCGAACGCGAATGCATGCTACCCGCTACCATCTCCATTCAGGCACCCCTTTATTGGTATCTCGGATAACCCTACATCAATTTGCGATGAGACTTCTTATTATTTCTTGTACTTGTAGTCAGTTGCAAGAATGCGCTCTATGAAATTAGTCATCGCATGATGATAATGCTATGTTACAAAATGCGCCAGTCCCCTTCGTGAATTCTACCGTGACGCTATGCTTGCAAATTATCATGTCCTTGATACACCCAAACTCCATCCCATCCATGCTCGCCCGCTCAATGAATAAAATGAATGTAGCAGTTAGAGATTCCGCCCTTAGGCTAGGAAACTGCACAGAGAATCAATTCAGCTTTCTTTGCGGTGGTGGTACTAATCTGCGAGCTTGTTAATTTTGCTTTCATATCGACTGCGTATAAGAAGGGGTTGCATACTTCAGAAGTTCAAATTCATTATACCTCTTCAAGTATTTATTACCACGTCTATAGGCTTTCAATAAATCACCAGGATGCTTGTGACGGACAGGTCCGTCAACGAATTTAACGACTTTGCTTGCATCATGGAACATTGGGTCGAAAACCAGAATATTTTTAGTGCCATCAGTTTGCTTCTCAAATCCAATGATTGTCATGGAGTGGCCTGTTATTTGTTAATTTAACATGCGCAATGATGGCAAGATTCAGTATTCACCTGGATGTTGAAAGTATATTGGAGGAAGAGGGGTCTCTCGGACTTTGGTTTCAAAATCAACACAGCCCTCAAGGAAGTATTCCTCTATTTTTTGATACAAAAGATTAGCCGCTGGAGCTTCTCCCCTCTCCTTTTTGGTTTTAAGGGCCACGGTATCACATCTGGGAACACAGTCAGTCTACTGTAAAACTCAAGGGGCTCAAGGAAGCATACGGTATTCCTAGAGAGCAAAACATTGCTTGAGCCTAATTGTACACAATAATTAGTTTGATACAAAAGCAAAATTTGACAAAGGAGTGGGAGATCATGTTTACATCAGGGGTTCCGATATACTTCCTTGTTCCACGAATTCCACCAGTTTCAGTTCGACCTTGGGAATTAAACCCTTCATCCCAAGCGTTCTCAATATATTCTTGAATATCGAAAATCGTTGGAACCTTATCACGGAAGACATCGTGACCTGGGAACTGAGACTTAACAATGTATGAAGACACCATTTGAATATTTCTATAGCCACAGAAGCCCCCTGACGTAATCATTAACAGGGTGGACTCGGCAGAAAGATTGGGGAAACATACCCTCTCTCAGAAGTTTAGAAACGTGGAGAACAGCCGGATCGCATAGGTAAGCATAACTTGTTGCACTATCTTGATCGAGAAGCTGAGCGAGCACGGGAATGATACCCTCTGCTTGGTTTGGGCAATATTTGACCCTCCGTAATTGTCCATCCGCATTAAGCCTGTTAATCGTCTTGTACTGGCCATCTGCTTGCAATAACTTCACAAGCCATTGTGGCATTTGCTTCTCATGTGCATGAGGACCAAGCTCGGATTTCTGTTCATCATTGAAGTCAACATCATGTGACATGGAATATTGAAGAAAGGAACAACCTACACCTAACTGTCGAGGGCCCTTGGCAGGAGCTTTAGGCTGAGACTTAGGCTGAGATTTGAGCGAGATATCAGGCATTTTCAAAATATCTCTCCATGCCTTCGCCGAAACTTGCGCCGATGGTTCACTTTCTCGAACTTCGTAATGATGCCCATCGTCGATATTCCGAAGTGCGTGCGAGAGCTTCGTACCAAAACCAGCATCCTTACTTCCTTTGTCTTCCTTCCTAGATGTGCGTGATGTAGGAGTCTCTATTTCCATATCGCCATCTTCTTCTGCATGCATCTCGATATGACTGTCAAGTTCATCAAATAAGATCATTTCACCACAACCATCAACAGGACAGTTAGTATAATCGACATCATCCTGATCCACCATTGCGACGACACTTGCACTTTCCCTGGTCACAAATGGTGATTCTCCTTCAGCATGCAATGTTTCCATATGTAACTTTAATCTCATCAGCAAAAGGTCCCTTTATATTCGACCAAATACCACATTCGGAG
The DNA here is from genome assembly GCA_000503235.1 of Sclerotinia borealis F-4128. Lineage (NCBI taxonomy): Eukaryota > Fungi > Ascomycota > Leotiomycetes > Helotiales > Sclerotiniaceae > Sclerotinia > Sclerotinia borealis. The sequence goes on from KI628542.1 coordinate 178,508, forward strand.
AGATGAACAAACCATTATTTGATATTCGCTTTCAGTATTGTACCCACAAAAGGGACAAAGAATGGTTTGGTCTCCCTCCGACATACTGATTGTATTAGAGAATGAAAAGGGTACAAAGAGAGAGTGTGAGTATGTGGCTGAGAACGTCGAAGATGTAGAGTATATGAACAAGGTTGGACTACGAAGAAGTGAAGTTCATGTACAGTAGGAAGATTAATTTAAATTCAAATAATTGCTTGTACACAAAATATGAATGATGTCGATGTTGGTCGAATTACCTACTCTATTTGTTGTTTGCTGCTGACTGCGATTTCTCATAGCGAGGCTGTGACAATGAGTGGAGGATCGGCAAGAAAGGCCAGGCTGAACTGTTTAGGCAATTGCAAAAGGTACAAATGCGACTGTGACAACTGCGACAACTGCGACAACTGCGACACTGCGACACTTCTGCTTCCATTCCGCTTCCCTCGGCTGAAATCAATTTGGGATTCTTCATTACAAGCCTCCTGGTGAAGATTACTTGTGTATCTCACAATTTTCCTTCTATTCTACTTTAGCATTTGGAAGGGGTTCACTCTCCCTAGTAAAAATGTTAAACTTAAAGCTACACAACCAATGACCAATGACTGTAATCCGAAGATTCGGGACATCATCGGCCGCCGATCGGTTGCTTATCGGAAATCAGATACTGCAAGGCTGACCAATTAATTGAATTCCACTTCTTTAAATCCAAAATATTTTTATATTTATCTCTGATCTCGCAGTCTTTGCTCCGATCGATTCTCTCACTTCACATATTATGGCTTCTTTTCTTAAGTTCAATATTTCTCCTCGATTACTATCACCTAATCTCCTCCGAGTGTGTCGGAGGAACTACTCTTTATCTAGTACTGTCTCTTTGGCATTTGATCTGCACGAACCGGCCAAAGCCTCGTCCAATGCTCCCCGAGCCATCATCTTCATGCATGGTTTATTCGGATCCAAGAAGAATAATAGGAGCATTAGTAAGTGAGATTCCCTTGCGCATTCCTTTGGCTGTCTCTACTTTACTAATTGGCGATTCGCAGGGCTCTCGCAAGAGATCTAGGAAGGCCTGTCTACGCCGTTGTGAGTCACATTCATCCATCGCGGACCTTCGAAGAGCATAAATTGAGAAGTAACAGGATCTGCGAAATCATGGCGACTCACCACATCACCCCAAACATGATTATACTGCTATGGCAGATGACGTCGCTGGGTTCATAACCGAGCATAAACTCACTGGGCCTACACTGATAGGCCACTCAATGGGCGCAAAGACCGCAATGGCTCTGGCGCTCAAATCGCCAGAAATGGTCGAGGATATAGTATCCGTGGACAATGCGCCTATAGATGCGGCACTTCTCAGCAACTTCGGGAAATACATCCAAGGTATGAGGAGAATCGAAGAGGCAGGAGTCTCTAAACAAACCGAAGCGGACAACATATTGCAAGACTATGAAAAAGAGCTCCCTATCCGCCAATTTCTCCTCGGAAACCTTATGCGCGCTGAAGACAAGACGCAGAAATTCAAGGTCCCTCTTAAGATCCTAGGAGCTGCATTGAATAACCTGGGCGATTTCCCATTCAAGGATCCGGATTCGATACACTTCAATAAACCTACATTATTTGTCCGAGGTACGAAAAGCCACTATGTGCCAGACGAAGCACTTCCTATAATAGGGAAATTCTTCCCTCGATTTGAACTAGCCGATATAGATGCTGGGCATTGGTTGATTTCTGAGAAGCCGGAGGAATTTAGACAAGGTTTGTCTTTCCATTCCATTCATGCGTACATGACCTCTGCTGACCGATATGACCACAGCTGTTGTAGAATTCTTGAAACAAAAGGAATAGAAGAATAGTCTATTGTGTATATGTAAAAAGGGTATCTGTCATAAGCCCATGCCATCCAAAAGAATAATACCCACGTAACGCCTCCGTATACATATGCTTCGCATCCGCGTATGCAGTGCCTAATATCGTATAATGTGTCAGAATCCCATTGTTCAACTTCCGGTAAGACTCTGGAGTCTAGCAAGCGCATCCTGAGGAAGAGGTAATGTTTCCTGCCCCGATCGTGACCTATGCAACACGTTAGTTAGTACTTTATCCCCTCCATTTCCTCCCAACATACCCATCTCCCAAACAACCAGAAGTAAAAGTAGAAGAAGAAGAACTCACACCCCCGGACTTCCTCTGCCCACCCTTCAGCAACTCCGGCCTCTTAACCACCTCCCTCACCACACCCTCAAAAACCGCCTTGACGCCCTCCCTCGTCTTACTACTACACTCTCCCCACCCACAAACATTAATTCTACTCTCCCTCCACCCATCCGCCAACTGTCTCCCCTCCTCCACACTCACCATCCTCTTTCCCCTGCCCAAATCACACTTTGTGCCCACGACCCAAAAAACACACCCCTCCACCGCATTCCCCTCCGCCTCCTCAATCCACCTCCCCATACTATTGAAACTCTCCCGATTCGTCACATCATAGACGAGTATCACCGCGTGCGCGCCCCGGTAGTAGGAATTGGAGAGCGTGCGGAAGCGTTCTTGGCCGGCGGTATCAAGGAGGTTGAGGCGATAGGGGGAGCCGTGGATGGAGAGGGTTTTCAACTGATTTTCATTATTGTCAGTACCGTATAGACTATTCCATGCCAAATTCTTCTTCTCGTCCAAATATCCATGCAGAAGTAGAATATAATGTGCAAAGGCACAAAGTAAAACAAACCTTGAAATCAACCCCAATAGTAGCAGTACTACTCTCCGAATCAAACTGATCATCGCAGTATCTTATGAGTACTAGAACATCCCAGGGTACCATTAGCACAAGCTCTCATCTTATCTGCGACATTGCAAATGCACAAGGCGGAATCGGGTCGTACATGCTGATTTGCCGGCTCCCGATGGACCTATCAGGAGAATTTTGAGAGTAGGGATAGATTCGTCGGATGCCATCGTGAAGATATTGAACAGTGATGGAGGGGAAAACAAAACTTCTGTATCTAGAGGTGAGGTTTGGGAGTTCTATGAAATTTGGTGTGTAGGAAAGCGGTTCTAGACATGTTCATCGCAACGTCACTCGCTAAAAGCAAGGCTGAATCAAGTTCTTTGACGCCACCAAGGACTTCACGTGGACTATCCTCATAGGCACCCTGTTTTTGCACTTTTTTTGACATTTTTGGAATTGAATGATAGCTCCATGCTACATGTGATGCAAAGTCACGCCTATATTGCCCAAAGCCCAGACTTGACTACATATAATGCACCATCAAACCCAAACCACATAACATCATCTCATATTTATACTTCCTCCAACACCTTCTCCTTGAATTCCCTCTCAACCTTTTGTCCTTGCTCATCTGTGTTTGACTCGCCGTGAAGGTTAAGGAGGACACCAAGGTCGAACTTGGGTGCCTTCAAAAGCTTAACTTTTCTGATGTGAACCTAATAATTGATTAATATATGAAGTTTACCCCATGGAAAATAATGCAACATACGTTTTGTAATGGGTAGATGCCTTGGGTAGCCTTCTCAATCTCACGACCGATAACCTCTGGGATGAGCTTGGCGGTGAGTTGAGTAAGAGTGCAGGTGCTGGCCTCACGTTGGATGATCTCGATCATCTTCTTGCGGATCGACCTAATTTGGGAAGAAGCAGCGTATGTAGTCTTCTTGATCTGGTTAGGTCTGCGCTTGGTGAAGGCAATTGCGAAAAGGCGGAGGAGGTAGTCGTCGGTGGTCTTGACGGTGACGTTGGCCTCGATCAAGGTTTGCCACTTTCGGACAAGGGATCTGAGCTTGTCTGATGTGAAGTCGAGACCGTGGAAGTTGGTCAAGCAGTTCTTTCCTTGAACCTCATCGACACGGAGCTTGACCTTGCGGAAAGCATGGTCCTCATCCTTTTGCAAATCGGCCAAAGAAACCTCGAAGATTCTTCCCTTCAATGAGTCGTTGGCGTTCTTGATACCGGTAGTTCTGTTTACGAGGGTCTTTCCGACACTGTTTTAATTATTAGATGTAGTTCGAAGGATGGGTAAGTAATGGGTTTGGCGTACTCTCTAACTTGGAATGAAGATGGTGCCTAAAATAGATATTGTCAGTCTCTGCGAATGGTTTTAGGTTTCGATATTGAACATACCTTGATCTGGAACCAATCTTTACGGGTGAAAGGATCCAAGGTCTTCTTCTTCAAACCCTTCTTGCCCTTGGAGAGACGCTTATTCCTGTCGTGCTGTCAGATTCCATGTTCCCCTATAGCTTTCCCCCTCGTCTTCCTTCAATTGTCGCGCGTCCATTGTAGTGATGAATATCTATTGCAGCATCGAGAAGACAGGGTAGAATAGCGAGAAGATTACTCACTTTCCGACAGCCATAATTGCGATAAGTTACCTATTCGCCGACTGAGATTGAATTGTTGAGTGGGCGTTGGTGGTCTGGTATGAAATCAAGAAGAGGTTCTTGAATCAAACTTTTTTGAAATGTGCGTAAATCAAAATTAAGCGAGTTGAATTTGGTGGTCCAAGCGCCGAGAAGGGACTTGATGAAATTCTCGAACAATAATCCTCACTAGAGGTGAGCTACTTTATTTATACCGGGGAAATAAATGGACCAATTGTGAAGATATTCTTGAGACAATTCAACCCATTTCCTTCACTGAATGAATGGTTACGAATCTATGAGGTTCTACTCACGTTCTTACGGAAGTCGTTGCCAAGTGGCACCTGTATGAATGCCGTCGAGAAGCCACGAGCAGTCAGTCGATTGAAGATCACTATATACTCGATAATTCACCAAAGGCAAGCTTTACTATCTAGGCAGACATGTAATGGAAACGATATTTCAAATCAATCGTATGCTTCTTTTACTTCCAGAAACGATCCCATGAAGTTATATCAGGGAAGGATTTTATTCTATCGGGTTATCAAATCAGTCGAGCTTGCTCAGTTCATGTATCACCTGCACACATGCGGTATATCTACATGCTTGTTTGTACTGTATCTCCAATGCTGACTCACGGCCACGTTGGTACAATGGCTGGAAGTTCCATATTGTTCTTCGTGTCTCATCCAGCACTCCGGACTAGCAGGCCAGATGTGAAAGCCCTCAATGTTCGAAAAGTTACAAATCTTTGAGTAGATCCTGATGTTTCAAGTCAAGCATCATTCCAAACAGATCAAATATACAGAATAAACTCTGTAAATCAAACGGATTCGTTGGATTCGAGTTCAGACTATTGAAAATCCTGGTCTTATCGAGTTGGTCCAGCATCTCATCATATTGGTAACCATGTCATCGAGTATTCATATGAGTATAGCCTGATTGACTACACTTCGGATTGTTACTCTTATCCTAGGTTTCTGCTACATCTTATTGCCTCACTGTAGCAATGAATTTGATAACAACGATGGATCGTTCGGCTCTCCTTGCCAAATTTCTGGCAAAGCTCAACTTTCGGTAAGCCCAGACTATACACAAGTAAGAGTTTTTACTTTGCAGCAATCGAATCCCAGACTGATATTTCATCGACGTGCTCTATTCAACCAACGATGCTCAAGATTCAAATATGTATAGCCAGATCCATATGAGAATCAAACTCAGCTTACCATACACAGTGGCGGCCACACAGCGTGGGTGGGCCAAAATCAATGGAGGTATTACCATTGATATTTCGAATTTGGCTGAGAATACAATCGTTATACATAAAAATAGCTATTTGGTTACCATAGGATGTGGGTCACGATGGGTTGATGTATACCGAACTTTCGAAGCTTAGCCCGGGCTGATGGTAGTAGATGGCTGCGTTTCCAAAGTTGGAGTTGGTGAATTGTCACTTGGCGGTAAGTTGATCTGACCGCAGAACGAAATCTAGGATGAAATGTATTACAAGTCCAACTGACATTGCAAAAAGGTGGCTATTACCTCTTTCACCGGAAATAGGGTTCGTTTATGATAATTTTTGTTGGTTATATAATTATTATTGCTTCGGGCGATATCGTTGAGACAAACAAAAATGTTAATTGGCATTTCTTTAGAGCTCTCAAAGGTTGAATCAACATCTTTGGGGTGTGAGTTCCAAACACCAATCCTCACATTCGGCAAACTGTCACGTATCACAAACTTGTTTGGGCTCTCAGCAACATCTCTTTTAGTACTCCTGGGGACGAGCGCGCATTGCTCGTTGTGACAACTAGCTTTATCTCAGACATGGGCAAAGTCTGTGTTTAGAACTTATACTACACTCAGCCAATTGCCAATCCTCCACCCCCCATCCATGAACAACAAGCAACGCGAGACACTAAGACCCTTCGAATCGATTCACTTCTAGGCTTTGCAGAAGAGCAAGCAGCATTTAGTAAAAATGGAGCGCGCCAATAGTTCTTCACAACCAGTTATCATGTCGATGTGTAACACATGATTGATATTCAAGACTCTGGAAAGCAAGCAGCTGTTGCAAAGGTGGAGACAGTCGAACATGATGGCTTAATACCCAGTTTTGTTTTCATCCAATTACGAAGACAATTCTTGCCGCCTTACAGGCTCATAGAGAAACCTCGTCGGGATTGGATGTTTCGGATGGACCGTTCATTATTTGTCTCATCAATACGGTTAGGTTCATACACATGTCATGTCAGACGATCTCATCTCATCCACTCTTCTCAGTCGTAATGAATAGATGGGTATTCGGTATAGATTCCTCAACTACACTCTCAGAGGTTTTTTCCAAACTTTGGTTCCGAGGGGATTCAAGATTTTTCGTGTGGAATTTTGATAGCTTTTGGGGTTACCTTTCTATTTTGATGCTGGGCTTGGGGACTCCACGGATGCACGAACCAGTATTAAGATACAGGACGGAAGGCGGGGGAGAGCGGATAAAAGGTGATTGGGGGTACATGTTGATCTCTCATAAAAGATCGTTTCAAGCATCCAGATCATTTCAATTATTTCATCTCGTTTCAACCTTTTAGCTTGACTTATTCACTACACGCAACCTACTGCGAGGATCAACAAATTGCACATGCAACCAAAAAGCTTGACATGATTATGTTCAAAATATTTCTTTCAATTAACAACCGTTCGCGTTTCCTCGAACTCAAAGACTATGAGAGGGTATATATAAGAAAGCAGTGCCATAAATACAGCCAGCCATGTATACCAACCATTAAACCATGTATATACTAGATACTCCAAATTGAAGATATATATCCTGTGCTTGATGTCATGCCATTTAGCAATCAAGCCATTCAATCCGCCCAAAGTCCAAGAAGAAAGTCCAGTCTAGTCCAGTCCAGTCCGCGAAGAAGACGATGCCAGTCCGTCCAGCGAACCATGTCTTCTGGACCACCGTACCGTACCGTACCGCCAGTGCTCCGCACGCCTGCACACTTATTCCATCCGCCCATTGTTGTCATGGTCAATTGAAGGTTACCAACCATATTCGAGTATGAATAACCGATGTCGAAATCCGTGCGTCCCAAGAACCAGCTTAGAGAACCCTTATTACTTATGATGAAGGACGACGATCGTTATGTCTCGTCCCTTTATATACTATTTTTTTCTGAACCGTTGCCACTTCCACCTTCTCATGACACACTCTTCCGTTCCACCATTCTCTCGGTCGGTTCTTGATACCCTTGGAAGTCTTCAAAACTGGGAAAACTAAAGTACCCCGCTGCTATCACTGTAATCAGCATTTGTCTCTCTCTTCCTCTCACACACACTCTCTCTCTATCCATCTCCCCATCTCCAAACAACCCCCCCCCCATCTCAAAAAAAAAAAAGAGAAAAAAAGGAACGCAATACTAACACTGATACTGCAACTGCAATCCCTTCAACTCCTCCTTACAGCTCCTAGGCAACGCACTCTCCGGACTCCTCGGACTACGATTCCCAGGCGTCGAATACGCACTACTTCCGCTCCGGGGACTCCCCACATCTTGCTGGGCCGAATAGGTAGCCACGCGCGTCAGGATGGAGGTTGCTTTGGATGAAGATTGTAGATGGGCGAGATCTTGGCGGGAGGCGTTGCCGGTGACGAGGGAGGGTGCTGTGGCGTGTGCTCGCATGAGTTTGGGTCGTGATGACACTTTGGGTGAGGATGCTCGGGAGGGTATTTTGGTGGTCATGGTGATGGATGGATGGATGGGTGGGTGGTAGGTGGGTGTATTGAATTGGATGGCAATTGCTTCGTATTATATCGTTTGATATGATATGATATGATATGATATACCGTGAGATCAATGATCGACTGGTGATAACTTATTTTTCTCCACTGGAAGTTTGGTTGATCAATGATAATCCGGAGTAGGCCGATTGAGATTGATGAGATTAAGGTTGGATTTGATGAATGATGTGAAGCTTTTTGAAGATATATATTCTTCGTAAGAGATTGATATTGATCAAGAGTATACGAATCTGAAACTGGGAAACCGGGTTTTTTCTAGCAAAGAAAGAGGAGTAAAGGAAGTATGTATGTATGGCGATACACATAAGTATATTAAATAACGCACTTGCAAATCATGGCAGGTAGACAGGCAAGCAGGCTTGTTAAGCAAGTACTCGTATGCACATATTAATAATAAATACTCGTATATTGGGCCAGGCAAGTTAATAGGTAGGTACAGTATACAGTACAGTATTCGTAAACAACAACACACACACACGCACCGATTCTAGGACCAACATGGCAACATCCCATCTATCCTATCCCAACTATCCCAAGCAAGGAAACCCGAGAATGCTCCCCCCAAAAAAAGGGTCGGTCTAGCCACAACATGTCAGACTTAGACTTTGGGGAAATCGAATTCTTCCCGCATTTATTTCGTCCACACGCCAAAAAACATTTAACTGATGTGGTGGGTTGTTAATGGTTATGGTGTTGTACACATGCATCCAAGGGGCATGGGAGAAAAGGTGGGCGAGCTTACTATGTACATATCAGAAATTATGCCACTGTTGACCCCTCACTCGGGCCCGTTCTGACTGGTTGCCCCCCATTAATTGTCTGGATAAGATTGAAACGGTTAAAACTTTACGATAATCTGGCGTTTTCCCTGAATCCCAAAAATCTTGGAAGTTGGGAAATTTGTTATGTTGCGTGGGTTTGAGGGTGGTTTGACTGCATAAATTGATTGATTGATTGATTGATTGCATACAGAGTACGAAAGTTATGAAGCTACTGTACTATGGTTTCCGTGGTTAGAATACGGTACAGTAATGATGTCGAATGTCTAAATGTCTAATGCTGTATGTTGTGTGTTGTATGTTGTATGTCATATGCTTTGTCAAACAAGTCACCATCATATCATGCTCAACCGAGATCTGACAAGATTATGACAACCGGCCAAAAACCAAATCGTGTTCTATATGCTAGACTAAGTTTGGTACGTTAGGCACTTATGCTGCATGCAGGTACATCGTGCGGCCCGAGTCATGAATGTTTCTTTCCGCGCGTGATCAATCATCAATGATCAATACTGCAATTTTGGGTCAGTTTCATAAAGTCTCACTGCTGCAAACTTTCTTGAGGGGGTGACTTACTCATCCCAACTACGTCCCTTGACAGCAGCAAGCTCCTCCTCGGTCATTCTGTGACCAGTAGTGAAGTATCCTAGTAGCAATTGTTCAGCCCTATCACAAGTATGGCATTGTGAATAGTGTGTGGCAAGACTTACCTGCTGTAATCTTCGCATCAATCTCGACCCTCGAATCCGCTGGGATCCAAGATTCAGGGAGCTCAACTCGCTCATGTATGGGAATTCTAGATGGGTATTTATTAGCAATGGAAGCTAATGTTGCGTGCGTACTTCTTACCCTTGGCTGACTATGGCATCGTGTTTCATGCTGTAAATATGGTTACTCCTGCATCTGATATGCTGTGGATTCGAGTAACTTACTTGCTCATACTTAGCATTCTGTCGATTTTCTTTATTCCCAACCAATGAAGAATGTCGGGCATCAACGTCTGGAAACGCATATCCTTTACACCGGCAATATTTTCCGTGCGTTTAAAATATTCCGAAGCTCGATCGAGTCCACGCTTTCTGGCGTTGTAGACGAGGTACTACATGACCGAGTTAGAGATTGTCTCATATAGATCCAGACAAGTGATTAATCATGAAGATCTGATGGGGTAGAATGCGGATGGCTTCGGAAAATGTTTGGGAAGTGGGGGACATGTCGTGGAGTGGGTACTGTGTAAGTTGACAAGCATCGATATGCTCCACAACAGAAGGATAAACGCAGTGCAAACAACCCATGAGCCGCCGAAATATTTAAATACCTTTGTAACCTCTCCAAGAGCTCTACCCTCTTTCCTAAAGTAAATCACTCAGGAAACGATTAGTTATGGCATTAAGAAACTGGTGGATATAGAACTCACCGACTAGAACACCGCAGAGTCAGTAATTGCCTACTGAGCTTTTGAAAGGAAGCAAATAACGTAAGATGCATTAAAAAGCGAATGAATATAAAATACGAAATATCCAAACATAAGTTGGACATCGGAAGTGTGAAATGAAACAGCTTGTACTCACCCCCACTTCCACCCTTTTGCGCCTCTTTGACAGCCTCCTCAATACCATAGATCAGGTAAGGACGACATGTACATATATCAGATCCGAACACGTCACTGCCGTTACACTATCACAGAATATCAGCATAAAAAAGATCTCCTAATTGTAATACCTCAGAACTGCGGTATTTGATTTTTACCTCGTCATGAACTCGCAATGCCAATCGAACATTCTCATCTGACATCTTCGCGGGGTCTCCAAAGCAGTAGACGGTCAAACCACCTATAGATAGTTAGAGATCTCCGTGATGGATCGAAATTACTTTTTCATACCAATTGGTGGCATGAAGAGCTTGATATCGCCCCTGGTAATTAATTCAGGGTATGATCCACCAGTGTGCTCAAATAATGCTCTTCTCAGAACCCCTTCGGCTAGAATGTGGGTAAGCAGATTGACTCCCGATGTTGTGATAGGGATACGCACAAATGCCGAATCGCTCAGCAACGCCGGGTAAGTACCAAACCTACATTATTATTAGATGTGTAAACTCAAACTGAACAATGAACATACCGGCTCAACGGCAAATTTTGTGACTGCAAGTTCTCCCTCCTCATTCAGGCAAATCTTGCCATCCGGTATGAGCCGACCCTCACGAACACTAGCTTCTAGTTCTGGTAGCTATCAACAAAAGCCGTTAGTATTGCTACCTTGCCATCTAACGTTGCAAATTACCTTCATATGAGCTCGGGTAATTGCTAACGATATAATTAGCACTACTGTCCAATAACTTTGATGAGGGTGTCAAAGTACATACCAATAGTAGGTCTAATGTCAACTAGACTTTGTTAGCCCAAAGCTACCCTATATCTTTACGTAGGGGTTTACTGACCATTCTCCTTTTCGATCGTATCCTTGAATAGCCATGGAGCAAGATGGCCCAAAGGATCCATCGATACTATCTTTTTCTTGTCAGCCCATTGAGGAAAGGGTCCAATATTTGCGGCAGGTTCTGTATTTGTGAAATCTGGTCTAAAATATGTTAAAACGCGTTGCATGTGATACTTATGTTGTATTTGAACAAACCTGTGATCTGCCTTGATTTCGTTGCTAGCAACAGCCAAAGCATAATATATCGAATAGGATCCACCATGAGCTATCAATGTCGGCTATCAGATTAAGTCACGAGTTAAGAGCAGACAACCAAACATACCTCCAATTGCTAAATAACTAATTAGCATACATAAATCTGTGAAATAGGGAGCAAACTTACCGTTACGTCTTCGGGCTGTTTCTGTAGCTCTGGACACAACTACCGGACCTCTGATTTGCGGATCGCTATGACCCCAATCCATAGGGAGGGGATTGATACCGGACTGTCCGGGGTATGTACTTTTATCACGATTCAGTCCAGTTGTCTCTGTTCCATACATGCATTGGAATGAACTCACGTGAGAATGATACGAGAAGTACCAGTGCTTGCTTTTTGGGGATAAGAAGGAATTGGTGTCTCTTCAGGCTTCGCCGCCGAGATAGTCGGAGATTGGGGTACATCGACATCTTTGAAAGCTTCATCTTTGGATGAACTTTCACCGCTACTTTCAGGAGTCTCGGAGGGCTTGGAATTAGTGGCTGGATCAGTCGAAGCAACATCGCGAACTTCCTTCATACCAGCTAAGACATTGATACGGCCGGTGATGGCATCGACGTTAGATGCAAGTTGGACCTGGTTGAGTTGTAGATTTTTGATGGAATTGAGGATCTCCTGCATCAAAGCAGTTTGGTCAGGCGGTGGAGAAGACATCTTGAAGCGGTCCTTGGGATATGACAGATTCTAAGAAGAATTCGAAAGTAAAGTGAGTGAAGTAAGTGAGTTCAGATTATTGGAAACGGAACAAGCAGGCAGGTCTTATAGATTAGAAGATGAGGGGTAAACGGATTCGGCGCGTTGGTATGATAGGTATTGTAGGTATTCAAAGGCACAAGAACACGTATTACGTGAATAACAAGAATGGGAAGGGACTTTCCTCTTTCTTCCTTTATTATTGATGATACGAGTAATGAATTGGAAAGAAAGTGGAAACTGTTTGATGAAGTTGTATGCTCGTTGATCCTTCTCCTATCATATGTATGTATGTATGTATGTATGTATGTATCTGTTGTAATTGTTCCCTATCATTCACTCTCCAAGCTAGGTAGGTAAGCTGTTTGTTTTGATGGGCGGGCGGATATCTACTTATCTGGGTATTATCTGACTATCAGCCCCACTTATAGAGTATAAAGAAGTGATTGATTGACACTAATAATAGCTATAAAAGCATGATACCCATATACCAGGATTCTTAAATTGTAGAGTAGGTAGTCTAGATATATATATATATATATACATAACTATTGTTTTCAACTTCTCTTAATTTGATCTATATTATTCAACTACCTAGGTAGGTAGGTATATTTACAACATTTCAAATGAATCAAAATACATCTGTTGATATGAATTAACCATATCATATCATCGGCGCCTTCCTAAATTTCCATTGTAAGCGTGATACCGGTATCGCTATCGATAAGCTAGGCTAGCTAGCACCCTTACCCTTACGGAATACTCTACGCATCTTCCGAGCCACTTTTCAATTCCACAACATTTTCTTCCGCATACTCCATCATTATTCTCAATCAACCATCCTAGATAAATTCAAAGACCATCATGGTGCGTAGAGATTAATTATAGTTACACTCTACTACAGTATTCTAATACGTAAGTTTAGGGAAAACGCAAGGCAGCGAAGAAGCCTCAGGGCCCAAAGAAGGTAGGTACATCGCATACAGCTAGCTGTTCTCCCGAGTTTCTTTGAGTTGCTGCTACTGCCACAGATACTGACAATTTTGCGTGTGAAGAAGGAAGTTTTAAACACGACTTTCCCTTGTCTCTTCTGCAACCACGAAAACTCGGTCATTGTCAAGATTGACAAGAAGGGCGGTGTTGGTCAATTATCCTGCAAAGTATGCGACCAAAAGTTTCAATGCGCCATCAACTGTAAGTTTCCTGTCCTGCACCAAAGAAAGTCGGGTAGAGGACAATGTAAAGCTGATTGCGACCCTCATACAGATCTGTCAGCTTCGGTGGATGTTTATGCCGATTGGGTTGATGCTTGCGATGCGGTTGCGAAAGAGGGAAATACCGATAGAGACCTTGACCCCGAACGTACACCTATTCGACGTAAATCCGGTGCTGCTGCCAAGGACGATGAAGACGACGACGACAATGACGATGACATAATGGGAGACGAGGACGGAATGGGTGGCTATGGTGGCGACAAAGTCGTTGCGGACGATGACTACTAAGCTTGGGTTCGGCTTGGGTTCTCATAATTTTATTATCTGGAGTTTAGGAGTACGGTTGGCGGGTTACTTCATATGGTCTTGCTATGAACGACAGTGTATCAAAATCATGTAATTATTGACTGGATATTGTTGCAAGTCAGAGATATCAATAGGATGGCACCGACGAAAGATGTTATTTTGGTATATGGCTAAGAGACTATGAAGGAATTGGAAACTTGATCCTCTACATGGTGTAGAATCTATCACCAAAATCGCCAAGGCCAGGGACAATATAACTACACGAATATTAGCGAAATTCAATACTACGTGACGTATGCGCCATACTTCTTTTCATCAAGACCCTATCCTCATGTTAGCTGAGATGTGCATATTGAGGTTGTTCGAAAAGGAAATACTGACCTGGTCAATAAATGCTGTTACCACTCTAACTTTCTGATATTTCTTAGCAAAAGACTCGATTCCTTCTGGACTTGCTATGAGGTTCAAGAAAAGAATTCGTTCTGCAGGAACTCCTCGAGATATCAAAACGTCCACTGCCATCGATGCAGATCCTCCTAGGTCAAATATCAGAATAGTACCATTCGAGTGTATTGAGCGAAACTTGCCTGTTGCGAACATTGGATCAAGAAGCAATACCCACCGTTGCGCAATATCTTCCGGAAGTTTATCATAGAAGAGCTTAGGCAACGAAGTTTCCTCGTCCCTCTGTATCAATATCTTACCAATCCTTACTGAGCGGCAGCAGTCCCGTAGTCCTTGTTCCATGGCCTCACCAGCTCTCATAATGGAAACACCACATATTTTACCCTGAAATTGGACTCCTGCATATGTTCGCCCAACTGGGGTAGTGATCGTGTGCTCTACCACAGGTAAATGATTCAAACCTTCTTCAACCAGTAAACGAATGATACGGTTTGAGTAAAATATAAAATCGGCTCGCTGAGTATTTTTGTCTCGAATCATGCTATATCATGTAAATGTAAGTTGGCTGGCTGTATGGGCATATGCAGCATTTTCTGTGACGTACGTGAGAAGAGCAATAAGCTGCGGGGTTTGAGGTAATGTATGCACATTTTCGAAGGAGACTGGAGTAGAGACAGTCGCGATAGGTTTCTCGGGGCGATAATCAGGACCGACACTTTGTGCGGGAGATTTAACACCTTCTGGAGATTTTGAAGACATTTTGCTGCAAATATATATTCCTGATGAGTTGAGCTTCAGTGACGCAGTTGGGGCTTGACAATGAGGATGTTTTTCACTATCTTGGTTAGTGGTAAGTATATAGAAGTAACCAAAAGTCGTACATTCACTTGCCTTCTAGTGAGTCCTACAGGTTGTTGATTGGGATACTTTTACAGAGCTGCAAGATTATAGACAACAACTCTGCGGAGGGCTCCGCTGCTTGTAGATATGATTTCTCGTGGGGCCGGTACAAAGCGACATGCAGTGTGCCCGAGTAGATAAACTCTGATAACGGATAACGACAGGGACTGTCTTGGCAGGCTGTGAAGAGTAGGTGATCTCTCAATTCTATGACAAACTGTTTCCAGAAGAGATAGAAACAGTTTCTACAATAATCATTGACAAATAAAATGAAGTCAGAAAATGGTACAGTATCACTGAGTTTGTATAAGTGAAGGATTTGTTTGTGTTGGAAACAACTACCTACCTAGTAGCTAGGGTAGGTAGGGTAGGAACTTGTACTGATCTCTGTTTTCCAAGTGGAAAGAACTGATGACAGACTGATGATATCAATTGAAAGATGGAGTAACCTTAACTCACACAGGTACAAAGTTCAGCAATCAAGTAGTGGCTGTATCAAGTTTCTTTGAGACCTTTTTTAGGGTTCTTCTTGAGGTACTTTGATCTCAATGCTATGGTTTCGTAGTCAGATATTGATATTGAAGGATGAAGCGCACTTTCTCCCCATTGGTATTCACTTTGGTGGTATCGGAGTAAAGTATATCCGATACCGATGCTGATGCCGTAATCTTAGTGCTCTTTCAATTCAATGCTTTAATCATTCCATTCACAGTTTTGTCACCTCAAATTTACAAATCATTTTCTTAGAAATTATCGCAACAACCACTTCCTTTCAGAATCACTTTCTGCAGTTGAATGTCTTTGTGATCATACCATTTGAGGCCCTGCAGAAGCTATATTCCGTTATTTAATCGATTTGCGATAGCAGCCTCTCCAACAAATAGATGCACAGCTTCACCTTCACACTCCCCGAGTCATTCATATTTACCACACACCATGGCGGCTTATGAAAATACGGCAAGGCCTAGAAAAACAATAACCACCTATGGAAAGCCATCACGAAAGCATCTTGCAGGTCATACCTATGCAAAATTGGTGCATCGTGCAACACCTTCCGATTTAACAAAGGCGGGCCTCACTACAAACAATGAACCTACCTTATCGAATCCCGAAAGGTCTCGCAGTATTCACAAGTCTTCATCCAGCAAATCTTCTGTCTCAAACATACAACCTGCCGTCGATTTATACGATGTGCCACTCAGCGATGAGGAGGACCCTCCTCTAATGCGGACGAACGTTACTAAGTCTACGCAGAAAGTCAAGCTTAAGTCTACGCTGTACGATGTACCGCCGATTGACAACGATGATAAGCCTATAATGCGAAAGAATGTTTCCAAGCTTCTACAGAAATCTCAGCAAGATCCTACCATATATGATTTGCCACTCAGTGAGGATGAGGAGCCTCTCTCGGTGAGGAAGAACCTTTCCAAATTACCCCCAAAAGCCACGCAGAAACCGGTGGTTGTCCGCAAAGCGAAGGACTTGGGTATAACAGGAGCCGTCAGCAATAAACAGGTGGAGATGCCTGAGCGAAAGAAAAGGAAATTGTTACCAGTTGAGCGGCCCCCGCTGGAGCTTGCCAACTTTCCTGCAGCTCCTCTCAAGGCGCCGCCGAATCCGAAAATTAGAAAAGCCCAACCAGCTCCAAATTCGTTACCAAAGCGACAGGTCGTTTATGCCAAGCCTATTTCGGAGTCAATCCCGAAAAAGGCAACACTACCTCGAGGTATACAAAAGCAGAGAAATAGAACACCGGAGTCACAGCTACTGGAGTCCCCAGCATCTGCCGGTAGTGTAGTGAGCTTAAAGTCATCTACACACTCGGCACGACTTTTCTCGCCAAAGGCCGCAAAGCAATTGGATGCTCTTCTTGATAACAATCTTGAAACAGAAGGAACTGCAACTACTAGTGGGGACGAGCTCTCCCTTGTTGTCGTAGGTAAGCCGAAGAAGGTATATCCAATGGCCAGAAAGTTATCTAAAACTGCGGGATTTGCAAAACCGACAAGCATAACCCCTCGCAAACGACTTATTGATTCGTTAGTCGAGCAGACGCCGCGTCAAGATTTGGACGATGAAGAAGATGATGATGATGATTCTGGGGACGAACATGATAATTCTCAGGTTGAAGATCATTTTCAACATTTGAATAACTCGAGAGCTCAAAGTCCTACCCCGGAAGTCCCTACCTTTACTGCATCTGCACCGGCCAGTCAAGGCTCTCAGATCACAGGGCCAAAATTCACGTACAGTCGGCAGCGTTCTATGCTTGTTGAGGAAGACATGATGGAGCAATTAGCATTTGACATGCCGTTGGAAACTCCACAGATATCACACCGTCGCCGAGGCTCTATACCCAGCCTGAAGCCCTTGTCGAGCTTTCGCGAAAAAGAAAAGGAAGAGGATGAAGCTGCGAACACCGCCATTCGCACAATTCATGAACTGAGGCAAGCGGGAGCAAACAGTCGTTTTGCCGATGAAGTGGAAGATCTACTCGATCGTATTGGGAAACCCGTCGCAAAGCCGACATCCATGCGACGCTCCGGTCTTTTAGATCTGGGCATCAAAATGAAGGATAAGGTGTTTGTTCGCCAATTCCGTGCCCATGGGGCTGAACAACGACTGTTTGTCGATATTGGCCAAGAAATTGATATTGTATCAGGGTTCTTGATGACTTCCCTCGTCATACCTATCTTGGCAGAGGGAAGCGTACCTCTTGTGGTATCGCAACTTCAACGACAGGGTATTGCGAAGCTGCTCGGCCGTCTCATATTTGTCGAGAAAAGCATCGTTTCTGTGACAAAAGATCGCAAAACAAACATGTCAAAAGTGGCACAGAACTCCATATCAGCATACCATGACTCTCTTTTAGAAATTTCGGCATGGAAGGAACTTAGTCCGCGTAAACTTTCACCTCGAACCTTGGCTCTGAAATGTCTTGAGCTTATGGTCCGACAAACCAGAGAGGCTGGAGATGCCAGCGACATAATTTCTGAAGAGCTGAATACCAGCCTGTTCGAGATTTTGAAGTTAACACACGGCGATGCTTTATGGGATCTCCCTCATGGAACGGAAGCGATTGACTTCTATTTAACACTGTCCACTCTTGAATCTCACTCGCTTGTGGCAAGAACTGCCCAAGACGAAACAATGTGGATTCGTCAATTTTTGCCCGTCATAGGCAACACCCTCGATACCGCTTTAAATCGACCACTTGAAAGCTTTGGCGAGCAACAAATTTTGGCCCTGAAGTTGACAGTGAATGTTACCAATCACAATCCAAAAGCTTGTGATGCAATTGCGAACTCAGATCTTATGTTCACGATCCTCCGCGTTATCGTTGCTAAATTCCAAAGCATGTCAAACTTGTGGGCAGAAGAGGAAATTATTGTGGTTGTGGATAATTTGATTCTTCTCATTGGTGCGATGATCAACTTCGCGTTGTGGAGCACAAAAGCACTCAAAAATATTGACAATTTCACTGGGACAAGTAAAGACCCCCTGGATGAACTAATTCGACTTTTTGTCGATAATCGGGAGAAAACATTTGAGGTAAAGTTATTGCGTTCAATCTTTCCTCCGTATACTAACGTTCAATAGGCGGACTCCCAACATGAATCACACAAAAACGTTCCGTTTGGATATCTATCTGTACTTTTGG
Organism: Sclerotinia borealis F-4128; assembly: GCA_000503235.1. Classification (NCBI taxonomy): domain Eukaryota; kingdom Fungi; phylum Ascomycota; class Leotiomycetes; order Helotiales; family Sclerotiniaceae; genus Sclerotinia; species Sclerotinia borealis. The sequence continues at coordinate 197,372 of KI628542.1, forward strand.
GACATTTTTGCTTATTCCCGGCCATCGAGAAGCGGATTCGGATGCGGCAAACAACGAAAACACTTCGGCCCCTAATTACATCTGTTAATGAATTTATCGTCTATCACAAAGCAGCCGACGATGAGATCGCCCCAAATGAGGATGGGCACAGTCCTCATGTTACTGTGACAAAGCAACTCGAAGATCTCGTCAAGAAGTTGCTTGCGATCAAAGGAACTAATGTGTGATATATATAGAAAGACGGTTGGAGAAGGCGTATTGGACGGATGTCATGGGTATAATGGGTACAATGGATATGATACAGATGTTTTGATACTTGATATATTCTAGGCGTTCAGGTCGGAAAAAAGATCTTGCAATATACCCTAGGTACGGTTGTTAGGACGGGGAGAGGTGCTTTTTGGGAAACTATGACTTGGAGGACTCCTTAATCAAAGATATCCATAGGGTGCAGCTGTTTTTACACGAGTAATCTCTGGCTACCCAAACAGCATATTTTAGACATTACAATTACCAAATTTGTTCTGGAAATGAAGATATTTCACCGCATAGCAGTATGCTCATCTGATTTTGCGTGTTGTCGTGGCAGATGCAGAACGAGTAATCCTTTGGCTTACCTACTATGTGTTTGACGTGTGCTGGAGGTTGAACTCCGGCGATGCCTCTGGTCTTGGTAGACATGACAGCACTACTAAAGCTGGAGAGTACTAATGATCAAATCTGTGCCAGGAAATGACTTATTTGCTTATTTGCGAGCCTCTTACTCTTGGAATGAGCTCATTCACTTCAAAGACTTGTTATGATACATGTTTGGATTCATATAAGTTTATTCATCCTCAACTCATCCTCTCTTCCTTCCTTTTACTCACAATTTTAATGTTGGAGGGAGGTTCATCTTCCGAGCCAAGCTTAATCTGGGTCCTTGATCTGGGTCCACTCAGCCTAAACATTAGCGCTGCAAGAACCTGAACTCACTGAAGCAACTACTAACAAACCTCTTAACCTCACAGCCTTGCCCCATCCCCTTTTCCCAGAACAAGAACAAGAGCCATCAAAACATAACAAAGCTCTTCCATATATCGCTCTCTTTGTACTTTATTACACAAGAACACTTTTATTTAAAAATTGTTATAATTTAAATATGCCCGCACCACCCAAACAACGCAAGATTGCCATTGTAGGCAGTCGATCTGTTGGTATGTCGTATTAATTACCTATTCCGTAATATAGTGACGTAAATATAATACAGCAAAGTAACCTTTCTTCTCTACAGGAAAATCTTCACTTACTGTACAATTCGTCGACGGCCACTTCGTCGAAAGTTATTATCCTACTATTGAGAATACTTTCAGCAAGGTCATCAAGTACAAAGGGCAAGAATTCGCCACTGAAATCGTTGATACAGCTGGCCAGGTAAGATACTCCGTTTTCACCAAAATCACATGACATCCCATAGTTGAGAGGTAACTAACGGAACTTACATTGTAGGATGAATACAGTATCTTAAATTCAAAGCATTTCATTGGTATTCATGGCTATGTGCTTGTCTATTCCGTTGCTTCAATGCAATCCTTTGAAATGGTGGAGGTTATCAAGGATAAGATCTTGAATCACTTGGTATGATAGGAACCTCAACTTATCCCTTTAGGCTGCTTTGAAGAAACAGATCACTGACGATTCTTACAGGGCACTGAATGGGTCCCAATCACAATTGTTGGTAACAAGAGTGATCTTCGACCAGAGCAGCGTCAAGTCACTGCTGAGCAAGGCAAGGCATTGGCTGAGAAGATCAAATGTGCTTTCACAGAAGCAAGTGCACGGTACAACGAGAATGTTACCAAAGGATTTGAGCTTATGATTGAGCAAATCGAGAAGGGGGAAAACCCCAATGAGCCTTCGGGAGATTCCAAATGCATTGTTATGTAAGAAGAGGGAGAGTCTGGGCTATACGTTGGATTATGACGTTTCATGTCTGGATGTGGTTAATATATCATGGGAGTTTTGGAGTTGGAAGAGGTATCTCTAGATAGATGTCTTGCTCTGTCTTCATTGACGTTAATGTTACAAAGGGTAGTTTACGTTTAAGTTTAATGGTATTCGCTGTCTCTTATTGAAGAGAGCCACACGGTGTCTTATTGATTTGATGTTCATCATCCAGTCAGCATGTACCGAAATCAACTGACAACGAGATCCGCCAAAGAGAGCTGAAAGAAAAGGGGTTGATATCAAAATATGTATCACGTGCCTCATCTAATCAGCCAGAATGTTATCTTAGCGGAATCTTACAATCGCGACCCCCACCAATAATCGTACTTTGAACAATTTCCTAGTGACTCGAAAAGTTGACCGGGCGAAATATACAGAAACTCTCATCGTATACTTGTTTGAGTGTGCCAAATTATCTCCAAGATGCTTGACGTTAACGATTTCATTACTGAAAGGGGCGGTAACCCACAAAAGATCAAGGATTCTCAGCGCCGCAGATATGCTCCTGAAGAGGCTGTTGACGAAGTGATTGCTATGTACGAGGATCACCGCAAAAGTAAGCCAGCAAGCAGAAGGACCCCAAGTATACACGTACTTATGAACTATTTTAGCCCAGTATGCAGCTACACAAGTCAATAGCAAGATCAACGAAACTCAAAAAGCCATCGGCGCAAAGAAGAAGGCCAAGGAGGATGCTAGCGAATTATTACAGCAAAAAGCCGATTTGGAGAAGGAAAAGAAGACTTGGCTTGATGCGGCAGCAGAGAAAGAACTGGTTCTCAAGAAAAAGGTTGGCACGATCGGCAACTTTGTTCACGAATCTGTGCATGTGGACAACGATGAGGTATTTACATTTGAGCAATATACGAGTCTCTTCGGGTCCGGTGTGGCTAATAGGTACTAGGATCACAACGAGTTATTACGTACCTGGGCTCCCGAAGGCGTTGCTGTAGAAAAGAGGGACGTTCTTTCACATCATGAAGTTCTGACGAGATTGGATGGTTACGACCCAGAGCGTGGAGTAAAGGTTGTTGGACACAGAGGTTATTTCTTGAAGAAGTGGGGTGTCTTCTTGAACCAGGCTTTGATCAATTATGGCTTAGAGTTCTTGGATAGCAAGGGCTATACACCATTACAAACCCCACAATTCATGCTGAAGGAATACATGGCGAAGACGGCACAGTTGGAGCAATTTGATGAGGAACTTTACAAGGTTGTTGACGGAGATTCTCAAAACGATAAATATCTTATTGCTACTTCCGAACAGCCAATTTCAGCTTTCCATGCTGATGAGTGGTTAACAGCTAAGGAAGTACCTATTAGGTATGTTAAGAGAGTTTTAGTGAGAGGATTTCGGGCTGACTTATGCTCGAAGATATGCTGGTTTCTCTTCGTGTTATAGACGAGAAGCTGGTTCTCACGGTAGAGATGCATGGGGAATCTTTCGAGTTCATCAATTCGAAAAGGTATGGTTCCCTTGAATCACAAGTGTAGAGCACCTTCTCTAATTGATATAGATTGAGCAATTTGTCCTCACCGACCCAGAAAAGTCATGGGAGGAATTCGACCGTATGATCGGCTTTTCCGAGGAATTCTACCAATCTTTGGGTGTCCCCTACAGAGTCGTCGCAATCGTCTCAGGTGCCCTTAACAACGCGGCTGCCAAGAAGTATGATCTTGAGGCTTGGTTCCCCTTCCAAGGAGAATACAAGGAGCTTGTCTCCTGCTCAAATTGCACAGACTATCAATCCAGAGCTCTTGAGATCAGATATGGTACCAAGTTGCAAACTGAGATCCGTAAGAAATATGTCCACGCACTCAACTCCACTTTATGTGCAACTGAACGTGCGTTGTGCTGTCTGTTGGAGAACTTCCAAACCGAAGAGGTAAGTTGAGGGATATTTTTACCTAGCCATTCTGTTTGCTGACTATAAATAGGGTTTCAACGTCCCAGCACCTCTCCGCAAATACCTTCCCGGCGCCCCTGAATTCATTGCTTTCACCAAAGAACTACCCAAAGACACCACTTCTCAAAAGGCAAAGGGCAAAGTTGACAAAGCACCAAAACCAAAGGTCGCGCCCGTTGGTGCCACACCTACTGAGGCGGCGGATAAGTTGAAGGATATGAAGGTTTAAATGGCCCGGACTATCGGGGAAAGTAAAAGAAAATCTGAGCATGCCAGCGCCGAGGATGAATGAAAGTCTGCTGGCTCTTCGAATTAACATAAAAGGTTATACAACCGGATAATGTGTGTTATGCATGGAACCAGATGATAAATATCAACATAAATCAAAGACTTCCTTTAACTCTGAGATGGGTCATCGTGCAATGTAGCTGAAACCTGTGTTATTCATCTTGACCTAACCTAGCCCTCCAAATTGTGAAATCTCACAAACTCTGGAACAGGTGCTCGCTCACCTAGAATAGAATGTAGAATGTGGAAATGTGACATTATATTACATTACATTACAGCAACCAAAGATGAACATCTAACATCTACTGTGCATCAATCTATATTTCCCTCGACTGCCACGCACATTTACATTCATTCATCTACAAATGTAAGGTAAAATTGGCAAAAAGGTCTTGTGGTATATAGTAAATGATAGTCTTGATTTATTGGTAGGATACTATGATACACCGGGTAATGTTAATCTATCTTCATCTGCTCCCCGAATGTCTCGTATTAACACATTCATTTCTCTTTTATACTGTACATTCCCTCATCTCATTTGATACAATGATCTTACATTTTCCTACCCCTAATTCATCTAGAACCCCACCGCCTCTCTAACTTTAACCATCGTCTCCTCCGCATTCTCCCTCGCCTTAATCCCCCCCTTTCTAGCTACCTCCTCCACATACCCCTCATCCCCCAACACCCTCTCGTACCCCTTGCTAATGCCCTCTAATCCCTTATTCACCACCTCAGCCACCTCTCTCTTCACATCCCTCAGAGTCAACCCCTTCAACGCACATTCAGCAGCTATTTGACTTGGGTTTCTTTTCGGGAATTGGGTATCGAATGATGACCATAACGTAAGCAGATTCGTCACGCCAGGTCGTTCAGTGGGACTATAGGAAATGCTGTGGCGGGAGTCGGTCTGCGCGGATGTGATTTTCTTGCTAACGGTTTCTGGGGAGTCGGTGAGGAGGATGCGGGAGAGGGGCGAGGGGTGCGATTTGGACATTTTTTGAGTGGGGGTTGTGAGTGACATTATGCGTTTGGTAGGGGCTGGAGGCGCGTGTTAGCTTTCGAGATGGAGAGAGAGAGATTGAGGGTAGGAAGAAAAGAGGAGATGTAGGGAGGGAAAACTTACAAAGAATGGTTTCCGGTGCAATGAGACAGTGTCTATGTGCATGGTTGAAATTCGTGACGCATTCACGGGCAAATTCAAGATGCTGGGCTTGATCTTCGCCGACGGGGACGTGGGTTGCTCTTGGCGGTATACTATTAGCCCTTGTTTCCGATATAAAATAGCATAATGGGAGAAGAATAAAAAGGTGAGCGGGTATCAACTAGGCATACCCGTGAACCAAAATATCCGCAGCTTGCAGAACAGGATATGAAAATAATCCCAGTTTGATTGGAGATTTCTTGCCACCATCTAACGGTGAAGCATCATCTTCGAGAGATAATTTACTCTGTTACATGTGAGTGGGATGAATAGGTGAAATAGATAGAGGAGGTAAGTGAAAGAGATACAAACCTTCCATTGTGTCATACGAGACAAATACCCCATCGAAGACGTACAACTCAATATCCACATCAACTCCGAATGCGCAGGAACCTTCAGACACACACAAATCAGCTGTTATCCAACCCCAATCCCCCACCAATCTCCTCGCTCGTACACCCCTCACCACCCCCTCTCCCATATCCCACCCCCACCCCACCCCGCAAACACCAACCCAAAAAACTCCACAAACTCCACAAACTCCACACCTACCGAACTCTGATAAAACAGCGTACACCTCTCCGGATCCAACTCCATCGCCAACAGCGTCGCCAACGTCTCCTTCTTCGCCCTACTCAACTCCCCCTTTTTCTGCGGCACTGTAATCGCATGCAGATCCACAATGGAATAAAATAATTTCGTACTTGGCTCCGCCTCCTCCTGTAGCCGTACCCAGTTCTTGAGCGCTCCGAGATAATTCCCTAGATGTGGGATTCCCGTGGGTTGGATGCCGGAAAATATTACTCGAGGTGGGCCGGGTTTCGTGCTTTGGTGTCGTTGACAAATGTGGTTGCGGTTTGGGAGGGCAGCGTGCAGAATTCGTGACTTCACGTTCTGGAGGCGCTGCCGGGGTGGGTGACTCTTGAGCATGGCTGATCTTGGGGGGTTGGCTGGTGATGGAAAAGGGAAAAGGAGTGGATGGCTGCACGCGAGATGAGGTTTTGCCGCAAAAATGAACTTCAACGTAAGACACGTGACTGTTTTATTATTATTTCGAAATAGTGATTTGGAAATTGGGGTATGAAAAGACTTCAATATTGGGATTGGCTTCTGATGTCTGGAATGAACAGGGGTTGATGGAAAGCTACTGGAGCTAATATCTTGATCCTTTTACTTCTACATATGCATACAATACATCAACCCTGGTTCAAACTCCACAGTTCATATGTGTGTGCCCATGTATATATTCTGTCTTGGTGACCGATTTTCCTCTTCGAGTCCTATTTTGAGACTTTGCTCATGATGTCAAACCAATCCGCTTCACGGCTCAACTCTAACTCCGGGAGCGCTGCCTCCCACAGCCGCCTTAAAGCTCTCCCTATTCAGAATCTCCATAACCTTGTCCGACGTCTCATTACCCTGCCTCCTACCAAACAGCTCCCACTGTGGTGCCATAACTTCCCTCATCTCCTCCATACTAGCATCCATATCCTTGCCGACACCTATATCATAAATATGTTAGTGTCATCCAAACCCATAACGAGAAAACCCTACCAATCTTAGCATACTCCCAAACATTCGCCTTCATTCCTATCCCGTAATATGCGTGTTTCCTCAAAAACGCCAACCATAATGCCACCGTCTCCGGATGTCCATCCTTAATCTGAATCAACCTCCTCAACGTCTTTCTCTCAAAATTCTCTTGGCTCTTCTTATGAATGAAATGCGACCTTGGTACCGTCCATCTCTCGATCATTTTAGGCAAAGGTACAGGTCCAAATGCAGGTAAATGGAGATAGTATGCAGCGCGGAGAGCGAAGTCGGAGAAGAATTCCAGATTGCGGATGTTGTAGGATCGCAGTTGTAGATCGCAGGAGGGGACCCCGTATTCGGCTTCGCGACGTAGGGGGCGGAGGTAGATGGCTTGGACGTTACGGGGGTAGCGGACATCGAAGATATCTTCGGCGGTAGGTTCTGCTGCGGGCGGGGTTCTATAGGCCGGTTAGGAAGTGCTGGGTCCATGAATGGCATTTGGGTAAATACATCGAGGTTGTCTCTGTAGAAGCGGGGTTTGGTGCATTACTGTGGTAACGTTAGCCTCCGGATCTTGCTATGAATTAGAATTCGCGTACGGTGTATTCGACATATGCCTGACAGATTGTGATGTGAGGGGTGCAATTGCACGTTGTGGTGTTCTGAAGGCATTCGAGAAGACTGGGTTTGCCTGCCAATAATGTCAATTGTCTTCGTTCCTTGAGCAGTACGGGGCTCTAATGGCATACCGATACTCCCAACTTACTAACTGTGCGCCATGGTATGCGCGTGAAAATCGAAGTAGCCATGCTTGGCTAGAAGTTGTGGAAAATGTCGAATTGGACCTTCTGGGTAGAGTTCTATGATATCGAATATTTCGAGAGTCGGATGTCTAAGGCCGAGGTTTATCCGACAGTCAAGCTTTTGTTTCAACGACTACCCTTCATCTTCATCAATTAAATCAGTTAATAATTATTTTGATCTAGAAATTATAATACATTGAATTCCTTGATTCTTTCCTGCAGTAACTCTAATATTTGCTGTTCTGAAGCCTATTATAGATCTATATATCCTGTTAAACTGGCCAATGCTAGATATCATTTCTGGTGAATTGAGCTCACCGGTAGCCGATGTCAATTCATCACTGCATGGAATTCGGGAAGTCAAGTGTAACAGCAAGTTGATATTGTGTACTGGATAATTTCAAATATAAAAGCCATGTTTGTATTACAGTATTTTGGCATATTATCGATCTCCAAGTTTGAATTGCATCAAGGTTGAGATAAGTAGCAAACGCAAGTATGTTCACTTATCTGGTGTCTCGGAAGTTCGGTCCAATAATGAAAGTTAGATAGATATACAGATCGTCATTGATTAATGAGGATGTTAATCTCGAGTAGAAGTTGGTCAGTTTAGATAAGGGTGCTTGTTGGCCAATATGTGCTGCTGGCACGTTGTTCCTACACCAGCTACTCTAGGTCGTCGAGTCAAATCCATCTAAACCTCTCTCGATTGAAGAATACCACCCACAGTTTAGAATATCGCAGCATAAGAGATGACCTTTATTTAGTCTTCAATATTCAGAAGATTGTCCACACGCATAGCCCGGTAAACATGACTTTCACCCAGCATCTACTACCTCTTTTTCAATCCCATACCTCCCTTCAATATCCCCTCGTCCCCAAACCACAAAATGTGTCGTCCCGCCAAAGAGAATGACGATATTGATACCCGCCCTCGTCGTGTACGGTACGAAACCAATACTCGTATATATCTCTTTTCCATGCGTAACACACAAAGGCCGATTCGTAGGAACCATAGAAATAGAAATACACTTTCGGACCAAATCCCCTACCCATCTTTGCTCTGCTGCTCGTGTACTTTCTCATCAATAGGGGCTCTGTGTCCATCTCTGGCCTAGGTAGGGAATGATAGAATCTTCTCGGATTCTTCAACTTCTTCGGGGGTGGTAGAAAAAAGGTTGGGATCAATAATAACACCTCCTTTCCAAGCCACTGTCATCCATGTGTTTCATCTCACCAGGTTTCATTTTTCTTTACCATGGATGTAATGACACGATGACTGAAACTTATTCGTGATCTTCGCTAAGGTGAGGAGGAGCCCCCTGTTGCCGACGTCCAAAAGCTTCGACATCCTCAATTGTCCCCATTTCTGTCCGATGTCAAGCCCATCAAAAGACCGAGAATCGTATTTCACCTTAGAAGGTTATTGTTCTCAATGAATTCCCGATGATGATCTCATATTACCCACAGATTTAATATACAATGTTGGACTCGAGACCTGCCGGGAAATCCATGCTCTTGTCCACCAATGGTTCTCCAGGATGTGAGCCATGGCATCCCAAAAGTCGGTTGATTTATTTTTGTGATACACCCGGAAAGGCATCCCATACTATTTTTCTGACATTCTCCCGACATTCCATAACCCTCACTTGACAACTGTTTGACTAGGTGGACAATATCTTACAACTATTTTTCGCACACATAAGAATAAGCACTTGGTCACAATTTCAACAGGTCATGATAGTTATTAAAATGCGTCATGATTTCAATTATTTACTATATGCTCGAGTCTGTCTGGAGAACGCAGAACAACGTATTCAGTCGTGTCCACCATTTCTTCCATAACTTTGAAAAGTTTCCCACAGATCAAAAGACGGACTAAGTATACCAATAAGTAAAATGAGAGCGAACTTAACTTTTCCAGTGCCATTAAAACTCTTTAATTCTTTGACCAGTTGAGGGAACCCATTAAATGACACTCTTCACTGTGTAATGAGTCACATGGGGTACCAACCAGATTCATAGCCTGCGTAAAGCTCAAACCTATGCAGCCACAGGTCAAAGTCGTGGCAGACGCAACGATCAACACAAGTATTGAACTGCATTTCCGCCAGAGCTCGTGGTGCTCATATGGATTGTCCCCCAGTGGCCACTTCACGTAGCACAAGACCTACTAAGAATATCTGTTGAAATTGTTAGTTACAATTCATGAAACCAAATCAAATAACAATAGGGATGGTATTGTGTTCAGAGTCTAATTAATAAATAAAAATCCACATGTATGCTTTAAGACAGGGATAACTGTTGACAATTTTTTTCATCATAACACAAGGGGGGAATGGGAATTGAATAATGTAAAGAGATTGGAAACATACCGGTGTGATGATAGCAATAGAGCTTTCAAGCGGACAGGATGCCCGTGTCAATATTTGATCAAGCCTATGCAATTGGTATACACCAAGTTGACCATGCATGTAGTAGTTGATGAAGTATGAAGGGTTGACTGTTCACGAAGTCATCCGATGTATCATCGAGTTCACCTTCTTTTTCTCAAGGCCTTCATCTTCTTGTAATGTTCTTTTTTGCCACTAGCCTTCGCAGCTTGGATATCATTGTACTTGTTGCGGAACTTGTGGTTCGACTGCTCGCCAGCAAGGACTTGTTCGACGAAAGTCTGTTTGCGTTCCTTGTTGGTGAGTCGAGAAGAGAAATATTCGGTAGGACCTTCAATGACGGTGCCCACTTGAGAGTACTCGGGAACTTCCGCTCTCGCTGAGTCTTTCTTGTAAAACCGTTTCGGGTCCAATACACTTCGAAGACGGAGAAGTTGAAGGTCGCGTTTGAGCTCAGGAGTAACTAGTGTTTTGGGCATGTTGTACCACTTGGCTCCAGCAGTAGCTTGTTGTTCCTGTAAAGTAATATTAGCCTGCTATTCAATAACCAATACTTGTAACAAAAGACTGGAATAGTGGCTTCTTCTCAGAGTAACTATGAATGTAAATCTTCAGCTTGTGCAGGGTGGCGCCCAAGACGGGGCCAGATCCTGCGTCCGTTATATGGGTAAATTTTCCTCACAGAAGGACACAGCGCGAGATAAAACAGAAGAAATTTCTTACCGCAAGAACCTTTGCCTTCATAATGACAGGATCTTCCACCGTTCGCACACCGTTGGCAAGCTTTCGCTCATTGGTAGGTACGAGTTGAGAAGTGTCCACGCGTGCAGTATGTCCTGCCGAAGTGATATATGGAGCAATCGCAGATGTTGAAGATTTACCAAGGCTGTGAAGAATGAATGTTAGCAAAGCTCAATTGTCAAAAAGTCATATTGTATGTAAAACTTACTTTGGAAGAGAAAACTTGGTAGAGCCGTCATCACTGGTGATGACTTGCTTCGTGTTTCTCATCCGCTCCTCAGCATCCTTCAACAATTGCTGGATTTGAATGTCAGAAAGATCATTGTCGGCCATGTTTATTGTTGATCGCGGTTTCAATTGGAATGAAGAAGAGAATTGAAAGACCTTTATGAGAAAATAAAATATTGAAGTGGATCAAAAGTCGCTTAGAGCTTAGAGGATTATTTCTGCAAGCTAACCAATTATAACTTAGTGATCACGGAGATTTCCATATCAAAATACCCGTGACTATTAGCAACACGTGAGCTACTCAAAAATCTAGCATCACTCAAAAGCAAACATCTAGAACCCGGAACTCCGCGAATTCGAGTCTCCAACTGATGAACTTATTGTTGTCGAAGTTCGATACAATAACTGATCCTACCTTCCTGTACCTTTTGCCTTGTTTTGCCTCTTACTCGAATATTTGCCTTACTTCTCCTTCATCTCTTGCCTCACTGTTCGCCCTGCTCGCATATATGTTGCATAGTGAGCCAACGCACAAAGTAAACGAAGAGGGCTGTCGAAAAGCCCTGCATAGATAGACATATTTCTTGTGACTTGTAAATGTGAAGTAGACGATGATGAATATATAGCACAAGAACATCACTTTAATTCAATTGATCATTTCACCATCTCATTCCATCTCATCCCATCCATATAAGAAGTTTTCATTGAAGATATAAAAATTATAATTTCTTATAATTCTTGAGCCGAATCATCAAAGCTTCAGAAGTACGACAGACAGCCAAGTCCTCAGCCCATCCAATCCCCCCGCGCTGCCGCTTAAATTGTCCGTCCGCCGCTTCTAATCCAGTCCAAACAACCATCAAGCTCCCACAACCTTATCAACTCCCAACCAATCAAAAGCACAAATTCCATCAACAAGTAATCCATTATCGCGACTCGTCGCGCAAAGGGAGAAAGCTCCTCAATTAAAGAGACATTCAGTATCTGTTTAAGTACCTGCAAACCCCCCCAAAGTCAGCCCCCATCTGCAGCCAGCCTGCCATCGTTCATCGTCGCATACATCCATCCATCTGTAGGATCAGCTTCCGTCTCCAGGATTCGAGAATTCGAGTCGATTGTACCCGCAACATTGTTTACTTTTTACGCCTCCCGATTCAATAGGCGCCAGTTAATTTCGACACTGGAAAACAACTGGACGAACTTTTACTAAGCTCAAACTTGCGACCAATTCGAGATCTTTACCCACGTACAACCTCAACACCGATCGGGCGAAGCCAACATAAAAACAAATATGGATCCTCCACCACCCGGCTCGTCCCATGGACAGCAGCAGCAGCAACCCGCTTCACAACAACGTCCTGCTGCCCAGCCTATTTACGATACAAGTCAAGGCGGTCATTATGGTATGTTCACATTTTTCACTTGTTTATTTGCCAGTATCCTGTCCATATCAAGCATGTACTAATTTATTTCGCGGAATAGGTGCCAGTGCTTTGGTTAGAAATACTTATATGTGCGCTTCGAATCCTACTAACAGGGAAATAGTTATCTCAACAAGGTTTCGCGCCCGTTGCGGATTTCTACACTGGAGCGTGGGCAAATGTAAAATTGAACATCTATATATTGAGAGAATGAAAGCTAAACTGACGACTAGGTCAACCAAGGTCTGCATGGGCAATACAAGGACATTCTCACAACCTATTGGCAACAAATCATCAATCATCTCGAGGGTGATACCCATGACTACAAGCTTCATCAACTTCCCCTCGCACGTATCAAGAAAGTCATGAAGGCCGACCCCGATGTAAAGATGATTTCCGCCGAAGCCCCAATCCTGTTCGCCAAGGGATGTGATATCTTCATCACGGAACTCACTATGCGAGCATGGATCCACGCCGAGGAGAATAAGCGTCGAACTTTGCAACGATCGGATATTGCTTCTGCATTGGCCAAGTCAGACATGTTTGATTTCCTGATTGATATTGTTCCTCGTGAAGAAGCCGCAGCTCATGCAAAGAGACCTTCTGGCTCGGGGCAAGCTGCAGCACAAATTCCCGGTGCTGCTCCCGGTGCAGCACAGCTTCCTCCTCAACAGTCCAATATCCCTCAACAGCCTAGTCACCCCTCCCACCCACAATCTATGCCTCAAGATTATTCTCTTAGTGGCCATGGCATTGCTCCTGAACAGGATCCATATCGCCACCAACCCAACATGTATCAACCACAAGTTCCTCCAGGTCAACCCGGTCAGTATGGCGCACAGCAGCCAATGTATGGTGAGATGGGTGAGATATATGGATATCCAGCCATGCCGCCACCCCAACAAGTTCGTTCTCCATCCCCCATCCCATGTCTAAAGCAATTTGCACTCCCTGAACCATCATCTAACAAAGCCCTAGCAAATGTACCAAGTCCCGCATCAACCCCGACAAGATCCATCTGTTGGCACCGACGCAGCACATCATTATGCGCGCCAGGAAGGTGGTGAAGGTGATGCTGATGCTGAAGGCGAGCGCGATTATGAGGTTGGATAAGATGAGGATCCGGTTCATTCATGAGTTGTTATTGTTGATTGATTACCAAGTGTGATAGGGACGGAGTTCGGAGGACATATGATCTGATTTTTAAGGGTGACCGCGCTTTATTTTTTGGCAGCAAGAATAGGCGCAGGGGAATGTGAATGTGAATGCCACACAGTTTTCCCGAATACCTCGTATGAGTAATAGTTGGTGTCGATGTCTCTAACATGATTGCTAGTGGGTACTTTAGTGACATGTGCATTTCAAGACCTATAAAGATGTTCTTGTCGTCAACGAGAACAGTGGCCAAAATGCTCAGATTTTTATGACTTATTCATACCAAACCTTGACGAGAACCCAGCAAGTCGATCCGGCTTCGCGGGACTCATAATCGTATGGGTAAGTCTTTGCAGATAAAAGTTAGCACACATCCCCAAGTACAATCTCTCTCGAAACCCCAATTTAAAAAAGCGCACATACTTCTCCAAAATCTTAGGCCCATTCATAGCATCCACTCTTCCAAACTTCTTATTCCTAGTACTGATATCGAAAAACTCATCTGGATTCTCCGTTTGCATCAAGTAGACCGTTTGCTGCAATTCGTCGAGATTTTCTTTTAGGATGAGGGCGTTGTCGAGAGAATCGACGAATTCGGAGAGGTAGGCTACGTCTTTTGCGAGGGCGGCGACGCCGTGGGGGTTTATTTTTTTAACTTCGGGGGAGAGGGGGATGGCCTGGTTGATGGTTAGTGGGGTTGGGTTGGGTTGGTGAGAGATGTTAGAGGAGTAAGCTTACGAGGATCATGTTTGCGGCGTGGGAAAGAGCATCGAAATAGATGAGCTCTTTGATTTCGCGGGGTAAGGTGAGGAGAGTGGAGCTCATGATGTTGGAAAGATAGGTTGTTAGGGTTTGCATGTAGTTGCTGGGCTCAGATACTAGAGAAGGTGCCATCCTGTAGGGGTGAAGTGTTAGTCTTTGTTCAGGAGACTGGATTAACCGAGAAACCATACCAATCATAATCTGCCGTCTCGACTAGATCGTCTATCTTGGAATTGACGACTTCAAATATACGCTTTTCGGCATCTTTCTTGCTGCTTGAAAACTTCTCTGTAGCAGCGAGAACAACTGGGCCGCCAGCTGATGTGGATGATCGGGCGGCCAAGAGGAGTTGTTCCAGTTCTCGACTTGCCGATTCGAAATACTCAAGGTTTATGAGAATTTGGACAATCTGGCCGAGGTATTGGGTACTCAGCTTTTCCACAAGCGGGTCGCAGATATCCTCGGACAGAAGCTCGTCTATCGACTACAAAAACAATCAAATTAGCTTGGGCAGAGATAGCAGAACGGAATTGGCCATGCATACCTTCTTTAGTGTCTCGTCAATAATACTTGGCTGTTGAAAATGGTCATCCATTATGAAATAGAATCGATTCAAAAAGTTTCTGATGTCAATACAACACATCGGATACATCTGAGAGAATGGCAATACTCCAGGGAACCTAATGACTGTCAGAATGATAGGGGCAGATGACGATTCTCTTAGCACTTACGTGTATTCTTCTTTTGGTCTGTCTGGCACATACCAACTGACTTGAATAATCTTGTCAAAGTCTTCTTCGCTATTGACGGGCATAGGCATGTATTCGTCCGTAGACACAATCTATTAGAGTCAATTTATGTTCTCTAGAAAAGTGGGACAGCTACTGACCTGCTGAAAGTCTGTACTGAATTTCCGCTTGAGCAGATCAGCATATCTGTAGAAAAGCTTGAGCACATAGGCATCTAAGACAGCCACAGAATAGCCCCAGCCCTAAGACTTGAAGTTAATAACGGCCACGATATGTGCTGCGCTTTGCAAACTTACCTCCATTGTCTGTATGAACAAAGCTATGACATTCTTGGTTTGCAAAATAACATCAGGGTCATCGAACTTATCTAAGGCCTTGGAGACAGCAGTGATGGCGGCATGACACATCGAATCCCAAAGCTCATCGACCTGGAAAGAATTAGCTCAATCGCAATTTCTCGGGTGTAAACACATGTTACCTACATCAACTGGAGAACGTAAATTATGGGCTTTCCGCATGGTGGCCTTTTCTATTATAGCGAAGCCAGCAATGCCTTCCAGCAAGGCACTCAAATAGTGTTCGCTATCTTCATCAGTCAAGTTCACCGAGCTTGGAAGTAACAGGTCTTTCTGCTGTCTTCTTGTTGCAGCATATTCGCTTTTGAATTTATCAATCTGACCTAGCGCCTCATGGATATGTAAACACTCAAACAGGGGGTCGAAATCGACCTGGAGTTCCTCATTGTTCAACACGTCAAATTCCTCACTCTCATCATAGACCAGCTCGATGGCTGAATTTAATTTGAAGTTTCGAAGGTATGGTTTTGCCTGCATACGCTCCTTCTGCCTGCTCCGTCGAATATTTGTATGATAAAATGCCACTTCCCCTAAGAATTGAGACGTCTCACGAATGCGATAAAGCCAAGTATTCAAATCACTCATTACTGCTTCTGAGATGG
The DNA here is from genome assembly GCA_000503235.1 of Sclerotinia borealis F-4128. Taxonomy (NCBI): domain Eukaryota; kingdom Fungi; phylum Ascomycota; class Leotiomycetes; order Helotiales; family Sclerotiniaceae; genus Sclerotinia; species Sclerotinia borealis. The sequence continues at coordinate 213,500 of KI628542.1, forward strand.
CTTTCTGCGAGGAGGGAATCGACTTTTGAATTATCTCTGCGAGATTGTGTTGGGTAGCATATTTGTTCTGAATTGTCGGAATCAAATGCTCGTTCTGTAAATCGTCCAGCGCCTTAAGAGCTGCATAATATTGATTCTTCCGTATCAAATCATGCGCCTGGTTGACGGCATGTAGTACTTTCAAAGATTCCTTCAACGCCTCAGAAGCCTCCGCAATATTCTGACGGACAGATCTCGTGTCCACCAGTGCCTCCTTTTGTGCAGCTAGCTGTTCCGTGCTCGCCTGTATGGATTGGTTAAGCTTCAAAATTTCAGATGTAAGCTGGGAGGTTCCCTCTCGGACTTGCTGTAGCTGGTTAACGGATGCCAGAAATTCTTCGTGTTTAGTCAAGCCAATCCGTTCGATGTCAGCCTCGCGTTCGTCCGCATATTGCGACAGGCTTCGTATGAGTCCGGGAGTTCTATTAGATAGAGTGGCATCTTTGAGGGCAGGTATCAATTGATCGAGATAATCGGCATCAGAGGAGGATAATATGATCTGTTTCAGAAGTCAATTATGGAAATACGATGGATACTGCGGCAAGGCATACCTGTTGCACCGCTTGCCTGTAATCATCATACTGCATAGCTTTTCGAGGTGCCATATTGGGCAACTTGAATGGCAAGCTTTTGGGAACAATCTAGACCATGAGTGACTTTGGTTTAGACTATGGAATATCAATGGAGAACTGATTGAAATGATATATTCTGATTTCGACTTGATGTTTGAGGGCCAGGCTGAAAGACGGATCGGAGTAACTCAAAGCCCGATGATACCAGCGGCGGCCGCACAACTACTCTAAAATTTAATAACAAACCTGCTCTGATCAACAAACCTTCTGAATCTTTGTGATGTTGAAAACGAATTCTCTTGTCCCTCTCAATAAACCTCATAAAGTGTATGGTGTGATGATCATTCCAAGAGACCATTCGAGAACACCAAAGATGCAGATATCTTGAATCACGATTGGGAAGTTATAGACAGCTGTGAAGAGAGATATGGATATGGATTGAGAGGCTTTCCTCAAGTTGTGATGTACTTGCACATACAAGTCAACATCCGAGTCTGAGTCTTTCTGAGTGCCCCAAGTCCGCTGCCGAAGATGTGCCGACTTCAAACCTACCTAGTATCCAAGTCAGTAGATATGCTATGCTAGGATAGAATAATATTTCTTTCATATTTTCATTAATATATACATACGGAAAGCAAAGCAAAGCTGGAGAACGACAATTACCATTTCATTTTACCTTATTTTTTTCATTCCATTGGGTTATCCTACATTTAGAGCGATCTTGGAAGATGGATGAAGTATTCCCTCAAGATTCGCTAATTAGTGCTAGATGAGGCAGGAACGAAGGGGGTAGTATTCAAATGGAGACAACATTGGATCGTCGATGAACTTGCCCATCAAGGTACTCCTCTATCTAAGACGTTTGGTATATCAATCTTAAATCAGATGCTCAAGCCAATCAACTGTAGTAAAAGGGCAAGAGTATTAGTGAGAAAGGAAGGACTGCGTGAAGACTGAGTAAGAACTCTGAACAAGTCTCTCAACAACTTGATTTACCTACCATATAGGGAATGGGGGTGTTTAGATCCTATTCACATCCATTTGAATATTTGCATTTATTGTATATCCGTTTCAATATTTATATCCATCACAAACTAAATTGAAATCGGATCCGTAGTTCCTTCCAATTTTGAATATGGAAATAAAGTACTTATACTTTTGAAAGAAATTGATAGGATTCTTCCAATATATCTTAGATTCAAAGCTTGAATCGGATTTATACTCAAATACAACATCAAATGTCTTGGAATTAAAGTTTCTTTTGGTAAATTATATCCAATAAAATACAAAGGCCCTCAAACCATTTCATTTCCTCTAAGTCCTCTTATCTACTGAAATACAAGAACTATCGATTGCTATATAAAAAAAATGTATAAAAATTATACCAAAGTAGTAGCGGTTACTCGTTATCACTATATAACTTCAAAATCACTACTACATTTTTACAATTGGAATTCAAAATTCATTAAATTATCGAAGATTTATATTTAAATAAAAAACTAGTAATAATTACAAAAGAAAAATATGATAATAAATATACAAATCAATGATTAAAATCCTCATAATGAAATATAGATATTTCTGAATAACCTTAACATTTTGAATTAATTATAATTAATCAACAAGATTTTATAGTTATAGCTAGTGGAAATACTTAAATCTATTTCATTTTGTATCCGTTTCACTAAAATATTAATACAAATACAATCGATATTAGTATCATCGAACTAGCTTTATCCAATATACAACAGCTATAAAACAATAGAACAGCGGATCTCATTATCCCCATTTCCCTCTCTAAGGTAGCCAATAAGGTTATACTGGTCCTTTCTTGCAAGTAGTTGAACGATCTTGAGAAGAAACGCGGGATGGTCTCAGAATCGAAGGAGCTACCCGTCTTCCGGTAATTGAATTAGACAGTCAACATATACAGTCAACCAATTGCATGGACAGTCAGTCCTTCAGGAATCAAGAATGGCGACCGGTATTTGCCGGGATAGAGCTCTAACTTCTCAACAAAATCGGGTGGAAAACTCGAGTATACCCAAACATCTTCCCGAAATGGTATGATTTGTATCCTCGTGGCATTTCTTATACAGTCCTCCGGTCCGGGAATCGGGAATGACGATACCTTGGTAGTTCGGATGACGGGACAAAGTATCAAGAGGATTATAACTTGAAAACGGGAGTATTTCTTCTCCCGAATATATTTTCCTCGTGGCATTGACTAAACTACTTCGGGTATGATGTTGGGTCTTTTCAAGAAAATTCTACTTAGTAGACTAGTAATTCTAAACTTGAATGTCTTCCCGTCTCTGTTTCCTCGTGGCATTGTCCCATGTCCCTCGGGAGTCGGATATGACGGTTCGGTATTTGACGGGATGCAAATTTTCTACCTACCCAGTAGACTAGTAATTCAGCGCTCGAATATCTTCCTGTCTCTGCTTTGGGCTAGGGTTGTGCATTTTGTAATTATATAAAGCATAATAAGCTAGCTTCTCTTTATTATTTATAGTTTTTTAGTAGATTTTTTGGAAGAAGGATAAGCTATATCAAGTATGTGATTGAGCAAATCGAGGAGGATAATTTTTATATACTATTTATAATTTGAAGATCGGCTCTTATTTCATCTTTTATATTGAGTAATATATTCCCTCAAAAAGATCTAGTTGTATAATTGGTTGTATATGATAAATAATACCCTAGTATAAAGAATAAAGCATTTAATAATGATATTATACTGTTATTATACTTTATTATAATCTAGCTCTGCTTTATATAAAGGCATCAACTCTATTGTTTCCTCGTGGCATTGTTCTATATCCCTTAGATATAATATTAGTTTAGGGTTGGGCTACTGATAATTACTTAAAGCAGAATAATCTAGTTCATTTTTGCTTTAATAATAATCTTGCTACTCTTTATTATTTATAGGATCTTAGTATTCTTTTTAGGAAGAGAACGAATCTATTAGAGTATATGATTGAGTAAATCCAGAAGAAACATTCTCACTTCCTTTTAGATACAATTTTTAAAATCAGGATCTAAAGTTATTGATTGATCATTATATAAAATATAACTAAGATTTTATAAAAATAAAGCCTATAATAAGGCTATACTATTTTTATACTTTTCTATACTCCAGCTATGCTTTACTATATAAAGCGCCCAGAAATACCGTGTTATCTGTGGCCCCAGCCCTACGTTGAATATATGACGGGACGCAAATTTCAAGAAGCTTCTAATTCCAAAGCCGGAATATCTCCCCTAGTGTATATTTCTCCTCGTGGCATTTACTTCGGGGGACACGGGATATAAATTTCAAGAAGATTCTAATTTGATTGACTAGGATACCTGCCGTGTATGTTATCCTCATGATATTTACTTCGATAGAATTTAATTTGATTGACTAGTATACTTCCCGTGTGCGTTCTCCTCGTGGCATTTACTTTAGAAGAATCTAATTTGATTGACTTGGAATACCTCGGTACTAAGTTGAGAGAAGGCGGGGGTCATAACAAAGATACACAGATGAGGTAAAAGACCCAAGAGAGACTATAATAACCTCAATATAAAATGAATTGAAGCCATTAAAGTGTTCTCATTGGATAGTATAAACTTGAGAAACCATAGTAATACATATAATTATACCTATACTAAATGTAAAAGGGTGTTTTCGGCTTCTTTTCCTAAGAGCGGGTCATGGCTCCTTCCCGTGTTTTGTTTGCGCCTTCCAAATTTCCCCCTTCCCCCTCCTCCCTACCTTCCTCCTCAAGGTGAATGTTTAATATATTCATCATCACCATCCATCCATCTACAGATAACACGATATTTTACTCAACATCTTCCTTCTTCTCTCGGCTTCTTTCTCATATTATCTCACCCTATCTCACCCTTGTATGACATTCACTGAGATTTCTCTGCCGTTCTTCTAATTTTTCCCGCTTGGGGTTTTTGATGCACCACCCTACCACCCACCCCCGTTATTACTTTTACTTGAACTTCTTCTTGTAAATCCTTTCTCCTTTACTTTTGTTCTTTACACACACAAAACTTCTTGGTTCAATCTACAATCCTTCAACACTCCAAGTATCTCAACGATTATTATCAATTGATGACTACAATATCATCAAGTGAGCAACGATCTTCGAGCTACTGTCATTTTGAACCCATAAACTTCTCTTCCCAAGAATCTGCACAGCTTTTCAAGTCCCTAGGACACTCAATTTTGACGTCTTCTTCTTTTTGTCATTGAATTGAGATATTTGTTTTCAAAGATGTCGTCATTCAATCGTTCTTACGGCCAATCGCCACCATCTCCGCTTTCCAATGGTGCTTTTGAATCTATTCAAGGCACTCCGAACACTGCATTGACCGCGATCTCCCCAGAGGACGGTCGAGCTCTGAAAGCCACGGTAGAGTCTCGCCCATCTTCCGTCCAGTCCGCCGCCAATCAACACGATCCTTTCGTGACAGCCGGCACAGCAGGTAGAGGTTCGGCTCAACTTTCTGCAACTGCTTCTACGTTCCAGCCATTGCATCTCTATCGACCTGCAGTAGGTACGCCAGTCACAGGAAATCTCATTGCAAATGGATCCGGATCAGTCACCCTTATCCCAGGTACCATTCAGTACCTTGACAACGTTGTAGCATCTCAGTCACCGGTTCGTGACTCCGAGATTACCAACTATGGTGTATGTTCTTATTTCCCTTTGTCCTCATCATGACGCAGGTTACTAATAGTTCGTAGAAATTCAGCACAGATACTGGTGCCACGCGTTGCATCAAAGTCACGGATATCTACCAGAAGGGTGACGTCCTTAGCTATGTTCGAAAGTCCTTCGAGGTTAGTTTTTACTTTAACATCCGCTTACTTTTCAAGTCCTTTTGCTAACAAGTTATTGCATAGAAATTGAACAAGGCTGGAGTCACCATCACTGGCGGCAAGAGAGTAGAATTGACCAAGAACAATGTTGTCTATATTAGGATGTCCAACATATACGAGGCCGCGAAGGTGTACACTGCAATCAAGATCGATCATGTCGATTGTGCCGTGGAGTACATCAAGGCAAATGATTTTGGCGGGGTTTGTCAAACCATACACCCACCCACTCACTCAAACAAGAGCTAACACCTACTTAACAGGCCATCAGTCCACAATCCAGGACGATATACTCTGCTCATGAGGGGCAAGTCATGTTGACAGCCACCTATCCTCCAAATACCAACATCGACAAGCAGGTGTTTGAAGAGAGTCTCCGCGATTTGTTGTCCGTTGAAGGAGAGCTTTATGCATGGCAGAAGTTTCTGGCAACAGAAGCCGGTACATTCCGCTTGTGTGCCGAATTTGTTGATTCCGCCATGGTCGCTCGTGCAATCGAGCGATGTAACAACAAGATCATAGGGGTATGTATCATTTCTTTCTACTTGGTTGAACGTCATTGACCTTTTCGCAGAATGTTCTTGTCAAGTGCGAGATGCATACACCAGATGTCAACAAGAATCGTGGCACCTCGCGAAACAATTCGGCACCGGTTGTGACCCCCACTCGTCGCTCTGCCCCACAGACCGATATTAGTGATGTGCTTGGACATATGTCACTTCAAGCTCCTCAAACACCAGGATTCCCCAGCAATACTGGGTTGTACAACTCTGGCAGTCCCAATCCTCAGGGCATTCAGTATATGACCACGAATCATTATGGTCTATTACCATCTAACACAGTCCCATATGTTATGAATAACATGGGTAACATGGGTAACATGGGTAACTTGTATACCACCCAACCTCTTGGATTCCAACCAGGATTTCCAGAAGGTCTCACGACCAGCCGACAATCACAACTTATCGAGCCTCCTTTTGCCTCCTTTGTTTCTCAGGGTTTCTCACCGGCGACGTACACTAATCCCTATCCTCAGCAAGGTGTTGCACGCTATGCAACCAGTCCACAGGCCTATGGACATGAGTTGGGTTTCATGAGTCCACAAACTCCAAACTCTCACGACATTGCCCGCAATGGAAATCGTCGTCAGCTTCCACTTGTTAGGACACCCCAAGGACAACTTCGAGGCCGTGGCGCCTCTAATCCTGCGGCTAGTCATCATAACCACGTTGATATCAGCAAAATCAATGCAGGTCTTGATGTTAGAACAACTGTAAGTCCATGCTCAACCCTATGCCTTGTCATTTCTAACACTCTTTTCAGGTGATGTTGAGAAACATTCCAAACAAGGTCGACCAGGCGATGCTAAAGAGCATTGTCGATGAATCCAGTCACGGAAGATACGATTTCATGTATCTCCGAATTGATTTTTCCAACGATTGTAACGTTGGATATGCTTTCATCAATTTCGTTGACCCCATGGATATCATCGAATTTGTTGTCGCTAGGTCTAATCAGAAGTGGCATAGGTTCAAAAGCGATAAGGTGGCTGAAGTTTCGTACGCTACAATTCAAGGTAGGGATTGTCTTATCCAGAAGTTCCGCAACTCGTCCGTCATGTTAGAGCCGTCCCACTACAGACCCAAGGTAATTTCTATCAATTATTGGTATCAACTTACATTTGACTAACAACTTGATTTAGCTCTTTTTGACCAATTTAGATGGAGACAATGTTGCGGGTATGGAGGATGACTTCCCATCATCTGATAATGCTTCTAAATTGAAGAGAAGTTGCGAAAATGCTGAACACGTTGGTAAGCTACTATCTGATTTCGTTCCTTCTTTACAATCTTACTGACAAGGTACAGGACTTTTCGCTCCCAGTGCTGGTCAACATTTGCGTGATGAGCAGCGCCGTCGTCGTTCCCAATACGACCGTGGAACCAGCCTTGCTGAGCGTGAGGAATATGGTTTTGATGAGGATGAAGAAGATCATCGAAGCCCGTGTCAGCCAGGCTACTCACCATGTAAGATGATATTGCTTCATGCTCATATCAAATGTGATTTAATTTAATTACTAACATATCCCTAGATTGAGTAGCTTGAACTTGGCCATCCCTTCAAACGTCATCCATACAATCTGAAGTCAATCTCGTGCTGCCCACCTTGGTTTCTACCGGTACATTACAAACTTGTCAGATACCATCTTTTCTGGTCTGTCGATTTGCACAGATTTTAATCAACTTAATCAACTTGGGGGAAATTTGGGTTGAAATATCACGACAAGCCTTTATATGGTGTACATTTTGAAGCAGATTGGACGATCTAGTTTACTGCCTCTTTTTTTCCTTTTTACTAAGAAAACTTTATCATGTTGCTTCATATGGACTTATTCTAGAGCCATGCCAGACTTCTTTGCTTAATAAATTTGGCGAACGCATTTGTGGCGGCTTCATGGCCCCAGTTTTGAGCCTAGGTATAACTAGCTTTTGACAATTAAATGAAGACAATTTTGCTACCCAATCATCCAGTTCTCTCCTCGTGCACACTTGATTGTCACATTTATGATTACATATAGAGTGGCCGATAACCATGTAATGTTGTGTACTGATCGATTTTTGTGTGTACAGATATGAATTGGTGTAAATATGATTACAGTCTAGCCATTTCTTGGCCCGTTTTTCTACCCGTACGTAGCTGCGTGACCTGTGGGATACAATAGGTAGGTTTCGAGTAATGAATGAACGAATGGAGGGATACAATGGATTGATAATGATGATGATAATAATGGAATATATAATGAATAACTTTTGTGTTATACTAGGTAGGTAGGTAGGTAGATAGGTAGGAAGTAGATTTGAATAGGTAAAAGGGTAATTGGGTGGATTTTTGTATGTATATTTACTGTAAAGGATTGAGAATTGAGGATTGAAAGAATTGATAAAGTTCTTGTTGATAAAGGGGGAGGGGGAGGGGTTTGTAGGGGTTTGATAGAAATGTAATGGAGGTTGATAGAGAGTTGATGGAGGTTGGAACTTGAAGGATTGATTTGATGAAGGGGGTGATACTGGGTGCACGGATGTTAGGTGGGGTTTTGTTAGATGGGTTTTAGATGAGTTATTCACTTGGGGTTTCCGGTGCATGGTGGGGTATACTTGAGTAATATGGGTGGGTGGGGAAAAGGGGGAAAGGGGAATGATTGGGATGAAGGGGTTGAATGGGATGAACGAGATGGTTGGGGATTTTTTATTTTTTGGGAGATAGAGATGAGAGGTGTCTCTTGGGGGTGTGTGGATTTTGGGAATTGGGAGTTGGGTGGTTGGAAGTTGGAAGATGGAAGATGGAAGATGGAGAATTTGGATGGATGGATGGTGTTGTAGTGTGTTATGGGGTGGTGTAGAGGATATGGGGATAAATGTGACATGTGGAGGGGTTGAGGTGAGAGTTTCTTGTTGGATGGAAAAGAGGAAAGGATGTGAACTGAGGTTGGGATTGGGATTGAGGTAATGCTGCTTTTCTTTTAGATAGATAATATATAGATCTGTGAATATTAATCATTGTATAAAGCCACACTGAGGATAAATGACCAAGTGAATCAAGTGAGAAAAGGAATCTTTATGTATTATGTCTAACTCTTTGCATGAAAGGTTTGAGATTCCACTCACTAGGAAAATGAAATGGGGAATGATTTGGGGGAGACATCTTTTCTTGATAACTGGAATTCATCGTCTTGGTGAAGTACACTGGAGGTGCCTTTATAACAGATTTTATTTATTTGTGTCTGGGAATATATGAGGATGAGATTGAGGATGAGAATGAAGTAAGTATGATAGGTTCTGAGAAATAATTGGATCTTGATCCTGTTGGACTTTTCTGAACTCGTTCTTAGCTGGCTTACCAGAAATTGAGTTTGTTTCACTGGTCTAACAGAAATTTGGGTTGAATGAGTTTGATTCTGGATGGATTATTTGAAGGATGTGAGGCAGAGGGTTAAAACTTAAAAGATTGTCTGATCTAGAATAGTGTAGGGGGTTTCTTTGCGCGGTTTCAGTAGATGCAGTTTGCATGGAATTAACTTGAGAGATGGATGGAGAGCTGGATGTCATCATATCTACAGTAGAAGTCGAAAATCTTAAAGAAGGAACTTGGAAGTTCAAAAAATAATTTAATAATGCTGAATCGAAGATGCATACACCTGCCAATATTGTATCACCAAGAGTGGTATGGTAGTCTTACACATCAGATCAAATCAAATTAATATTAAGTATTCAAGTCTGTGAAATACTAATCACTACTCGTAGCTACCTCAACCCAGTTTCTGGCCTAGGGAAACCCTTTGTTTTGGCTGCTTGCTCATCAGCTGGTTCGGACGTCATTGACTCTATTAAATGCCTAAAGATTGAACGCGATGATACTTCGGGAATATGTAAATATATATGCAATTTGAAACTGCGTGAGACTATTCATCGCAGTAGAATTAATTATAGCACTGAACTTTGAAAGAATCGATGATCGATGCATACGTAAGACTTATAGTCAGGAAAATTGTTGGAAATTGAACGAGTTGTATACCTACTGTAAGCCCACTGATCGATTGCCCCCCCTGCCCCCCCCTCCCCCCCCCCCTGAAATAGGCGGTCCAATCTCACAACATCTCTCAAGGGATTAATTGGAAGCTATGCGGAATCGTTTATATCTCTGACGCATTTGACTTTATATGTACTTCTACTACGAGTAATTCAAGTATATGGGCCTGAGATTTGCGCGCACATCATGAAAACTTCCCACATAGCGGATTTAAGCCCGTTGTAACTGGTCGCCTTGTGAGAACTGAACTGGAATCATATGAGAGGGACGTCATAAACGGTGGCAAACATCGCGGTTGTAGCTTCTTCAGAACAGGAGTGCCGGTGACAAACTTCCAAGGATCGAGAGGTTTATGTCACCTTATGCGAGGTTGTATGAGGCTGTATGAGAATTGTACTGAGATAAGAATATGGCTGAAGAACAGAGGAAGATAGTAAGAGAGTTAAGTTAGGAAAGACATGGAACGAGAACGAGGGGGCTTCCCAGAAAGAACATTCGGTATATTCAACCGATTCAAAGGTTGTGATTGCTACCAAGAGCAGGTTTAAGACTGGGTGGACCCATTCGAAAGTCATTACGGATGCGATGCAGTAAAATGAGTATTGAGGAATAAATGCGTGACGAACTTTGATAACCAAGTATGCCGTTGTAGATTTGTACTTACACTGCGATTGTCTTTGACTGTAGATGCCCTTCTGTGATATGTCTTATACACATAACTTTATTCCATATGTGAAACTAAATCTCCTAGTATAAGGTCAGAGAGCGTTTCAATATGTATAGCCAGCAGTGTGTCGCTTGTGACAATGCTTATAAATTCAAAATCGTGTAGAAACAGCGATATATATCGCATTCAGATAAATTCCCAAAAGAAAACTAAAATGGTTTGATTGCTTGCAACTGTTACAATACGAATTCGTTCTTACAAGAATGAAAAAAGAAGTATTTAGTACGTCATTTTAGTCCGATATACTCGAGTAGTATCCCGCTTGAGATTTAGACAATTCGACATGTGAAACCCTTGAATTAAGATCATAGTCATACATAAACCCCCAAAAAGCTATCATGCAAAAGTTACCGTTTAACTGCCACATTTGTGTTCCACCAATCAATCACATTGGAATCGAGATATCCACTTCCGTTTTATGTTCGTCCACTCTACAAACTTTGGTTCGTCTGCAGTAGACAGATTGTTGTAAAGAAATTGTCTATTGGTTGTGGCGGAGCTATGACGAGAAGTCGAATCTGCGGACCAACTTACACTGCTCGACTCCTTACAAGGCGCTGATCCCCGTGATGGCATTAGAGCTTATAAAAAGACGTATACTGCTCTTAGGACGCCTAGGACGGCCTTGTCCGTAGCGTTCCGATCTCCCATCACACCAAAACGCTCCATTGCCCATTCAAAGTCTTGAAGAACCTTCTAGGTCATCTCTATTTCCAAGGGATACATGGTGTATATCGCCGCTGTAAGCAGCATCGAACGTACAGAGCATCAAGCAGAATATCTTGCAGCGCATGTGGCTAAGAAGAAAAAGTAAAGTTCGTTGGGTATCTAGAACTTCAAGAGCGGCTTTCCATGCAAGAACCCTGCTGGAAAAACTCGTGAATATGTATGGGCGAGCGAGAGCCATCGTCGTAAGTGCGGCATTGTTCTGGAGGTTGGGACGGGCGCATGTTCACCGATAACAATCGGGGTGATCATCGAATGCTGAATCTGGACCATGTTCCTGGAAATAAGGTGGACAGGTCGATTATATTGATTAATTTGTCCATGCATTTTCCCAACCTTTGCGAAATCATTCCGGTGTGGGTCCTCTTTCTCTAAAACAAAACCGTCCCAAAAAGGGGCAGATATAGCGCAGATGTCTAGAAAATGATAGACAAAGGTGTTGGTAGTTCCGACTTGGTACGTGGAGTAGGCGATGCTTCTCGACGATCTATGGTAATGGGGACATTAATAAGGAGATACGATTTCTCATCCCGATGATCGATTGTGGTTGGAAGCCCAAGGAGTGTGGCAATATCAGCATCTGGCCAGGAAAGCATCAATCGCACACTCCTACTAAGCTGGTCAAGCCACTGGTTCCGAAAGACATTCTCGGGTATCTAGTTGCGCTTCCGGAATGCTTCCATATTATCATGCGGAAGGATCTCTTGAGCATCTCGAACCCTACTCTCAGGTACCATCCCGTAATTTCCGAGAAAACATGTGCGTAGAAAGCCTGGCTGAACAGTAATCAAGGTGGCGTGCCGCTTTTCTAGTAGGGCCAATATTGAATTGCCAGACTGGCCGAAGTTACCTGCTACATCATCAAACGACATATCGATGGCATATTTCAGAGAGTCTAGCCAGGATCGGACTCTAGCGGTAAGAATTAGAGAGACAGAGCCAGGCATTGAAAGAGCAGTGCAGGAAAGAACTGCATATCTCTAGATAGTTCGAGCGGAGCGTCGTGAGCGTCGAGAAGGACAAACTATTGCAGTCCTTGAGACGACCTCGGAAGATACCTTCTTCTAGTATAAAATATTGACGATTAACTTCACGGAAGAGATTTTTGTCCACAGTTTCAACGTTTGTCTTTGAAGGCAGCTACCTAACCGAGCACCTAGACTTCTCTCGTATCCTGCTATTATCGATTGCCGTTAACAAAACTTCGATAAAAGGGATCACGGATTCGTCTCAGTGCCCAAATCTTCCTGAAGATACCAAGCAACATGATGCTGTTATCCTTCGGCATCGCAAAGCCGAATACGCTGATCTGAGCTATGGATTCCGACTCGAGTTGTAAAACTTCAAGCGATCCTCTATCGTCTGATAAAATGTTGGTGCCCTCTCCCAACAATTGCTGCTCGTGGTAGATTTGGTCCCATAGTGGCATGCTGTTTGCTTGTTTCGAGCAAGGGAATGAGTGATCGCACTACATGTGATTAGTACTGGAAACAGCAACGCGCCTGTCCCCTTTGCTTCCGCCTGTTGCACTGTGTGCATAAGAATACTTTCCATTTCCATTTCCTTTTGCGACATGCCTTCAATGGACTGCGAGGTCTCGATATGAGATATGAGATATCTTGAGGTGTTATTGCACTTTGTGCATGAAAACACTTTTCATTTCCTCTTGCGACAGGCCTTCAATGAACTGCGAGGTCTCGATATAAGGTATCTTGGGGTGCTATTGCACTTTGTGCATGAAAATACTTTTCATTTCCTCTTGCGATGGGTATGTAATGAACTGCAAGGCCTCGATATTAGATCTTCTTGAGATGCTATCATATCTACTAAGATCTTGCTTTTCCGCCATGACTTTGCACTGAATAATGTGTGTCCTTGTTGATAAAAAAAAATACGAGCAATTTGCCGCAGAAGCTTAACCTACAACACCAACACAAAAGAATGTTATTCGCACTAGCGCTTATGTTCTCCGTTATTGGTATGCATTCTTGTCATTAAGTAGCGAACAGATAATCTTCCCTAGTTTATCCTGATCTTTCCCCATCGTTAGTATCGGACCCGTTGATATCGTGATTTATAACGGTTACCGTCAGAATCGACCGGGCTGTTCTTCTGTGATGCATGATTTTCTTCTTTAATTGACCCCATCTCCTTCATATGCGGTTATAATTTCCTATATTTGAGAAGTATTATCGAATTAAGTAGATTTGCTTTGACATCAAGTTTTCCAAATCCTTGAAATGAAATAACCTTTATCGGCTTATCCTTGAGCGGGAATACTTCGGATCAAGATAGGGCTAACGGGTTTTCCCATTGAGGATACACACTCGAGTAATATTTTAAGGGGATTCAACCCCACTCACATCAAACACCTTATTGTCAAAACCTCCGACAATAAACATGACATTTTTAACCCTTTTTACCCTTTTTACCTTCTTTTCATCCAAAATCACTTGGCACTCGTTTTAACTCTTCTATATTAGTATGATATTACGGATATTACTGCAAAGCATGGTCTGATTAATTTGTTGGTAATCTATTCAAATCTATTCAAGGCTCATTGTTGCAGAGAAGCCCCAGTTCTAACAGTCTTCTCTTGGCAGAGGGTCAGACGTCTTGGATTCTTCACTTATCAGGATCATATATCACGACTTCTCCGTGATTCTCAGAAGTTTTGGGAATAAGACGCGAGATAGTATCCCTGCGTCATGTCTCACAATCTTCTGTGAACAGTGTGAAGGCCGTCGAGGGAAGTCCTGAGTATCTAAGTTTGGAATCAAAATAGGCTCGCTTGGACTTCCAAGATCTGCCATCTGAATTTTCTGATACAATGAACATCTGAACAATGTAATACAAAAGAGCCTGCAAGCATGATATGACGACTTTGGGTTGTTTCTAAAACTGTTTCCAATAGGTACAAATTGCTTCCTATCACGGCTCATCAGTACTGAATCCTGGGCAAATTATCCTTCTCGGCGGCAGGTAAGATTGATCATGTTCTCCACATTGTGTGCAACAGATTTTGTAGGAGAATGCGTTACTGTTAAGGAGGCAATCGCAATATGAGCTATTACCATGGCAGGGTTTTGTCGTGAACTTCTTGTGCTGGTTGACGCTTCTTAAAAGGCGTGAGACTTTCCTTTTTACTGTTTGTACATCTACATCCACTTTTCCAACTGTATTCATAGTTCATTCTTTTCATTCCACTTCATCTTTCTTTCATTTCTATACAGGATCCGGGTGATTCTCCTATTATCTAAATCCTATTCATTCATTTCTTAGTGCAGGACACCTTCCTTCCCTTCCTTCAACATGTACACTTCTATCTTATTTCAAGCGGCATTACTGTCCGTCGCTCAAGCCCACGGTGTTATCCTTGCTGCGCAGGGTATTGCAGGTTCCCCCGCAAGTGTTGGATTTAAAGGTACGGAATACAATCTAATTCTCCCCGGATTTCAGAATACCAATCTAATTTCATATACTTAGTCGATGATGCTATCGCCAGAAATTGTACCGGCATCAGTCCGTGCCAACAAGACACCACCATCATTCGGGATTCCGAAATCGCCGCCAACATTGTCAACGAATGCGGACGTACCGAATTGAGCGGCAACATCGATGTCGGAGAGAACACGGAAAACGCCATCTCCGCCAAAGCCGTCACGCAAGTCAAAGCCGGTACAGAGATGACCGTCACCATCCACCAAGTCAACGCCGATGGAGCCGGTCCCTACGCCTGTGACCTCGACCAAACCAGCAACGCCGGTACCATCTCCCAAAACCTCACCGTTACCAACAACGTTCCCGGTGTCAACGGTCTCTCCCAAGCCAAAACCGAAGACTTCAACATCACCGTCAAAATGCCCGATAACCTCGCCTGCACCGGTGCCTCCACGGGAAACATTTGCACCGTTCGATGCCGCAACAACGCGATTGCCGGTCCCTTTGGCGGTTGCTTCGCCGTTCAGCAAACCGATGTGAAAGCCAGTAAAAACACCGCCAACACTATTAAAACCGCCCAAACACTCAAAGGCATCCAAGCACAAGTCCAGGAAAACAACGTCGATCTCCCCGTTGCCGTTGCCGCCAATCAAGCCGACGGGTCCGCGGAAGGTGTTAAGGGCTTCGGTGGTGCTAATGGTACGTTCTCCTATCTCCCCTCTCACCTCCTCTCTCACCTCCTATCCAAATCCCAATCAAATCAAACCAAACCAAACCAAACCAACTAACAAACAAACGCGTAGCCATCCTCAGCGCCTCCGTAACATCCAAAGCCGCCCCCGTCATGACCCTCTCCGTCGATAACGTCGGAGTCAACGCCGCCGCCGCCACAACCGCTTCTTCCGCCACAGCAAAAGCTACTACTGCCGCCAAGGGCAATGGAAATGGAAATGGAAAGGGAAATGCCAAGGGCAATGGAGACGGAAACAAAAATGGAAACGGAAATGGAAATGGAAATGGGAACGGAAAAAATAATAATAAAGCAAGAGGATCAAGTCTAAAATGGGCAAGTCGATTATTCTCAGCAGATAGCTGGGAAGAACCTTCAAACTAGCCTTTCTTTTTCTCGCCCGAAAATGGGGAGATGATGACGATGAAAGGTCAAAGAAAGAATAGATGCCAGAAGTGTACAGGATAGGTGACAGATACTTATTATATCAGAATGGAAATGGAAATGGAAGATTGCTTTTTTTTATTAATGTATATAAATGGATTTTGGCTAAAGGGAATTTTTGTGTCTATTTGAATTATTACATTACATTACATCTTTTCGTATATATTGTGTTATCAGTCGTGGATATGAATTTATATAACTCACAATACATTACAATACAGTACATATATTCTTTCTATGCTCGGAAACTGGAAATTCCAGTTGTTATCAGAAGATTAATTGTTATATGTACTCCGAGTCATCGCCATTCGTATCCTTCCTTGCCCTAGATAGATAGGTAGTTGGTTGGCCTGGCTGGATTCAATCATAGCACATGCCTAGTTGGTACAAACTTCATCATCAAACATCATCATCAAACATCATCATCAAAAATCACAATGAGTACCTGCTCAACACATACATACTTCACATACATACTTCACACTCACACTCATAATACACACTCACAACACTGTACATGCATATACAAAAAACAAAAAAGCATACTCAGTACATAGTATAAAATTCTCTAGCCACAGATACTCGAGTAAATAAGAAAAGATAGCAAGTGAAGTAAGTAAGTAGATTCGTCAAGTAAGGTAAGGTAGCCCTTAGTTTTTTCTTCTTCTTCATCATCGTCGTCACGAACATAACATAACATCATAACATAACATAACATAACAAATCATAAAATGTATCCATCGATCCATCCATCATCAATCATCATAATCATCATAATCATAAAAAAGAAGAACGACTTCCTGCCAAAAAAAAGGAGTAAAAGCCTCCATACATGCTACCTCACTCCACCCTACCCCATCATAGTATCATATCATATCATATCATATCATATCATATCATATCATATCCATGACTGACCACATCCATTCAACCCAAAATCAAGACTTTCCTTCCCATGCAAACACAATGCAGTGCATCACTTATCCTCCAAAACGAGTGTAATATACCTCCCCCCTCCATTCTCTTATCTTATCTCGCGTTAATGATGAACGGCCCGCACCAAGAATGATAACCCTCCCCATCTCCCCATCTCCCCATCTCCCTCATTCGCTTGCTTCCTGCGCTCTTAATTTGCATGCAATAACATATAACATATAACATATAACATATAACATCCACCCTCCATTCTTCATTCTCCCACCAATCCATTCTTTAAACGCAAACGCAAGATAGGAAAGCTACCTCTCCGTAATGACCGTGTACGGGAAATCGACTCGCCTTGCTTTCTCCCACGATTCCGGTGCTGTGATATGATACCCTAAGCATCGTGGTCCATCCGTCATGCATAGTAGTATTTCGCAATAGTATATGTACGTGTAGTTGTAGTAGACTCTTGATCGCTCCAAGAAAGAAAGAAAGAAAGAAAGAAATGAGGGAATTTCATGAAAAGAAGAAAAGAAATCTGAGAAGAGTCTAAAGAAATCCGTAAACTTCGTTATCTCATCATGATGTGAATGAATAAAATGAATATATGAAAGGTTCGTGAATAATCGTGCAATATGCCAGTGGATAAACCTGTCCTTTTCATAATATGCCTCCCGTAATAATCCGATCCGTATTTGTCATGGATGGTCGTAAGTCGTAATATTTTGCCTCGAGGTCCCTGCTGTATGTCGTGTATTCATGTAGTACGCAGCTCATCGTAACAATATGGTTACCGGCAGTCATTTCTTAACTGCCAACTGTCATTGGGTATCTGGTATCTCTATTTTCCGGTTCGGAAGAAGTGCTCGAGCTGCTGCTGCTGAGCGTCACGGAATGTTGCCGCTGACGATCACTTATCAGCTTGTGACGGCCCCCGGTCTCATTGGCAGGTAATCCTTGGATAACGCCATTACGAGCCAGCATGCCCCCATTGACCGATGACTGACGACAAACCATGAAAGCTTGCGTGGCGGCGTTCTCTTGAGCCAGGGCATCGGTCTGGTAGGCTAGATCCGTTTGGTACTCCTTTCCATTGACGAGAACTAGACAGGTGAAGCCTTGTGCGTCGCGGTACGTCTTGTACTGGGGACCTTGCCAATTTCGTCGACGGCACAAATCTGTTTACATGTCAGCGGGTAGGCCAGGGACTTTGTTGCACAATTTATGTTTAGGGAGCGAATGTAACGCTGAGGCTCATAAGATTGACCCCATCAGGAATAAATAGAATATTC
The DNA here is from genome assembly GCA_000503235.1 of Sclerotinia borealis F-4128. Lineage (NCBI taxonomy): Eukaryota > Fungi > Ascomycota > Leotiomycetes > Helotiales > Sclerotiniaceae > Sclerotinia > Sclerotinia borealis. The sequence goes on from KI628542.1 coordinate 231,864, forward strand.
ATTGGGCTGCGTTGGGCAGAGCAGTGGGATCATGGATCCCAAGGAGACGGTAATAGATGCACATAGTGAGGCGATCGATTCAGCCCTCTTTTGATGCAAGGCCCGCCAGGGCAGGGCCAGATCAAAGAGCCAGATCGAATGAAAACTTTCAGTGAGGTGGTGAAGAAATTATGTCCGAAATATTAAACCGACGTACTCTCCAAATATGCCATGTAGAACCCCATTGTGGTTATTTCAAGATGTCAGAGTATGACCAGATCCCCCAAGAGAGGTGTGCCCGTCGTCTGAAGTATGGTAAGACACCCCTTCCTCGATCGATGAGGCAGTGAATATGCCTTGAGTTTAGATCAGAGCCTGAACGCTATAGATCTGACGATATCGATGCAATTGAGCCCAATATTTGGGGTATACAGGGAAAATATGCACAAACTCAGTGCCGTGTACGTGAATACAATAGTGTTGTGGTGTTGAAGAATAAGGCTGACTGTGATTGAGTGGATGTTCTAGGGGTTCTGTGCAGGACTTTCTTTCATTAATGGCGAGACATGTGTGATTTATTGCAGAGTCTAATGGTTAGCGTAGAACCAGGATCATGGAGTGATTTCCCGTAGCAGAATTGAGGAGTTGTTTAGATAGGATAATAGCTTGAACCATCTGCAAGTCATGAATGCGGCTCTTTGGATATGATGGCGAGCGATGTGTTGGCGTGTGCCGTTGCCAGTGATGGCATACCAACATGATTAGGCAAACCACACCACAGCATGAGAACGCATAGAAGCGATGATCTTGGATGGTTCAAACTTACCAAATCTCCGTTCTGAGAAACGTTTGCAGATATTGAAATTGTTCGATGCAGCGGGGTGGCAAAAGGGCTCGCGAGATACCTTGTCCCACTGATCCGGACAAAACATGGGAACATGCCATTGCCATGGGGGAAGTAAAAGTTTGCGGGCCGCAAGCAGAGAAAATAGCCAAGACTAAATGGATTACTGTAGCATGATGGATGAATGGCAAAAAGATGAGTAAATCTTCAACAATTATGGACATTTCTTCCAAGAGAGTTCCGCTGAGTTGGCCGCTAATGCAAAGAAATCGATGGCATTACAAAAGTACCATGGATCCAAATGCAATCAAAACGTCAATATCGCTCGCTTGGCTAGGGATAACAATCCTCTAGAATCCATCCATTGTACCTACCGTCTACTGGTACATTGAGTTTGAATCCTTTGGCTAAAATTGACTTGTGCTTTCCTTGAAATGGTGCCATTGAGTGGTGGTTCTTGGAAGAGATTAAGGCGTTTCTGTTCTCGGGATTTGTCTCTTTTGCCCCGCACTACCACGGTACATTGGGGGAAGGTCGTAAAAGGAGACGAGAGAAGAGAGAAGGAGAGAAGGAAAGAAAGAGATTGCAACAAGCAGCGCGATTGACGCGGAACGACTGGAGTACGGCTTGACACGAAGTCGGTGAGCCTTGAGTGCATGAACATTGAACAGTGGCTGGAATTGACCGGCTTCATCATCGAGTATTGTGCTTCAATATCCGTTGTAGACTTGTAGTTGATTCGTGAAGGGGGTCAAAAAAGCGCGAGGCAAATATCAGCCAGGTCTACTACTAACCGTAAACAAGGTTGTGGTGCGTATGCTTGATGAGTTGGCAGTGCGCTTGACATCTCAATAGTAATATTTATATGCCGTTGAAATTGAAAATGGTATAACGGTAAAAGTATATTAAGCAAAGCGTGAAGATACCGAAGACCCAGAAGTTAATAAAGTCGCCGTTCGGATATACTTACTGTACTGCGTGTAGGAAATGTATCAAATGTTGAAGTTGGAAAAGAAGAGTTGAGAATATCATTCACAGGTGGGTTCGTGGAAATAATAATGGTTCCCCACTTACAGTACAGTACCATTTCACGGAACATCAATCCACCGAAATGATAAACTCTTTTTCCAGAAATTGTCATTACAGTACGAGTAGAGTATTACCAACTTCCTTTTTGGTTTACTATTTTCATATCTTTTCATCTATCTTCATCTATTTCATGGGAAGGACCGTCGCACCGTTCCGCACTGAAGATCCATTCAACTGTTACATTGACCAGGTACTTGTGTCGTCTTCACAATTGGGCTATTGGCAGAGTTCCCTTCATCCCATTACCATTTGAGCGAGCATATGTACCAAGAATCCTGCAGATTTCCCATTACCATTTGATCATATCGACAATCCTGCCGTCTGGTACGAATGTGAGTTCGGGGACATAAGAATACGGCCGTGATAAGTTAGTTGATCTGACATGAAAAGATACACAACCCCTTCATCTGTTGACAACTTGACAAGACCGACCTACAGAGTATAGTACATACAGTAGGTCCAGTTCCCTCGACCCAAGTATTTGATTCGTAAATGCGCGATGTGGGTATATACTGCAGCTGCAGCAGTTCCATGCAACTAACGAGTAAGTGAAGGGGTAACTTGTAAGAGGGGAATCGCCGGTATCAGATATCTACCATCTATGATCTACCTAGTACCTAGGTCCTAGGTCCTAGGTACAGTACTATAAATGGCGAAGTGGGATGAAATGCATGTACGGACAACAATTACTGGAGCTGGAATATTTACGAGTGCACCACACCGTCATTACAGTCATCAGTCAGTACTGCATCAGAATCCAGATCCAATTACAACACCAACACCAACACCACCACCAACACCCATCTCCGAAGCTCCCCCAAGCTCGGGGAAAATTCTCCCTCGGATCCTGCAGGCTTCAATTGACTTGATCTTGATACTGTACTAGCAGTGCGATACGATACCTATCGGTCCTCCATATCTCCTCAATCTTCAAAGTCCACCACAGGTCCACAGCACAACTTTTACATGGGCCGATCAAATATATAACGTGTCTCCAATGCTCCATATCCTTCCTATCCACTCCTCAGTTGTATAATACAAATTACAATTAGAACCTTGCGGTGAGCTCATCTACATACTCGAGCACTTGTAAGTTGTATTTCATGAATCATGATGATTCAAAGATACCGAAAACAAGTGGGAGAAGCCGTAATATCTTAACTCGAGTAACCGATTATGAAACAATAAATTAACTGCATATAATCAATTCCAAGTTCCATGGAAACCTTGTTTCTTCTTCTTCTTCCATTGTTGATCTCCCAAATTCCCTAATGAATTGGCAAATCATCTATCTACTCCGTACAAGAAAGAAACTTCCCCAGTACCCACTCCTTTCCTACTCCTATAACTCCTCTATTCCTCTTCTTCAACTCCACTTTCCACCATTCGTCTACTCGTAATCAAAAACCTCCTTTTACCGTTCTATGGAGTACTCTACTCGGTATCAAGAGTCAAGACGGACTTCACTCCATGCACTTCATTTAACCCATCAAGGAGCTACTGGTAACTGTACCTCCGTACAGTACTATAGTACCAATACAATATAACATAACCCTTCTAATTTTTATGATCTATCATATCATATCATATAAAAAAGGAAATAAACATATTAATAAACAAGAATTCCCTATACATCTCCGGGTCCGGGACAGGAGAGGAAGGACGCAAGCCCGAGTACAACGTATATATATATATATACAGTAAAGTACCTACAGTACCTATAGTATCTCGTAAATGTCACCTACCTACCTAACCTACCTAATCTACCTATAGTAAAGACAGTAGCTCTTGGACTTCATTTCATGTACCGTACCGTACTTATACCCTAGACTTACCAACGCGGCTCCTTTTCTATACTACTCGAGTAGTTACGAATTAAAAAGGTAGAAGAAATGTAAAAATCAGACCACTTCCAAACTAAAAAGTAAGATTCAATTGAAATCATCAAACACCTAATGCATCGATGAATATAATATGCCACGCTGGATTTTTTTACATTATGCACACCACGTGATATGCAAGATCCATCTTCGGCGGACCGGAGAGTGAGATTAGTTCTATCCATATGTGCAGACCTTTTCTCCCCTCCCATATAAACCGAGTTTCGAACCAATGTACTCGAGTAATCATCCTGCCCATATAATCAAAGCGCCGGTCCTTTCTAAAAGGTCCCTTTTGAAGCAAAGTAGGCGCGTGTCTCCTCTGCAACGCCTTCTGGTATCACGAAAACTGGGTGGAGTGTCCCCACCTTATCTTGCTCATCATATATCGGCGTTGTCTCAACATAGTGTTCGGCCGTCCATTGATATGGTGAAACAAGCGTTCCATTTGATTCCGTTTCCGGTGCAGACGTGTTGAAATGCCATTTATGCTGTGCGGAGCTGAGACCTGCGAGGACGTAGCAAGTGTGGTACGAATCAGAGCGACTATGACGGGAGATCAGCATTGATGTGGAGTTGAGAAGAAGGAATGTGCTTTTCATGCTTACTGGCTGGGCTTATCTCTTAATCCACCCCGGCTTCCGGTATCCTGACAACAGCAGAGGATGTATCTGATTAAGCCTTCGCGGCTATATAGATTTACTGGAGTCGGAGATGAGGATGAGCCATTTTCAATTTGTTGCGTCGGACCTTCAAGGCATGCTTCCAATAGAGGCCAACATCCTCCAACCCAGTGGG
>KI628542.1:236478-364675 GCA_000503235.1 Sclerotinia borealis F-4128
AGTAACACCCGTCGACTAACTTATTCGTACGACCTGAAAAGCCGCCTTCCGGCGCATATTGACGAGCAGATAACCACGAAATAAAGCCCGGTACGTCGAGATACCTAAATGTGGATTAGCATTGCGATTCGTGGATGATGAGATACACAATTTGGGCCTACTGAGGTATTGTGATATGTGGTTCACCCAAGATGCACAAACAACCCAAAGCTAAGAAAGCATAGGCGCCATGGGCTTCGACATTTGGCCGAGCACCTATACCGCCCTCAAAAGTTTGACCTGACCTGTTAGCACAAGATTTGGTGCGTTGTTTGTTGAAACCTACATGTTGAGATCCATTCCGGAAGTCCATCGATGAAAGTAGTATAGTTTGATGACCTGGCGGGAGCGTCTTGGGGAAGATCAAGAGGTAAACTCAGGAGCGTAATAAGAATGAGCGCGCAATATGCACCACTTTTTTGAATCATCAGTTCTTCGTCCTCCATTGTCACACTTTCGGAGGGCTTACCGGATATCTTCCTCGCCACCAACAGCCATTCGGAAACCCCCACTACACATCTTCAAACTGCTTAACCATTTCCACATTGCTTTGCGATCAATGATATCTAGAGCTTCTTTCCCACCTACCATGGCTATTGATAGAACGTTTGCATAGGTAGTAGCTAGATGTGACATCTGACCATTTCCTCCACCAAACCCCCCAGTCACATTTTGTATGGGGCGACATGTTGAAATGATTTTATCTCGATATGAAGAAATGTCTTGCCCCAGGGTTGAGAGACCAGCCAAAGCCCAGTAAAACATCCATGGCCTACTTGCATCAGCAGCAACATATGCAGAGGGTAACTTCTGTAGCTGCTTATGAAGGAACTGAATATGTTTTTTTCGGTTCAGGTGAGGGACCCCATATGGATTATAAGTTAATCCCGCTTCCGTACCAGAGAGAAAGGGAAGACATTCTTGAATGGTTTGATCTTGGAGGTGAGAAGTCTGGGTCTGTAGTAGATCACGGAGAGGGGGGTACTCTTTGAATGTATCGGGGATCATGCTCACAAAAGCCTCTTCTGTAATTGGTCGGGATGAGCCGTATACGATATCTTCATCAATTTCAGCCTCAATATCTGCTTTCAAAGATTCTGATTCTTGTATGACAAAACCAGGCCTTTGCGGTAGATTTTTCAGTGAATCACCATACAGAATTTGATCTAATCTGCTTGAGGGAGATGGAGGTGAAGACTTTTTGTTTACACTCCTTTCTTCCATTGCACGTCGATTGAACTTCACACTATGGTGCTGGTGCTTCTTTCCTTTGATGAGGAAAGTCATGTGGATTGGGTAAGGTGTTTATTTCCAAATTCAAGAAACGCAGTGATTGTCCGTTATGATTCGCTGTTGGATCTTTAATATTGTTCCCAGGTCGTTGAAAGGATTGGTTGTTGATACTTTAGAGTTAGTTGGCCAGTGCTCGCTTACAAAGAAGACTGTTGAAAAGGCGAGCATTTGGGTAAATTTGTCACATTTCGAAATCAGATCCTTTTGTACCTCCGTACAATGCAAGCAACGTTCCATACGTCTTCTACAATTGTTCTAAAGATCTATACAGTAAGGCAATTCTGTTACAATACCTTTGCATTTGCATTCACGAAATGCAAGTTACCGTAAGGCGTTGTCTGCAAGCAAGTTCAATATCTGTATCTCGATGAATGGGATGTCATCCTTCGGTCGTAGCCGACAACATATGATTACTGGTACAGTAGTACTGAGTACAGTGCCTTTTGGTCCAGAGCATGTTGAATGCCATCCAATCCAATTTAAGAGGCCAATCTTTTCTACCACCTGGTCCCTTCTCACTCATAACACAATATAATCATACCACCAAGTATAATATGATAGAAGTGGAAGTGATCTTAGGATGGGTGGCAAGAATGGTTAGTCCTTTAAAAGAAATTTCGAAGGGAAAGAGGGAAAGAGATTATCATACACAGGTGGTGATTGATGATGACATGGCAATTCCCTCCGATAACTGACAAATGTCCGATCTCATAATGAAGGCGTGGACATGTATCACTATCAGCATGGGACGCGATACATGTCGGCATGCGCTGATTCGCAGAACGTTTTCAGATTAGCCAAAAGAGAATTGATCCGCTGCAGGTGTGTGGTGTTGAGGATATGCAGCTGCTAGAGGGGTTGGTCGTTCTATTAGAGGATAAGATACGAGTAATTTTTACAATCAAGAAATCATCGGGGGTTACACTGCTTGCGAAGTTGAGTGACACCTCCTCAATCCATACATCATGATGATGAAATTGCGAAACGATGAGGGGAAGGAGGGGGAAACGAGGGGCAATCGCATATGGCGGCTGGCTGTTCATTTGATTGCTCCGCCCGTACCTGTTGATGTCTCAGATCTCTCTCGTTGGCAGTTTGGCAAGGTCCACCGGTAATACTGTAACAGTGAGTACTCGTGTATTGCAGTCGTGGAGATGTTTTCAATCTGAAATTGTTTCGATAAAGGGAGGGATATCTCTGTTTCGTGCGATGCCGGTAGATATCTAGTTTAGTACAGTGCGAGTAAGTTGTACATACATGGACGGCGTAAGCATTTTAGCGGTAATCATTTTAACGATGATCATCCCCTTGTTCACTGCTACCCCCAAAGTTGCATCTCTGCCGTTTATGTGAGATGAAGAGAAATGAGATGGAAACAGTTTAGACTGCACAGTACTCGTACATATAAATGATTAATGGTGGTCACCATCTTACAATAATCTTCAAGGTCGTATCATCGACATATATGAGTATTACCGGTACATATTATACTTTAGACTTATTGAGGTTCGACAAAGTTTGGACACCAAACATATCAATGTTTTTTTTTTTGCAGTGTACCTGAGGCTGAGAGAGTAGTTAGTAGCTCGGGTATCGGGTATCAGCACACCCTGCCACGATCCATCTCGGGTCTAGGCGAAAGATCTGATATGCCGAGGCCAAAATAGAGAGACGTGCGCGCAAACAAGAAATTTTAGAGATTTTCAATAGGAGAGGCCGAGATGTATATTTGAATTTGATTCTGATTCATCTGGGATCTACCCTGAAATAATTGCCGAGTATTAAATAAATGGATCGAGATGGAGCCTTCAACTCAAAAGGCTCAACCATCAACCATCAACCCAAGTTTGATCAGATGCCCAGAACTTTTTTCAAAAGGCCTAGCATCAGCTATTATATAGCCAAACTTTCAGCACTGAGCCACTGATTTGAGCATTAGTATAACTACCTATTGTACTAACTTCCTAGTACCTACTGTACTTACACTGTCTTACAGGCTATCTCTATCTCTATCTCCCTATCTCCCCACTTCCCTAACTTCCCTAACTTTCACAATTCTAACCCCTCCACCAGCTCTCCCAGCCCCTCTTGAAAAATAGAGCCCATCAACTCTATCTATCAAGGATCTTAAGTCTCACAACTGCACAAGTGGTATTAGCCCACTATTGAGCTGCTCTTATTGCTTGATTTCTTCATGGGTTAGCCCTGAATCGTACTCGCTCTTCCAGTTGTCTCTCTCTCTCCCTAAGGGGAACTTTACCAAAGTTTACCATACAAATCGAATCCATTGGACACATGACCTTTCTTCTCGCAGTAGTCTTTATGCTGATATGCTGCCCCCATGCAGTAAGAAAGACGCTTGTGGTTCCAGACGTCACACCTGATTCGGCGAAGGCTTGCCAGTGGACTCAAAATGGCTGGGGTCGTATCAGTTTGCCGAATTCCCACACCGCTCCTTATGTGGATCCTACCCTCAACTTACGAACTTCTACTACCAATAGGCCACACACCGACTAACATCGTGAGGTTTCCCTCTTCTTCAAAGAGCGGTGTCTTCGACCCTCTTTCTTACAATACTATTGACCATTCCAACAAGTAATCCGCGACAATGAGCTCAAATCTTGACTTCTCGTCAGAAGGTCTATTAGACCTTTCTTTCGAGCAACGTGACCCACGATACCAATATACCAATATGGCTACGCGCTCGACCTGGCCACTGCCGCTGGATATGGCCTCAGGAGGATCTGACGAACGACGGGAAACTTCGCCAGGACATAGTGGACACCAGCAGTATCAAACAAATCATCATCATCTTAACTCTCCAACATTATTGACAGACTGGCCGATACAGCAACAACCTCAGCATTTGTCACCCCAACAACTGTCACCTCAGCAGCTGTCGCAATTTATTCCGGATAACACATTGATGGGACCACAGTATACATTTGGCAGCCCGTATCAAACAACACCCCTCGACTATGGCTTACCGGCAACGACACAGGCGGCACTCGAAGCCAGTCTTCAGATGGAAGCTCCATTTAATGGACTCGCACAAACAGTCGAGGCACAGGCAAATCAATGGCAAGATTGGCACGAATTCGAGTATGCCATGAACTTCAATGCGAACCATGGGATGCCAAGTATAGGAAGACAGAGCCTTGGAAGCAACTCGCCGACAGGTACATATTTGGAAGTATTATCATTACCTAGTTCGAGTAGCGATCACGGATGGTCGACGGTCGACACGTATCAAGATTTTAATACATATCAACAAGCGCAGAATGCAGCAATTTTCAATCCAGGACAGACATTACATTTGCGAAGTCACTCGGACTCATCTCAATCTGATGGACATCAATCGATAGATACTTTTGGCAGTTTCGAGGATTTATCATCATATCCATATTCGCCGTATTCGCCGGGCTCTGAAAGTTATTTGGATGTGACTGGTGGACATAGGAATTGTTTCCACGGTGAAGCACACCATCACAACCACGATATTATTAGCCCCGCCGCGGCTGTTCTTCCTCAACCTATCCAAGCATCTTCTTCGAAATCGACTGCGCCTTCGACGACTTCAAATCGCACTTCCCCTTCAAATACCTCTTCACCTGCGAGAAGAAACTCCGCGCCTCGCAAAAGTCCCACCGCCAAAGCCACCAAACCCGTTATCCGCCGCACATCGAATGGAAAGAAAGATGCTCCTCCAACCGAGAAGCGTGTTGGTAGAAGACGTGGACCACTATTACCGGAGCAGAGGAAACAAGCCAGTGAAATAAGGAAATTGAGGGCATGCTTACGTTGTAAGTTCTTGAAGAAGACTTGCGATAAGGGTGAGCCGTGTGCTGGATGTCAACCTTCGCATGCTCGTTTATGGCAGGTTCCTTGTACTCGTATCGATATCAAGGATATTGGATACTTTATGAAGGACTGGAAGGCGGATTACGAACGTCACGTGGGCCGTGGAGTGTCTGTTTACAACATCAAGGGTTTCTCACAAAAGGAGGAGCTGCTATGGATTACTCACGGATATGGGTTTGCTCTTCCGATTATGGCTAGAGAGGTTTACGTTAGTGATGATAGTTGCTTCAATGTAGACTGGGTAGAGGGCGTTCATGAAGAACCTATTGAATTTGAAACTCGCACGGAAAGAATGTCAGCTGGTGCCGAAGGTGTCTCGAATGAAGCTTTGTCCGAATATCTTGATAAACATATCGATGGACCATTTGAGGAGTTCATCGATGAGTACTTTGAGGGCACCCCTTTCATTACTGAGATATTGAAGACCGCTCACCGCTACTACATGAAAGAGAAGGTTTCCGTCGTCCGCAAAGCATTGAAACTCGTCCTTGCCTACAATCTCACATTACATGTTACCATGGTCGAGCAACGAGGTGATGAACACCCAATGCAAGGTATCATCGACGACGAAGATTCCAAATTCAACGGAAAAGTTGTCGCACCCGTCATGATCAATTTCCAGATCAAGTGTGCCCTAGCCGACATGTGGCGAGAACTGCAAAAGGAGATTCTCGAAGAATTGTCCTCGCTATACTCTAGCGTCTACAGTGGCGACAGACTCAAGAACTGGCCTACCATCTTCATGCTCGCTTCTATTCTCCTAGCCGTTTGGGAAGAAATGCAATTTGATTGTCATTACCGTGTTCCCGACCAAGCAGCCGTCAATAAATTCTGCAACGATATGGAAACTACGCCAGTTGGTGTTATCGTCGGTCTCTTCCATGCCATCTCTCAAAAGCTCCCTGCGTTCACCGATTGGGAAACGAGAAGACATGGACAACTCCTCAACAACAACGTTGCTGTTTGTGAGGCTATGACTGAAATGCGAGGTCATGTTACCAAGCATGGTGAGTTCCTTCCTTTCCTACATACAACATATACTAACCCCCCGCTTAGAATCCTATCTCAAGACACGACCCGACGCCAAATTTGACCGTCGAGACTTTGACTGCCTCTCCAACAAATTCCTCTCCAAACTCGTCATTCGCGCCAACTAATACATGTCGTCAATGCCTGATATGAATGAATGAAGTTCCTCGAAACCCACCACGATTCTTCCCCCACACGCATTTGCAAATATATACCTCCCCCATCCTATATACCCACATTGCATAATCGACTGTACAAATGTCACCAATGTCTGTTCTGTCGACAGACACACGAATCAATGCTGCTCATGACATGATATGATATGATATGATGGAGGAAAGACTCACGCAAGGCTTCGTTTGCCAAGTTATGATCATTTATCTCTGCTTAACCTTTTCTCTCTTTATTGTCTGCGTCTCCGCGGGCTCATCGAAAGAAGATGGTTTGTTTGCTTTTATTTCCTGTTTTCTTTGCACGGCATAGCGTATTCGGTTTTTTTTCGCTTTATTTTATTTTAAGTCTATTTTATTTTTATTTTGAATGACTTCTCGATCGTTCATCCGATTCGAAGAACTTCCACGACCCCCGACCCCCCCCCCCCCCCTTTTTACGAAACGATATGTCATGTTAGGGTAGGGTACCTTGGTATGAACTCATCTGATCAGATATCATTTTAGTTCATTAACCTCATCCCTATCTTACCCCAACCAATCTTACGAAGATGATGGAATCTTAAAGATTTTCACGTTTACATGTTTGACGTTTTTATGTTCTTATGGATTTATGCTGTGTTTTATTTTATTTTGTTTTCATCTCTTGTTTTATGTTGTTGTTTTTGTTTTTTTTTGTCGGTGATTTTTATGGAGGGATGGATGGTATGGATGGAATGAATGATATGAGTGGAATATTGGCGATGAACAATCAACATCCGTCAAATTCAACTTGCGCATTCTAATTTGAATTTGAAGTTTTAAAGTTTTTTTTTGATGGGGTTTTTGTTACTGGATGCGAATGAAGGAAAGCAAAGAAGGCAGGCAGAAGAAAGGATCGAAGTAACTGTCGATTATGAATGAAGAATGAAGGGGCATGAACATGAGCATGTGTATGAATGAGTATGAAGATTACGCATGCATTGGGTTTCTTTTATTACGAAATTTTGGAATTGGGATTTAGCAATGGAGAGAGAGAAAGAGCGAGCGAGCGAGCAAGCAAGCAGGCGATATATTTGCGTTCGTGTCGATGATCATGATGATGATGATTGGAAGAAGAGAAGAGGAGAGGGAGATGTAGATGGAGAGGGATCTGTATCCGAAGTACCTAGGTTGAAATGGGCAAGCTAGGTGGTGAATGGCAAGTCTTTTATACATGGGAGGAGGTGAAGGTGAAGATGAAGACTTGGAGGAAGATACCGGTCTTGGGCAACATGAGATAACATTACATAAGATTAAAAAAAACTCTTTAAAACTTTGTATTGTTGATTAAAAAATGTTAAAATCATTTGACACTAATTATTGTTGATGTGGATTTGTTTGTTTGTGTAGATGTTGATGGAGATGGAGATGGAGGCTAGGGAGTGAGGGGGTGGCAATTGAGAAGCCTGGGAAAGAGTGGTTATCGATATCAAAGACCTTTTTAGTGAGTCATGTAAATGCATCTATCTGTATTTATCTTTGTATCTTCCTGATTGATTCTTCCGTAACTATAGATAGATAGATAAACAGATTGTAATGGCTAGGGATTCAGGGAGGGATATTGGTAGGATTTTACTTTTTTTAGATTTTAGATTTTAGAGTTTATCAATATTGGAATTGGAATTGGAAATGGAAATGTAATTGGAAATGGAAATAGAAGATGGAATTGGAAAAGGAAATTATGTATCAAGGGAACCCGTTGATATGAGATTCATTCTTATTTTAGATAGACAAAAGAAAGAAAGCTTGGTGAAACGGGAATTGCACCAGATTTTGTACAACTGGCAGTTTTTGGCTGGTATAGTATTGTGGTATCAGCAGGTGCAGACCCCCATAGATGATGGAGGGGAGATACGGATTCCAAAGAGATAGTACGGGTACTGTAATACTACTGTCAAAAGGTCCGAGACATAGAGAAGGCAAGTGTTGAATAAAAAGGAAGGAAGGAGGTTGGGTTGGAGAAATGGAAATGGAGGAATGGTTTTTGTTGTACTCGAATCAGAATCAAATTGTATGTTGTGGTGTTGATCTTTTCAATGGATTCATTCGTTGATCAGTATTCCGTATGACCCGAGACCGAATATGGGTGGAAGGCGGGGTCGGCGATAAGCTAGGCTAGGCTAGGCTTATTTAGGGATCGGTGGTAATGGATAAGGGGGAAGGAAGGGAAGGGGTGTTATGATGTCCGGAAACATTAAGTGTTTTTGGTGGTGGCATCCACGGGTCCACCCTGTACAAAGAAGATGTTTGTATCTATGGTTTAGAATAGAAGCGTATATATGATTCTGTAGAGTAATCACTAAAGGAACTCCTTTTCAAAGCATTAATGTAAGGTTACTAAGGTATGTATAATGATGTATGTAGGAGGAAGAGGCGAGAAAGTAGTGGTCAACAACTCGGAACTGCTTCGTAATCATCCATACAAATAATATAAAAATTCCTAGAAGGAGCCACTCACTTGACACTTGACGGTGAGTAAAAGAAGGCGCAGTTGCAGTGCCTTCCTAATATACCACCATATACTAATACGGCAATACGGCTGCTTATGATTCACCTCTCTTTAAAGTAGTGGCGTGGCGCTAAGCGATAAGGTAAGTTCAGTGCGGTTGTTCTCTCAGGTACTTAAAGACTGCCTTGTCTCCTTCAACCTCCTCCATCCTTCTTCCAACACACAACAACAACTCCTCCATCCATCCATCAACCTTCTTCACGACAACTACTCTTGATTCTCAATAAATCTTCATCTACAATATTATCTACATCATCAAAAGATTAACATCACAAATCCATCAACATGCAGATCTTTGTGAAAACCCGTAAGTTATCACCTTTCCGTTTGCCGCCTTGTTAGGTCATCGCCACTTTACTTCCATCAACATCTTCCATCAATAACCCCATCGATAACTCTTATCAATACCATCTGCTAACATGCATCTGCTATAGTCACCGGCAAAACCATCACCCTTGAGGTTGAGTCCAGCGATACGATCGACAATGTGAAGTCCAAGATCCAGGACAAGGAGGGAATTCCTCCCGATCAACAGCGTTTGATTTTCGCTGGCAAGCAGCTTGAAGATGGTCGCACCTTGAGTGATTATAACATTCAAAAAGAGTCCACTCTCCATCTCGTTCTCCGTCTTCGTGGCGGAATGCAAATCTGTAAGTTATCACATTTGCCATCGCACTACACTACTACAGTGTATTAACATCATCACAGTCGTCAAGACCCTCACGGGAAAGACCATCACCCTTGAGGTTGAATCCTCCGACACCATCGACAATGTTAAGTCGAAGATTCAGGATAAGGAAGGCATTCCTCCTGATCAACAACGTTTGATCTTCGCCGGAAAGCAACTTGAGGATGGTCGTACCCTCTCCGACTACAATATTCAAAAGGAGTCTACCCTTCACCTGGTCCTCAGACTTCGCGGTGGTATGCAAATTTTCGTCAAGACCCTGACCGGAAAGACAATCACTTTGGAGGTTGAGTCATCGGATACTATCGACAACGTCAAATCGAAGATCCAAGATAAGGAGGGCATCCCACCTGATCAACAACGTCTTATCTTCGCTGGTAAACAACTTGAGGATGGTCGCACTCTTTCGGATTACAATATCCAAAAGGAATCAACATTGCACTTGGTGCTTCGTCTTCGTGGTGGTATGCAGATCTTTGTTAAGACTTTGACTGGCAAGACAATCACTTTGGAGGTCGAGTCATCCGACACCATCGATAACGTCAAATCAAAGATTCAGGACAAGGAGGGTATCCCACCTGATCAACAACGATTGATCTTTGCTGGAAAGCAGTTGGAGGACGGTCGCACTCTTTCGGATTACAATATTCAAAAGGAAAGCACCTTGCACTTAGTGCTCCGTCTTCGTGGTGGTCAATAAATGTTTCGGTTTCGATCTACACATATATTCTTTAGGCGTTTTACAATAACCTGGTGTTGTGGGTGGATCAGCAGGTTCCTATCATAGTACACAGGCTTGTGTTACCTTGATTGATAGTATTCAATAGTCAAAACATATTTTTGACATTTAACTTTGTGCTTTATGAATGTGAATACTTGTTTGACTTTGAACGTGATTGTGATATTAGTATGTTGCTATGTAAACATCAATACGAATACTCCAATCTACACAAATGACGAAATTCTGCCCCGCACAATCCACCCATTGAGCTAAAATGATGCGAGGCTGCAACAACCACAGAATCGAAATTTGTAAAGGCAAAATACAATGCCTTCTTCCTCCATTGATATCTCTGATTTGCAACGTCTGCGACGTTAAATTCCATCTTGGTTGTGATCCGCAGCTGATAAGTCTCTAATATTTCATATGAGCTCCCTCTCCACAGACTTCTACCCACGGCACCCATCCATAAATAAATACTGAGCTCACAATCAGCTCGCGCCATCTTCCGTCCGCGAAACCCCCCACTACAAAGCTGGCAGATACGAAAAGACGAGATCAACCATACACCATGCACACGTAAAAGTAAAGTATGCCATCATACTTTTATCACCTCAAATTCGAATTGTATTCTTTACCTGATTTAGAGGCGCAGAACGTATCGACGAGAAAGGAAGAGGGAGAGGGAGAGAGGGATAGGGATAGAAATAGGGAGGTTTGGGTTCCGGGTGAGGGGGTGGATATTTTTGGTATAAAAGACTGGCCAAAACATAAAGCAGTTGCTTGGGAACAGAATAGGAGGAGGAAAGGTGGTACGGAGAGTTCGACTACTGATTCTGTGCCGGGACAACGTACGGAAAATACTACAAAGGGAGGCCGGGATCATTTCCGGCTAGGAAACGCCCAGGAAACTCAGCGAGGAATTATCGCAGGCGTGGGAAAGGCAGGGGTTATTGATTGCGGACCTTCACGACGAGCACAACGTGAAGAATCGGAGAACCTTGTTATATTGAGCGCGAGGAAAGATTCGCAATTAGAAAACGCACCACCGAGCGCGAATTTAGTGGATAAGAAAAGAGACCTGCGGGCTTCGAGGCGGGATTGGAGGTTTGGGAGGGTCAGAGTTGAAAGCTTGAATATGGATCTACTGAGGGGATATCATGGCAGAGGGGAGAGTAGTCAAGGTGGTGTTGTGGGTATGAATGCGGGATTGGAGCCTGCTGGTAGAGTCACAAAGGCGAGATTCGAGGAATTACATACTGAGGAAGGGAACGGATTGGAGTTGAAGAATACGGAGGTGGGATGGGGAGTGGTGCATTTGTATAGGGAAGTGGAAGAAACTCCTGGGTTAGTGGGCATAGAGGTTTACAATGCGGACACTGCGGCAAGTCCTATTAATAAGGCGGGAAACAACGGGTCAAGTGAGACGGATGAGAACCAAGGTAGTGCAGAGGATTGTACTATACTATGTATACCTGCTGTGCCGAGCTACCTCACGTCCAGGGATTTCTTGGGTTTTGTGGGAGAGAAAACAATGTATGAGGTTAGCCATTTTAGAATAGTTATGACGGGGAGGTTGAATAGGTATATGGTACTTATGAAGTTCAGAGATGGGAACGTGGCAAGGAAATGGAGGGCGGAGTGGGATGGTAAAGTCTTCAATAGTATGGAGGTATGTTTCCACTTTAGCACAGGATATCTTAGCTCGGAGCTGACGATATTTGATGCAGCCAGAGACTTGCCATGTCATGTTCATAAAGTCGATCACTTTTCAAACTCCCACCTCCTCGATATCAAATACAAGTTTCCCCGAATTATCCCATGATCCTTTCACACCAGCTCCATTACGAAACAATCTTAAACCTTTCCCACCTCCAACTCCAAACCTCGTCGAACTTCCCACCTGTCCGGTCTGCCTCGAAAGAATGGACGATACAACGGGCCTCTTCACGATCCTCTGTCAACATGTCTTCCATTGTGCCTGTCTTGAAAAATGGCGCGGTACAGGTTGTCCCGTGTGCCGACATACCAATCCCTCTCTAGCACTTGCCTCTCAACACTCTCCTACAACCTACGACCCCGAGAACCCACCCTTTGGAAGTGGCGAAGCATCACTATGTAGTACCTGCGATTGTACCGACGATCTCTGGATCTGTCTCATATGCGGGAACGTTGGATGTGGACGATACAAAGGTGGACACGCCAAAGACCACTGGAAAGAATCCGCACATAATTTCGCATTGGAGATCGAAACCCAACATGTTTGGGACTATGCCGGTGATATCTGGGTACATCGACTCATACGCGACAAAGGCGATGATAGCAAAGTCATCGAACTTCCCTCGTCCCGCTCTCGAGGTGGAGCGCAAGCTAATAATAGCATGGCTCAAGATATGGACATGGTGCCGCGCGAAAAATTAGAAAATGCGGGGTTGGAATTTACACATTTGTTGACGTCGCAATTGGAGAGTCAGAGGGTTTATTTCGAGGAATTGGTGGGGAAAGCAGTGGCGAAGGCTAGTGCAGCGAGTGAGAAAGCTACGGTGGCTAGTCGGGATGCGGAGAATGCTTTGAGGAAATTGGGGGAGTTGGAGGGGAAATGTAATAAATTGAGTTTGGATACAATACCGAATTTAGAAAAGGACCTGGAGAGGGAGAAGCGGAAAGCGGAAAAGGCACAGGAGATTGCGAGGGGAATGGGGAAGGGTTTGAGGGAGGAAAAGAAGGTGTCTGAGGGGTTGATGGAGAGGATTGGGTTTGTTAATGAGGGGGTGAGGAAAAGAGAAGAGGAATTGAGAATGTTAAAAGAGGAATGTGAGGAGTTGAAAGAGGCGAATCGTGATTTGATGGTTATGGTTAGTGGGAGGGATAAAATCAGAGAGATGGAGGAGAGGGGGGAATTGGGGGAGGGGAGGCGGAACAGGCGGGGATTAGTGTGGGAGAGGGGAAGAAGAAGGGGAAGGGGAAGGGAAAGAAATAGATTTGTGGGGCGCGGGGGGGATGGGGTGGGAGATGTGTGAAATATGATTTAAGAGAGGTGTTTTGGGCGTAATGCAGTTTTAGCGGTTTGGTTTTGGTGATGGAGTGAGTGGGTTGAGTTGGGTTGTTATCAATATACCTACATACATAAGATTACATAATAAATTATTTTCACAGTAGTTATAGGTAATTTACCTAAGGTAGGCATACAACTCCCAGGGAAGAAGAAAAAAAAAAGGCATGAATATATCTCATATTATACCCTACCCACCTGCATCTCTTCCACTCGCTCGTAGTGTCGGTGGTGACCATCTTCATTCTTGGTCCTGGGCCATTTCTTCCTTCATGATTACTAACTATATTAATTCGAACAATTAGTAGACATTCATCCCCTTCGGTAGCTGTGAAGTTTGAAACAGAAAGAAGTTTTTGAACATATCCGTCCGGCGAGAACAATCGATATGTCAGTCGTATTTGAGGTTTGAGGTTTGTGTTGACATCACTTACTGCTCAAACTCAAACTCAGATTCACTTAGTCAATTGAAGTTTGATCGGCTAAGAAACCCCCACCATTTGTAGCTTCTTGATGATATGAAGTTACTGTAAGTTTCCCTGCACTGCCACACTATATTTTCTTCACATCTCGTGATAGCTTCTGATATTCTGATACAAAGCAGAGCAAAAGCAAACGAAAGCTTGGATCGGCGACTTCCACCACCTCACCTCACCTCACCTCGTATCATTATATCTTAAGACTTCATGCCATTGACTATTGAATAACACGAGGTTTAAGCATATGAAGCGTGACTGATTTTGATACGATGTCTTTTGCTTGGATATGCCAAAGGGGAATCTCTTCTTTCATGGTATTGTGTAGGTTGTGTAGGGTGTGTAGGTAGCTAGATTGGTGGGTTGAATGATGTTGAATACTCAAGTATGTGATGTGCTATGGAAGGAGGAGGGATGGATAGCTAGACGTCTCGTCTCTCTTGAATTCGCGAATAGGGGATGAAGGAGATTGGTTATCCGTGAATTGAATGTCAATGGGGTCTGTCTCCTTACCAGCCAAGCTTTTTCTCCTACGACTACACTCGACTACTCGACTACCTGAGTAGAGTCTCCTTTCTAACCTCACCTCATCTATGTAAGTACCTTTTATAACTTTTCAATAGAGACGGGGTCATTAGCATACAGTAATCCTGATTCCTCTGATTCCTGAAACGAGTACTTGCATGAGAATATGCATTTCAAAATTTGACTCAACTTCAATCATTAGAGGAGAGGAGAGAGTAGAGAAAAGATCAAACAAATAATGACAAACATATATAAAGTCGAGAACGTGTTCTTTCAATTGGAGTTCTGATTCCATTAAATCATCCTTCAATCTCACTTACAATTGAGAGCCACTTTATTCTTACCCCTTTCCCCAACGCCGCAAACGCAAACGCTAATCGAGAAATTGGAAAGCGACCCCCAAAATAGCTTTAGTACCATTGACACAGTGGCCTTCTTCTAATAACCACAACAACAACAATAATCACTACAATTACAACCACAACTACACAAGAACTTTGAGCTTTTTCTTCACTCTTAATTCTTTGCTAAATCCTTTAATAGCAAGTCATTCGTTGATTTCTATTTAGAATCAAATTTTAATTGTACAATTCTCTTCTTTTCTCATTCCCAACCGTGCTGAGTATATCCAATTCATAAGGACAGCTCAACATTCACTATCTTCATCATCTACAATTGCGATCAACATCGAACTCTATTCAGATCTTTTTGACACCTCTTCTTCTTTTCTTCAATTGTGGGGCAGATCTAGAAATACATACAGCTTTTCTAAACTTTTACAAACTTACAAACTCTCAAAATGAAGGGTAGGTGCATCCCCATTCGCAGATCTTCTAAGATATATCTCTAACATATTTAAATAGCTCTCATTCTTGTCGGTGGCTTTGGCACCCGTCTGCGCCCACTCGTACGTTATTCAATGTCATGATGCGATATTCGAAATCGATATGACGCCCTTCGCAGAGCTTCAAAAGATACCCATCGACTGACCGTTATACATAGACTCTCACCCTCCCAAAACCTTTAGTCGAGTTCGGTAATAAGCGCATGATTTTACATCAAATTGAAGCCTTGGCAGAAGCTGGAGTAACAGATATTGTGTTGGCTGTAAATTATCGCCCAGAGGTTATGGAAAAGTATTTGGCTGAGGTATGATTCTCTACTACCAGGAAAAAATATTGGGTTACACCGCAGAAGTTAATGCAGGCACAATAGTACGAAGAAAAGTTCAATGTTAAAATCACATTTTCGATCGAATCCGAGCCATTAGGCACAGCTGGCCCTCTCAAACTCGCGGAAGATATTCTTGGAAAAGATGATGCCCCTTTCTTCGTTCTCAACTCAGATGTCATCTGCGAATATCCTTTCGCGGACTTGGCTGCTTTCCACAAGAAACATGGTGATGAAGGTACCATTGTCGTAACTAAGGTCGAAGAACCATCCAAATATGGTGTCGTGGTTCATAAATCAATCCACGATTCCAGAATCGATCGATTCGTAGAAAAGCCAGTCGAATTCGTCGGAAACCGCATCAACGCTGGTATCTACATCCTAAACCCAAGTGTTCTCAAGCGCATCGACCTCCGCCCTACCTCGATCGAGCAAGAGACTTTCCCTGCCATTTGCGCAGATGGTCAATTACACTCTTTCGACCTGGAAGGATTCTGGATGGATGTTGGGCAACCTAAAGATTTCCTCTCTGGAACATGTCTCTACCTCTCCTCCCTTACCAAGAAGGGCTCCAAGCTCCTTACCCCACCCAATACCCCATACGTACACGGTGGCAATGTCTTAATCGACCCCTCTGCCAAAATTGGCAAGAACTGCCGCATCGGTCCCAATGTAACAATTGGTCCCAATGTTATTGTCGGTGATGGTGTTCGTTTACAACGTTGCGTCCTCCTCGAGGGTTCCAAGGTCAAGGATCACGCTTGGGTTAAGAGCACCATCGTTGGTTGGAACTCTACTATCGGCAAATGGGCACGTTTGGAGAATGTCAGTGTATTGGGTGATGATGTTACGATTGGTGATGAGATTTACGTGAATGGAGGAAGTATTCTTCCACACAAGACCATCAAGGTTAATGTTGATGTTCCTGCTATCATTATGTAAGGAAGGGATGGATGGGGTGACCTGTGTGAGGTAAGGTGGGCTAAAAATGGTCGATGGTAAATCTTTTGGATGAAAAGCAATGATGGAGTGCAGGAATGAGGGAAGGAAGGAAGGAAGGAAGGAGTAAAGTAATTCGTGGATGGACTTCATTGCCTGGCCGTTTTTTTGCCATTTCTTTATGTTAACATATTTGCTTCAGGCTCTGGCTATAGGGTCAGAGGGATACGCATTCATGTTTTTATGGATGCATGCATTTT
This sequence comes from Sclerotinia borealis F-4128, assembly GCA_000503235.1. Lineage (NCBI taxonomy): Eukaryota > Fungi > Ascomycota > Leotiomycetes > Helotiales > Sclerotiniaceae > Sclerotinia > Sclerotinia borealis. Next base: position 253,232 of record KI628542.1, read on the forward strand.
TCAAAGAAACTTTAGAGATGATCATTTGCATTTTTCTATCATTTGTCAGCTTTGCTTTGCGGGTTCTCTCCTTGTTTTTCATCGGGTAAGGTATATGTGTGTGGGTGGTTGTGGTTATGTATACATCTATGTATGGATGTATGTATGTATGTACTCGAGTATGTGAATGGCATACGATATTTGATATCTCCTCATCATATAAAAAAAGAAAAAAGTTGAATGAAAATGAAAATGAAAATGAAAATGAAAATGAAAATGAAAATTGAAAAGTTGGGATATGATATGGTTCATTGCATGATGATGAAAGTTTGTGGGTGGGATGTGGGATGTGGGATGTGGGATGTGGGATGTGATGGCATGTGGATAGGTAGGTAGGGGGAGTAGGGTTATAGAGTAGAGTAGTAGAGCAGTAGTCTCTTCTCTCAACACATCATCACTTGAACATCATTCAAAAAGGTTAAATAATATCAAAATGGGTATAATTACTGTTCGAAAGGAACTAGGAGGTCAAGGACATATGGCATCTATCGACTCCAAATTACGATCGACAAACACACCTCGTCTCAGCAGCATCATGTATGTATGGCAGGATGTTTTGTGTGGTTATTAGTGTGTGGTTCATTAGGTGATATCATTCATATCTTTTAATTTCGTTGATTGATTGATTGATATGATACCTAAGTTGAGAGCTTGGGAACTTGGGAACTGGGGAACTTGGGAATTTGAGGACTTGGGAATTTGGGAACTTGAGAATTTGAGAACTGGGGAACTTGAGAACTGGGGAACTTGAGAACTGGGGAACTTTGGGGTTGGGTTGGGTTGAGTTGATGAGTTCAGTTGAGATAAGATGAGATGAGCTGTGATGAGCTTTGATGAGGTGTGTGATGAGATGGGTTGAGATGAGTTGGGTTTGGGTTGATGAGTTTGATGTGATGAGATGAGATGAGATGAGAGAGATATCTGTATATATCTATATGTCAGGATATGGTGTCTGTCTGTCTGTCTGTCTGTCTGTGTAATTGGCGATTTAATGTATCTTTTCGGTAGGTAGCTTGGTATATAAGATATATAAGAGGAATAGTGAGTGAATGATGGATATAGATGATGGATGATGGATGAATTGGGGTATATATTCGAGGGATACTGATTATGTATGAGGGCATGAGGAGGGGAGAGAGAGAGAGGCTTGGGGGGGGGGAGGAGTGGATATGTGGGATTAAACTGGTGACTATAAAAGATTGGTTGTCAGCAGTATTAGAGAGTTGTGATAGGAGAACGGAAGACTTAGAGGAGAGAGTAGAGAGGAAAGAAAAGTATATAAAACCTATTATAATCAATATACCAAGAGCCTCCTCGCATATCCTCAATATGAAATAATATATTTAATCATTGTAATGAAGTTCCGATATATCAATATCAACTCAATCTATTCTATTCTCAACTCAACAAATCTCATCTCATCGATGTCTGAGTACCTGAGTACCTGAGTATGTATGTCGCGCTGAGCTGGCTGGTTAAGCTAGTCGAGTTACTCAACTCTATTCGTATTATATTCTTCTTATGATCTAATATTTACCTGTAACCTGTAACCTGTGATCCCGACTCCCCCCCTATTGCATTGCATGCATTGCCTCGCATGCATAAAAATCTCATCGATTAAATAAAAGTGCTTTCTCCCGGATAGATGTAGATGTGATGATTACTCATCTGCTTCCACTTCGACTTCGACTTCGACTTCGACTTTCTCATTCTCATTCTTATTCTCATATCCATCTATGTACTAGTAATATCATCTCTCTCTTACAGACAGACTTACAATAACCGAGTCTCAACTTATCAAGCAACCTTTTTTCATTTTCCCCTCCCCTCCCCCTCCCTCCCCTCCTCTTCAAAGAAAGGATTGTAAGGCGGGCCACTTCAGTGACTTCACTCCTAACTCTTCTTTAACCATCGAAATTCCCCCCTGTTTTCTTAAATTCCAATCCCAATCTCAATCCCAATCTCAATCCCAATCCCAATCCCAACAGAAAATGAACCCATCCCCATTCCCATTCCCATTCCCTCTCAATCCAACATCCCATAAGCTAGGAAACCCTCCCGGGCCAAAGAAAGAGCTCGAATTCTATTACTCTATTAATCTAATAGAACCGCAGGTCAACTACTGAGTACTATACCTAGCTACTTAATTCCAAGTAAGAAAAGAATGTCAAAAATGTTCCATGAAATTTTCGTTAAAACAGAACGTAATCATGATACGTGATCAGATGATATTCGTATATACTTGTTTGTATTTTGAGAAAGGCAGTTGGCATATTAACAGGTTGGCAGGATGGCAGATGAGTGTATAGATGGCAGATAAGTTTTAATGTAGTAATTATACCCAAGCCAAGCCAAGCCAGCCCTGAGCCAGCCCTATGTCTACAGTAACCTAACCCAACCTAACCGAGCCAGCCGAGCCGAATCTCCAAACCCATCTCAGATGTCTTACATCTCAAATCATACATCTCACATCTCACATCTCGAATCTCTAATCAATACCTATATACTAAGCTCGGACTAAACAAAGTTTCTTATATCTCCCATACTCTGTCCCGCACCCATCCCCATACTCATACCCCATACCCCCATACTCATAACTCGCCTCCTATAACCAACCCCTTGCTCGCTAACACCTTATGTTATCCATGTTATATACGCTTAACCCCCACCCCTCATAATCCATCCAACTACATTTCCATTTCCATTTCCATCTACAAGACCCCCAACCCAGATCCAACATAAAGCCAATCCTCCATCCTCCATCTGGTCTACCCTATTCGTCGATATCGACGGGATGGACGACTATACCCGAATGGGCCGTCCCGTCGGTTGAATGGGCTGTATACGCAAATTTTGAAATTTAATATCGACGAATGGGGTAGACCACATCCAACAGATCTAAATCTAAAACTAAAACCAAAACCAAAACTAAAAACTAAATCCCGAACTCTTGTATATCTATATATCTTACCCACCTAGCTCAATAAATACATACCTTCTACTTCTCACACCTCTCAAGTACCACCTCGAAATTAAATACTCAAAACAAATACCCTGAAATTAGTTTTTCCCACATCTTAAGAAAAAAACAATACAACACCATAAACATAAAATCCAAGCTCCCCCTTTTTGTCGCCAATCAGCAACAACAATAAACATTAATACTATACAAATCTTAAATTTAGATGACGTATGCAATAATTACAGTAATCCTTCGGTTCTACTCTGTGGAACCCACTTGAAACTACCCCGGCTTACGATACGATATTATTATATCTTCGGCACCGAACTATTGGAAAAATTGAAACCAAAAAAACTTTCACAATCTTGTGCGCTATTTCTTGTGTATCCAATGAGTTCAATCCGAGGCTGTAGATTACTGTACGTATGTGTACATCATGCTACAGTGAGCCTCCCGTAAATTAATATAGTAATAGCCTTTTTACCCCCTAGCCAGCCGACATCCTTTTCCTTCCCATCCCTTTCCTTCCCATCCCTTTCCTTCCCATCCCTTTCCATCCCTTCCTTTCCTTTCCTTTGGCCTGGCCGCCCCAACCCCAACCAAATTATCCAGCTGGCAACTATGTTAGCTGCAGCATCCAATGCAAAAGTCCGCCGCCGTTGCAACGAATGCATTCTTCTTCGAGTTTCAACCCCCCCCCCCCCCCCCCCCAATATCCTATAATACAATCTCCTTTCCACCCAAATCCTTCCTGATGCAGCCAGCCTTGACCTGTCCAAGGCCCAAATGCCCAGAGCCCTATATCCAATGTTTCATCTTGGCCCCATGCGCGAGATCCAAAACCAACCTGGGTATACCGCCCGAAGAAATGATTCGCAAGCCTGCGATAATAATAAAAGTTTTGTGAACGAATGATGGAAGAACAGTAATGGACAAATAGGAAAAACAGCAATGAAGCTGTCCAAATGACTATATGCAAAATTCATGCATGCCTATCAGCTAGCGCCGCCTTGAAGCTGCCCAAATTTTTTGATACCAAGCCCTGCTATATGCAACCCGAATAGAATCAGAAAATGCCGCAAAAAAAGCTTCAAGCTGTATGCAGTTCCGATCCTAAAAACAAAACAAGATAAAAAACAAAATGGGCCATCAGACCATGATTGACGACCCCTGACAAAAGAAAACTAACTGAATGTAGTTATATGCAAGGGAATAGATCAAAAAGACAAATCGGGTACATGTCAGTGATGCGGCATCCTTTTCAGAAGACAAAATTCGGCTGCAGCGACATTACCCGCCCAGTAAGTGTGGAGTCTTTTGGAAACCTTACTGATAATATCCGGGCTGCGATGTTGTCACAATTTGAGCGGAGGACCGACCTTCATAAGGATCTCTAATAGGAACGGCAAATGAATTCTGCTCCGGGAATTGCCCTATGCCAATACCATGTCCAGGTAGTGTGTCATAAGGGGTATCTCTCCGATAACCGGAAAACCCAGGGGCCGCGGGATTTCTCCCAAGGTTTGACGGTGGCAGCATACCGGTGAGGCCCCCGTGCGAAATCTGTGATCTTGGTGGATACCCCATATTGTGGTAACTGCTTGTCTGTCTGTGACTCATGGGATTGGGCTCTGACAGTATTGGAACGATTGAATGCAGTGATGCTTGCGATTGTGGATGATAGTATGTGGGAGACGGTCGCTGGTTACTCATCTCGAATTGTAAAGACCTGGGCTGGGGCGAGTCATTTATATGGGTATTCGAGAGTTGATTTGAAAAGAACTGATCTCGAACCGGTGTAGTCATCTCTTGGGGAGAATGTGCATAGTTTGAGGAGTTGTAGTCATTATAACTCTGCAAGGGGTGTTGGCTTGGAATTTGATGGCCAGCAAAAGAAGATTGTTGCTGCTGCTGTTGTACATTAGCATATCCTCTTTGCCATTGAAGTGACTCGGCGGGGGTCTGTTGATCGAAGTTTGGACTTTTCGACTGGCTTGGACAGGTATCGGTCCTTACACGCTTCAATTGGCGCTCGTCTGGTGATGAGAATTCTTGGGAATAGCCCGAGTATCTATGCTGCATGCGTGCAGCTTGATCGAGGGCTTGTTGCTGTTCTTCGCTGCGTCTGCTCGCTTCGGGAGACTCGGGCTCGTCCTCCGGCTCTTGAACGCGAGTGCGGTACTTCTTAGGCTCGTAGTCATCAAACGCAGGACCACGCTTCCTGAGCAATGCCCGAGGCTCCTTGCGAACTCTCAATTTGAGGCCCTGCTCCTGGAACTTTTTCGTCATGGAGGTGGATTCCATCATCCCAGGGAAGGATTTCGATGAATATACAGTGAATTGATCGGACGAAATAGATCCCATCCAAACCACTTCGTCATCGCGATTCTCGAAAAGGTCGAACTGCAATATGAAGATTCCTTCGATCTTGGCAGACAAATCGCCAAATACAAAATATGCGCCCCAGTCGTCAGTCTCCGGATCTTTGAGGCGATGGCAAGATGATACAGTAGTACCTGCTAGTAAAGCTCCATGATGCGTCCCAGTTTGCATGTCTGTGACCGACGTAAGACGACTCATCATGAAGAAATGTGGGTCTATGAGAGTTAGTTAATGAACGACAAACCATGGAGACTGACTTCATACTTATAATGTAGCGTTCATATGGGTCGACCTGGTGGGTAATTATGAGTTGGACGACGGGGGGAGGGTCAACTGCTCGACGGTCTGTCAAGGAATTAGATTTCTACCAATCAAACAGATTGCAAGTTCAGTTTACCTTTCTCTTTGCCCATATTAACCCTTGCATAGCGAGGCTGTTGTCTTATAACGAGCTTACAGTCTTGGCTTAAATACGACACATCAGTTATCGGCTTGATGAGGGAAAACTTGGAAAACATGGCGAAATTTTGAGGGGCATACCTTTGTAGTCCTGGAATTTGAAGAGATTGCGCCTGCGCGAAGTCGTGCAATGGTTGAGTGTTCATGCTTATGATTATGGATTACTATGTCTATACTCGATATCTCTCTATCCTCGGTTTCTTGTTCTCTCTTGTGCTGTGCTTGCGGTGCAGAAGATTTGAATCGATAGTTCGAGATTGTGAGACTAAGAGATAACCAGAAAGGGGGGTGGGAATAGAGGAGATAGGAGAGAGGTTCTTCTATGTTTGTGATCCGGTTGTTTTCTGCTGCGCTGTGGTTGCGACACAGGTAGATTAGGCGGCCGTTCGAGAGTTCGAGTTCGAGTTCTAAATCAAGAGAATGGATTGGCAAGAAGCCTGATAATGCTAGGTTAGAACAGGAAATTCCCTTCGTACTGCTGTTTTCTGTTGTCTGTTGTCTTGTAGTGGCGATGTGAGTGGGGGTGAGGTCGGTTTTAAAGAGTGTATGAAAGGGTTTAGGTAGAGTTATGAACAACCAGAAAGTACTGGTAGTGGACGAGAGAAGATCAGGAAGCATCAGTTCTAGATTTTCGATGAATTCAAACCAATTTATAATCGTAGTAGTAGTTATGGGGCTAAGAAACCCTATTGGAGCGTGAGCCTTGCAGGATAGTGCCGCCTGAGCAAGTGCGCCGCTCCTGAGTATCGACCCTTCGGTAAAGATAATTGTCGAACAAATGTACTGTCCGTCGAGATGTTTGAGAGCGCGAAGGAGTGTCGGTAAAATACGTGAGAGAGCCGCTTGCTATGTCCAAGAAACAGTGGACGTTCCGAATTCGATGTACTGATAATCTGGCAATGGCCTTGATATCGAGGAAATTCTTGAAACAACAGATGCGGAAAACAAATGGACAGGAAGTCTTCACTATGATAATGATAATGATGATGATTGTAGAGATCTTGGCGACGATATCGTGGATACAGAGTTGTCCAAGCTGTTTAGTTCTTCGATCCGAGCAAACTCGTAGGTGCACACAAGGTAAAGATTCAACGATCGTGTATTGTAGAAATGAAAACTGACAATATGCGACTGATGTAAAAGACTGGGCGAGTAAGAGTTCAAGCAGTTCTGATTGGTGCTTTACGAGCAGCGATACTCGGTACTCGACTAGGGCAAAAGGACGGCGCGGATAAGGAACGCAGGGACAAGACGATTTCCTTTCTGGTGCTCTTTAACCAACCAAAGTGATCGAGTGATTGAATTGAGTAACGCCTTGGAACCTCCTCTTGCAAGTAAGTACTATCTATACCTTACTGTATGTAGTATGTAGTATGTAGACTGAGTTAATCTAAAGACTTTGTATGAGTTTGCGATGTAGATGATACATCAAAGTCCCCGTTGTCGAGTAGGCCAAAAAATACTGATGTATATTGTATTGTATGGAGAAATACAAGAGCAGAGATGAACTCTAATTGGAATTAATCTTTGTATGTAACGGTACAAGAATACTTTTGTCGATGAAGAAGGCCGTGTGGTGGTAGTGTGGTGGTAGTGATAAATGCTATAAGTTCCGATGAGGCAGTTACGAGCGAGGCCAGAATGGTGTGTCGCCCTTTCCCAACTTTTGAAAGTTCTTAATGATCCCTATGGCTTCTTTCCCACCCAAACGGTAAATATCTGGTACACTTCCGGTATCGAGGATTGTGAGAAAGGGTCCCAATCAATGCTGAGTTAAGTGAAGAGTATCGTTGTGGGTTTCAAGATTATCTATAGGTTAAGGATTCGAGTTTATTGGTTCAAACGGTATAGAATATGATGTTGAAGATATAGATAGTTATGTGGCTAATTCGATGACCCGGCAAAGAAGGAGAAATAGAAGATGGGATGAGACGAATTAGGTGTTGAGAATATGGTGTAGGTGGTTACGTGGGAGATTTGGAGACGAGACATGCGTTTATGTTGCCAGTTGCCGAACTTGAGCTTTAATTCGATGAAGCAGTTGAATTTCCTCGCCTCGTTCACTGATAGCCAGTTAAGATGACAAGGCCCCAGGTCCCTCTAGAACCTCCTGCTTGCAAGTAGATTCTTTTTTGAGAGATGGACATTGGACAAGCGCTTCGGGCCTGTCATTCTTTTTCATACCCATGATTACCACCCCGGACACTTTTGAGATGAGTGATCGAAGGAAGCCCCATTTCCGGTACGGTGCGGTACGTTTGACCTGAGATTCCGAGTCATATCCAGTAGATCATCTCATCGCTAGACCAGCGTGGAGGTTTCCAAGATTCTTCGTTTGCGAATTGACAGATTGTGTGGGTACATCAGATACATATATCGTTTACTTGAGTAGTCTTGCTTGCTAATAAAGTTCCCAGGTTGTTATGGGCCGCACAGTCCATTTCTATGGAGTACTCCGTAGATATATAGAAATGATTGCCATAATATATAACTCATCAAGATCTAGTATCCTTCCTGTCGAAAAGCTCTTTTGGTGGCTATAAGTTTTGGGACTTGCCCATAGCATAGCATACATAGCATATCATGGGTACATTCTTGAGTATATGTGCTTTCAAAGTTATCGACTCTATTGTCGAGTCAATTTCTAAAGTTATAATGGATAAGAGACAGAAACTTACCCCCCCTCCCCCTAGTAAGAGATTCAGCTGATAGGCCTGCCATATGGTCTTATTGCATTCTCTTGGGGATCGAATGGCAGTATTCATTTGAATGAAATACAAATACACTGTAGTGTAGAGGTAATAGTACTTACTGTACTGTGCTGTTCTCTCGACACAATTCGATGCAGGACTTAACCACGAGCTCCATCAACCCATGTAAGATCTTAAATTGATGCACCATGCACAGCGTTTATTGAAGCAGTCGGCAACCCATACGAAGGCCCAAATTAATCATGAATAAGGCTTTGAAGGGAGCATCAGACATGGAACCATATGATAGGCGCGATAGAGAATCGAAATGAGATGTTGCTTTCTTATGATATCGACTGGGGGATACTAGAATAGAACTGTCTATTGAACGTTATCTATTCCCTAGAGGAACATTTTCTTACAAAGTGCCCTTGTGCATCCATTCATCTTACTGTGTCTGTGGCTGGTGTTTTTGCAGTCGTAAACAAACAGGAATTAGATATTAGATAATTAGATTTTAGATTTTAGAAAATCTACTATGCGAAGGAATTAATTATAGTATCTGCCATATCGGTACTTATAATACGATATAATTTATGCAGGGGTATTGACCATGTCATACATAACATACTACAAATTATAGAAATTTTATTACTGTATTACAATACGATACAATACAATAGTTAATTAATTATATTGTAAATTTACTTATTTTCACTGACTTTGTGACTTCAAACATCTCATCTTATCTCATCTCATACGCATTACCCTCTCCACTCTCCAAGGCATATTGTTACAAAAACGTTTGACTACCCAACAACTTTCATCATTATATGCAAGAAAATCCTAAATGAATCATATTGAATCCGGATGGATCCGGACGGCTACGGATACGGGTAATCCGACCGTTGTTGTTGTTGTTGTTGTTGTTGTTGTTGTTGTTGTTGTTGTTGTATTGGTGGTCCATTGATATGCGAATTTCAAGAAATGGATTTTGAGTTGGATCCTCGAACCTAGAGCCTATCATAAGTTGAAATTGCCATCATGGCGAGACGTATCATATGATACTATGGGACTTTATATGTTCCTCATAGGTCAAATCATAACCGCTTCAGGATATGAAAAGCCCTTATGCGACGTTATGTCCTCCTACCTCATTTCGTAGAGGTTGAAATAGCAGGGGTATGGATCAGTATGTCACTACAGAAACATGGGCTAATCAATTCCGAAGCAGTCTAAATTATTATTATTATTATATCGAGTCTAAATATTGGAAAACGGCATGGCTAAATGAGTACAGTACGGAGAAGGACATTCAGAATTCAATTGCCCAATAATGCTCAGAGGAAACGATGAGTAATATCTACAGTGGTACATATGTGTGTGTAGCTGTACTTTTACCCATGTTGTTCTAAGCCAAGAGCTCGAGATACTCAAAATATTCGACAAATATGGAGGGTACAACGGCCTAAGAGATACTTCTGAATATACTGTGTCAGTCAAGGTCAGCAACATCACATAGAGATATTCAAATATGTTTATTTTGCTCTACCAACTTTCTGATCCGTACTGGGCCCATCACTTTCGGACGAAGATTCTTTTTTTGGACATTCCCGGTACTGATCAGGAAACGGCAACTTAATGTCAAATTCGCTTACGTGTTGGCGAATCGTTCGAATGTTCTTCATCTACAGGGTATGTTGGGACGCTAGAACGGGAATATTACAGAATTTACAGGGCTCAAGCCTTAGGGGCCCTATCAGGCTCAGGACATTCGACAGAACCTCATCTGGCATTGGAGCCACCATCCACCGTTGGACATGGGATATGGAACCATTGTCGGTCGTTCTTCCGCTGCACAGATCACTCCGTGGGTCGAATTCTACAGCTGCACTTAAATGCAGTCTTGCAGTACGGCTCATGCAGAGCAGGACCATCATCATGCACACCACAGGCCACACAGCATAAAGTCTTGGGATTTTCCCTTTTGAATTTTTCTTGTCCCTTGGTCTTGTCATCGCTACCGTTATCCTACTGTACATCAAATTCGGCCTCCAACTTGTGATTTGACGGACAGACGGGTTGTTACATGATGCATCTCGCTTCCTCTTCGGATGAGGTAAACACATGGCAACTTAATTTCCTTGATGACATGTCAGAATGCGAGATCTCGACCCTCTTGCCGGTGATCTTCTTTGCATGTCAGGTTACACAAAGCAATCAGCTCTTATGATAGGCAGTCTGGGGGCCTGGGGCAAATTACTCCGGGGCCGGCCCATTATGGCTTTTCCCCGACAATCATTTCATCTCGCGATTATGAAATCCACCCATCAATTATTGGCATTGATGGATGGGCCTGGTTGATTCGAATCTTGTGGACTTACCTACGAACGCGTAGAGTGTCATATTATATGAGGTGCCATCTAGGGATGACATTCAGGGGCAAACTCATGCTGGGTATCCTTCTATGTACAACGTACCATCATATATTCGGCGCTTCTCCACCATGTTCCCAAGCCTTCATGGCGAAATGGCGCGGATCTAAAATACCGAGGGTTCTAAATTGCTAGCCAGCTACTTTTCCTTCTTGATAAACTATTTGCTGACGATCTTATATTCTAGCACGGAATTCGAGTATCATCGTGGACATCTGTTGCCGCCCAAAGGCTATTGCCACAATTTAAAAATCGAAGGTTCTAACAGGTATTGACCGAGATTCATGAGAAGACAAACAGATGGTAGGTGCTCGCGTAATGCCAAGATAACGATATATCGAAATTAGACTTTGGTAATGGAAATCGAGAAATGCGAGCCCTGCAAGGTACATGCCGGTACTCAAGCTGACCGTCTCCAGACACATTAACAATTTCACATATATGATGTATCCATCATAGAACTCCATGGAAGCTCCTCTAAGATTTAACAACGGGGAAGAGTTCAGCCATGTGCCGGCTAACTCCACATTGTCCAAGTTCCAGGTATGGAGCAGCCGTTCTATCAACATTTCCGAGACAATCTGCACAGATCGAGCCCCTTAAAGGCAAAAGAGTTACTGAACAAAACATGGTATCGGTATTTCCAGAAGATTTTCCTTTCTAAATGGATCACTTTAGTGGCCCCAATATGCTAAAAAACGACTAGAAGACTAAAAATGGACCAAGGAAAAGCCTAATGTGGAATGAGTCGTCTTCATGTCTTGGGTTTTTTCTGCCATGAGCCAAAAATAAATCAGAAAGTCAAATACATCGACAAATTCAAACTGATTAGAATTCGGTTGAAAACTAAGACAGGACAATATTCATTCTGACGGTGTCTGCAAAGATGAAATTTCGGTTAGGGTACGTATCAAGGGCATTCAAATCTAGAAGACAGGACTTCATCTTACAGCTTTTGAGAATAGGACCGGATGATTTAATGATCCAAGGATGACTTGTTTATCATCTTACCCTCCAACGAGATTGGCCTTAAGCCCGGTACTTTTACAAGGACAAGGATTTTCATATAGAGCTTCCCTTCTACGTTAGTTATTGGCTAATGCTAGTCCGTAATTTCGTTGGTGGTGAGATTATTGAAGGGAGAAGGAAAAACTCGAGGATTCCGCATAGAGCAGGATAACGTCTTGGAGACTTGGACATCTATCAAAAGTATATATCCAATCCGACAAAATTGCCGCCAAACACCCTGTTTGCCATGCATAGCTACCAAAAAGCCCTTGCAATTATCGAAACTCTAAATCGGATCGTCGCATCAAGACTCGGGTAAGTGTCAAGGGTCCTTGCCGAATGCCGTTTGCACGGTCCAACCGTTAGCAATCCTTGCCGCCCCCCCTCGACGAGGGCTAATACCCCCATAATATCTCTTATCTCATTTCTCAAATTGTCTAAGGCAAGACTCCTTTCGGGACTTCTAGCTTTCAGCATGTACCCGTCTTGTTGTTCCATCAATCCCACCAATAGGTTCTTTTTTAAGAACGCAAACCCTCATATGCAATTTTAGCAAGGTCGGCAAATACATAACAAGTGGAGTTGATCGGATATATCACTACGATCGGATATGTTTGGTGGATAAGTAATTTGAAAGCTGGCACAGGGGCACACAACCGCGAAAAGCATTCTTTTCCCACGACATAGTCGAAGTTCTCGAAGACTTTTAATGTCCGAACTGAGTAAAACAAGCATTGCATCACAACCCTGGATATATTAAAAGGTGGCGCAGCAAACAAAACCAGCTCTGGGGAATTTACAAGGCGATCCCGTAGCTTCCAACACAACTTCAAGTCCCTTTACAGTAACGAGTTTCTTGCCTAAACGCGGAACTTACTTCTTTGATTTTTACGGTGGAGGTCCAAATACTGTACTTGAAATGTCTGTATGAGTGAAGTGGACTTACTTTCACATGTCCTTCACCAAGGTTTTCATTCACCCATACAAACTCCGAATCATCTAATAATGCTTCCGGTCCACATCTGGCACATTTGGGCAACAGTTTGAAGAATTTCGTGCAGGGATTTATATGAATGTATCATTCAATTCGACCTAATAGGTACCAGACTATCAGTGACGCTGCCCCTTGTCAATTTTCTGATGTTTCGCTAGTGCGCATACTGTGGCAGTCATCTGATTTTGTAATTGGAGCGATTGGAGGGAGACATGCCAAGGTCGAGTCCTCAACAGAAGAGGGGTTTAGTTAGATACTCGTTCGGAAAAGCTACGGATACATGGACCTCATACGATTCTTGCCGCAAATATCCCCAAAATTCAGAATCAAGTGGCATGCAGCGTGCAGCGTGCAATCAGCAGAAATGGGAAATGTTATTATCGTGCTGCGTTGCTATTTTCATCTTGTTAAAATCTATGGGTATCAGGTCTGCATAAATATTTCTTCTGCACAACCTTGTCAACGGCCTTGCTCTTGGGATGATGAAGCAAATGGGTATTTCTAGGACTGCTACTTTTGATGTTAGTGTCCCAATTTGTGTTTTCATTCGTGAAACCTATCCGTTTTCAGTAATCACAGTCACGCCTTCTGTCAATCTTATCATCATAAACAGACCCGATAACTATATCTCGCCGGATAATGACCGAGGATCTGCACCGAAGAGGAAATGGTTCTTTGAACCCTTTTCTCCTTGTCTTTACAAATGATATTAAGGCAATCATTGGGGACCACGAGCTATTAGTTTGACTCGAGTGAAGCAAGGCTTCTTGACAGTCACTGGGGCGTTTGCCCATACTTCCCAACAAATATTCAATGCAGTATTTCTCTACTTCGTGTCACGTCAAACGTCTCATACATTTTCTGCATAGTTGCAGATTACATAGACGCATTCCAACAGCCATATCTAAAAGCTATAGTATCTGGCTTCCGGATATACCCGAATAGTTAGAGCCACATGATACTCTCGACGATTAATTATACTCCTGAGTCAGCTTCGGATTACTTCTTTAAGGCTCGCAATCGTTGCCAATATAACTTTTCCTTGAGCTCCTTCTTGTCTAGTTCGATCAAGCGTTGACTTGAATTCAATATCTCGAGGCGTAGTATGCTAGATAATGCATCTATTTCTTCATATGGTTGTTGAGAGCATTTTTATGTAGCTAAATGATGTTGTGGAGGATCATTCGTGGCCTTGCTTTTCAATAATACTCTCTTCCAAGTGTATATGGAAAGCCCCACTAGTATCGTTCTATTGAGGAGCGTGAGGCAAAGCCGTGATCTTCTGCGGGATGTTGACGACAAGGCGAGTAGTATACTTAACTGGCATATTCCATTGCATTGAAAAGGCATGCTCTCTGACACACATTGGCCAGCTATGCTTGTCTTAGCAAGACTGATAACACACGATGTACATTATTGATACATCGATGGCGATATTGGGCACTCACTAACTGATGGGTGATGCAATATTATTGTCTATAACATGATGTCAGCTGCATGCAGCAACCCTCTGAGGCCATTCTCGTCATCCTACCGAGACCGAGGAAACAGATTGTGTTGGCACAGAGGGCACAGATTGATGCGTATGCACAAGCGGCTCGTTGAAAATATCTTTGATGCTGTATCTCATCTCTAGAGTCTACAGTCATACCTCGAGAAGGGTCGGCTAATGATTAGCCAGTCATTTTCCGATTTGACCGTCTCTCACTAATTTAGTGTCGCCACGACACACCTATCTATACACATTTAATTTAATCTACAGCAGCTACTGATGTATCTGTGGGTTTTACATACCCTGATAAGCCGGTCCATATCAAGTTTCTTTTATGGTATCTCTTTCAGCGCTGTTGCCAAAATCAATAGTGATCATCCGAGCTAAGGGGTCGATTGTTGTCGAATACTTCCCTGGGCCCCCAATCAGTGGACACGTTATAGATATAATATACCCATTATGAAAGAGATCAAAAATCTCGTTGCACTTTGGCCTACTTCAACTCTCACAAATCATCTATGGCTTCAAGTGATATTTCAAAATATGCAACGGTCTCATGGAACACATGTGATTAGTAGCTGCACATGCCAATGCAAGGTACAATACAAGATCTTCTTTAAGATCTTCCCTATGATCAGCGCAACAAACTCAAAATACGAAACTCCAGATAGGAGAAATCCAAGCTTTGCATTGCATTGCACAACTCATAATGAGAATCAGTCACCACATAGCAAAATAAGACAAGAGGCCCAATATCTAAAAATATACCTGACGTACTCTACATCAAGATTCACGTACTTTTGTTTTTCATTCCAAGTCGTGTAATATGTTCTTGCCAACGAACGATGCCGTCCATTCATGACAAGATAAGACAAGACAAGACAATATAGATAATAATCGTACGATGATAGCTTCGAAGAACCCGACGCCCGGGATACATTTCCGGGGATCGGGATCGATGTTAGGATTGAGATAGAAATAGAAATGATATTGATGGATCTATGAATTAAGATAGACGTTTATGTGAGAGACACGGCATTCCAATGCCAGGTATATGGAATTTCTAGGGCTGTTTTATGAATTTTTATGTATACATGATATATGTAAATATGCAAATCCACTCACAATCAACCAAAAAGTATATATATATACACATGATATGATATGATATTAAAATATCCACCACCTACTTTTACTCCGCCACCATATCCACCCCAGTTCCGGATCTGATGCGCAGATGATCATTCCACACTTCTAGAACAAAATCTAGACTAAGACTTTGTCCAAGACCTAAAGCTAAACTAAGACCAAGGAAAGAAGGAAAGAACAAAAGAGAGAGGGTGTAGGGACCCAGTTTGATAACTAAACTATGAACTTATGTCTCCGAGTGTTCCGTATGTATGTAATAGCCTAGTATGGGTATCCATCGAAACTGAATCGAACCCATAATTGAACCTCATCCATGTATCTCGGTACCAAAGATTCATCTAGACTCCCGGTGAACCCCACTTCTATTGTGGATGGAGTGGGTGTTGTGTAACGGTGTCTGTCTTAGGTGTATAGTATGGTATGGTATGGTATGGTATGAACAAACTGGATTACGATGGTATGGTACTGTTTTGTACCGGTATTGTTGATGGGATTGGGATTGGGATATTGGGCGGGTGGATCAGATAGATGAGACGTCGTGGGGGCGCGGGATGAGAAGTTTGCAATTTTGGAACCTCGGGAATTGGGGATCAGGGGGAGATGGTTTGTGGCTTGTGGTTTGTTTGATTGTTGATGTTGGTTTGAGGATGAAGTATGTAGTATGTAACAGAGAATTTACAATCATGGAACCGTAGTTGATTATGGGTGAAAGTTGCTATTCTGGATGAAAGGGATTTGGTTCGGGGATGTTTGTAGTTGCGACTTGTTAGTTGGGGGATTGGATTTGAGGAGGGAGGAAAGGGAAGGGAAGGGAAGGGAAGGGAAGGGAAGGGAAGGGTGAGGGGGACCTTGTTATCAGGATCAGGATGATTGATTGTTCGCTTTGGAGGGCAGATGAAGAAAGGAAGGAAGATCTTGGGTGGGAGATGGAGAGGAATGTGATTAGATATATGAATTAGATGGTATACTGTATGAGCAGCCATGATCAGAGGCGATAGATCAAAGAGAATTGCGAAACGGAGAAGTCAGAGGGAAACTGCAAACTAGAGAAGAGGAGATTCACCAAGGAAGTAAGATCTTACATACCGACCACTACTCTTATTTCACTCCGCCAACTATCTTTTCTTCAAAAGAATAGTGCTCATAGATTTATCTCTACATAGATAGATATTCTACTCCAAGTGTATTTAGAATTTAAGTTCGAATCCGTATACGTATCAATCAATATCCTCGTAGCCATTGCCACTCGGTCCAATCCACAAAGTACATCCATACACTTAAGCATTTCCATCCCATCCCCAACGGCGATCATCACATATACAAAATATGGTAAACATACAAGCAAATGATCAGTGTCTGGATGTGAGATAGGATAGAAGTCCCAACATTTACGCTTGGAGACCATCGATTGCACTCGTTGTTGGCCCTGAAATCGATAGTATCTATCAGCAGCAAGCACTTCAACAAAACCTCACCAATCTCTCCAATTTCTGAAATGCAACCTTCATCCATTTTGTAACCTCATCTTGACTTGAACATCCAAAATCATTATCCAACTAACTCTCAAAATTCGAGTCACCCTATCCCATCCCATCCTACCAACTACCCATCCAAACTCCTATTCTAATCCGATACTTATAAGTTCTACTTCAAGTGCCGACTCCTGAGTCCTGATTATCCAAGGAACCTCCAAAAGTCCAAGCAGTAACCCTAAGCTAAGTCTCATCCATAATCCATACCTAATTTCCGAACAAAATCATCTGGAAGGAACAACACACCTTAAAACAATCAAGCAATACTATATTGTCACTTCGGAATACAGTTTTCAGATAGCAAGTTTGACTCTCGAATTTCCCTTTTCAGTAGTATAAATTCGTTCATCAGGTAAGATGTCGAGATATTGCAATACTCTCTCTCGTCTTGATCCATTAGATCTTGATTGTGCAGCCATTTACTCCCATCGCTACCACAATATGTGCACTATACATCCACATCATTGAGTTGATTCCACTTCCCACTTCCACTTCCACATGTCGTACGATACGATACGATTACAACAGACAGTACAGTGCCCAGAAGACAATAATCCCCCACGCAGTCAAGAGAATAATTCTGTATCCCTTCAAATGATGGACTATCATTATATCCACTACCACGCCAGCACAGAAATCTGTTTCCATCAATAGAGCAACTACTCAATACTCCCCAATCCCACCCTCAAAGAGCATCGATCATATAAATAAAATATTCACTTACAATCCTCATAAGGGTAAATCTTCATACACACTATTATTGTATTGCTTACCATCTACTGTATCTCTATGCTACCTAATACTATGCAATATTTTCTGCTTAACTTGAGGTACTCACTAATGGCCGATTGATATCAAATCGTCCCATACAATCACAATACCCCCTGCCATTGTATTTTCTTGCCGCGCACTGATATATCACTCATATCCTTCACCTTTTAGTGCCTTCAACACCCCATTTCGTACTCTCAGCCCAGACCAAGATAAGCGAATAGGTTGACTCATAGGAGAAGAAGATGTGAATAATTTGTCCCTTTCGCAGCTTGGACTGAGAACATAGTTTACGCGATATTCCAGTAATCCAATCGAGTAGAAGGAATAAAAGAAACCCCCATCCATGCTACATGACCCACGCTCTCCGAAAGTGATCATTGAAAGTAAACCCCTAACCATCCGATAAATTATGCCTCGTGGTACGATATTACTATCATAGTGTATGCCTTATGCAAAGTAAGACTTCCAGAGCACGCCTTCTAGATCTTCTAATTGCTCGGGTGTGAAATACTATTGCGAAAGATTAGTTGCATGGTCTTGTGTGAAGAGGGTGCATAAATATAGATGATTAAAGGAGCGACAAGAAACATACCTTTTGATCTGTAACCCAAGTATCCTGTCGTGTCTTCTTGAAATCGGCCAAAACACTCTTGACAGTCTTTCCAATTGCACCAGCATCATTTGCAGCTCTGCTTGCTAATGTAGCCAAGACCTCGGGCATCCATTCGGGCGGTGGTGTTGCATATGGGAATGCATTTACAAGGGCGCCGAGTCCGAGAACAGCCGCATGTCTTCTAATGATCTGAGCATTTGAGTTTACTGGTGTGCTTACACCTGGCAGTTTCTTGGGCATGGGATTTTTCTTGAGAGCTTGTGTAAATTTGATGCGCAGGGAGGAAAGGATATTGTTACGAAGAATGATGGGCGAACATCGAATCATGCCAGCAAGGGTGGTTGATGCGCCGAGACGGACTTCGAGTTGTGGATCTTCAAGCATTTCGGCGACGGCGGAGAAAATGGCTTGCTGTTCGGTGGGACGGATGAGAAATATGCGGCGGAAATAGATTACTTGCATATTGATCAAGGTTCGTAAGCGTTGATGCCATGATGTGGAGACCTTGCCGATACGAATGAGGGCCGAGATGAATTTGCCGTCTTCACCAGCACGGAAGGGGATATTGGGAAGGTGGCGATAGACGTGATAGGCGAGACGCTGAAGTTCTTGATCCTCTTTGACATCCATCATGTGTAGTAATTGTTCCATAAACACATCCGGAAAAAAGTCAATGAGTTGGGTACACTCGTAAGATTGTAAAGTAGCATCGAGCCATATCAACACAGTCTTGCTACCATTAGTGTACGATGTTGGAGATTGCTCACCCGGAGGTCGTTGACCACGCCAGACTTCTAGTCGATCGAAGACTTCCTTGATGGTTGAAGAGAAATCCGCGGTAGGTATGTAAGGCTTTATACCAATAGAAGATGCCATCTTGTTCGCCTCAAGAAGGGTGTCTACATCCTTGAACGCCTCGTAGTACCTCATACGATAGATAGTAGCGATCGCACGGCCAATTGCTTCTCTCACAGCTTTGTATGGGTGGTCGATGTGGTCAAGAAAATCTCGTAGAATGGGCTCGTCATTACGGAAATGCCATCCAGCATCAGAGATAGCAATATTCAAGAGTTGAATCTTGGAACTATCTTTAAAAGCTGCGTTTGAGGTGATATCCAATCGGAATGAGACGAGAAAATCAAAAAGCTCTCTCGAAGACCTTGGATCTCTTCCATCAATAACCATATGCAGACCAGTGACCCAGTATGTCAAGTTTTCTGGGTTTAATCCTTCGGAAAAGACGTTCAGCATAATGGGCAGGCAGAATTGCCAAATCTCATCACGTTTCTCAGTCGGGAAGTCAGTTGTAGAAAGCATAAGACCAGCTACGATCTCGGCCGTTGCACGATGCTGATGTTTGTCACTACCATCTTCCAAAACATTTTTGACCTCTTTCTTGATATCATCAAAAGTAGCTGATGTAAGTCCGGAATGCATCAACTCAAAAGTTTGAACGAGTAAGGTTGTGTTTTGTATTCGGAATCGATCTTCAGAGGTGTCTCTTGGTTCTTGCTTCATGTACATGAAGAACTTTTGATACCAGTCCAATGTCAAGAAAGAACCGATGTGCTTTCTTCTTGAAGTTTCTAGTTCATCGAAGTCCGTGAATTCGATAGGATTTGCTCGCATGGCATTAAAGCTCTTGCCCCACACAAGCCATCCAGGCCAATCGCGATCCAGGTGATATTCTGGTTGTCCAGGTTCCGCGAACGAGTCCAAGAATTTCTTTGTCCATTTAGGATCCTCGCTATCTACGGAAATCTCGAGCTTATTGGGTTGAAACTCCTCTTCACGAAGATACTTCTCGAAGCTGTGGCCATAGATAGCACGAGTTTCAATATGGGTCATAATGCGAGTCATGACTGCAGTATAGCCAGCTCGAAGTCCAGGATGTTCAGTGACGGCATTTAGTGTAGCGAGCTCAATCGTAGAATACGGCGCGAGTGTTTGTACTCGAACACCCAAATTAGCGATGAACAAAGTGCATCGTAGGGCAATACTCCAATGTGCTGTTCGGGCGAATTCAGTAAGCTCCACTGCCAGTCTCTCCTTTTTATCTTCCACCTTCACACGTCGCCCGATAATGAAGTCATTTCTGGTCTTGATGATGAAGTGACAGTCTTCCTTTGGTTTTATTTCTTTAATGAGCGCTTGGTCAAGAATAACGTGAGTCTCCATTCTCCTGCCGAATTCAATCAATCCTCCGTACAAGGCAGTACTATTTAACTTCTGGATAGAGGGCTTATCCACAGATGCAGACTTGATATAGAGATCAATCAGCTCCGGTGCAAATCGCCAATCTTTCGAGATTGTCTTCGTAAGGCTACCGAAGAGTAAAGTATAGAGACAACCTTTGATGCGGTCGAAGTCATTTATTTCTAAAGCCTTCCTGAAAGCACTCAGTAGGGAGGGAATAACTAGAGGCCGACCGCCAACCACGCTCTTCAAAGCAGATTCCATAGCTTGCTGGGCCATAAGTCGAACTTCGGCGTATTGGGAAATTGCTGATGATGCTAGATTCAAGAGAAGTTGCTTATCTAGTTCCGACTTTTGTCGTGCCGATGCATTGTGCTTGGATCGCTGCAGGTGATAATTTCCAGCACGCTTTATTAGCAGAGGTCTTGGATATGCCTTTCTGAGTCCCGTGACTTTGAAAGATCGAATCTCGGAGTGGTAAATTTTGCTCATTCGCTCTAAAGTATGAGCAGATTTCTCATTGCCGACATCTGTGATCCACGATTTGTAAGCCAGATAAAGTGCGGTAAAACAAGGAACGTCGTCCTCTTGGTGTCGTTCCAAAAAGTCGTGCATTTTGCAATACAAGTGGCCAACATCTTCGCGAAGTTTGTGTAGACGGATGTAGGCTGGGCCATTCTTCTCCAAAAGGTATCCCGCACGATAATGAAATTGAGGTCTGGTTTCCTCATCCTCGGAAGCCTCCGCTAAAGGATCATCGTCTCCATCCATGGGGTTGTCTCTATTCATAACGATATCTCCATTTGAACCATGCTCGGTATCATGGTTTCCAGAAGCTGCTTTGGGGTCGAACAGAACAGAAATACCGGACATCATCAACCGAATATGTGTAAGAGCCCTTTCAACCTCGTCTGACCACTCTTTGTTCTTCCCCTTTCGAGAAACGGCGGGAGCTTCACTAGTGAGGTTAGAAAGTTTCTCGATTGAAGTCTTTACTTGAGACTCAAATATTTCAACGGCGAAATCGATCTCTTCGGGAGAAGGCACATGCCACTTTATCGTTAATTCTGATGGCTTAGTGTTGCGACCCCAATCGTCAACATCAACGCCTCTCTCAAAAACATCTGGTTCATATAGGGCTGTGTCAATAGGGTATATTGTGGTGAGGTTGAGTAGGAGGTGGTGAATAAAATTAGAGACATGCATTGTGGGGAGACCGTGACACTTTTCTTGCATGTAAAGAGCTATATCAAAAAGTTCTTTCTTATATGGCATGACTGCATCTCCAACATGAACGGCAATCATGCTAAGCATACTCACATGCCAAACTAAAGCTCGGTCGCGAGGCAAGACATCAGATCCACTATTCCTGTCGGTCGCAGCATCATTGTAGTCGATCTCATTTCTAATACCAATGACAAGCATTGGCAGAAGTAATTTTATTGTCCTCTCCGGATTAGCCTTGCAAATTGAATTGCATATAAACGCCATTGCATCCCTAGCCTGGTGGACAACATGGCTATTGATAAAAGCTGCAATCTTCTCCAAAGCCATATCGAAGAGGTCAGGCGATAAAGAACAAAACAATGGAGTAAGGGCGCCAGGTAGAACGCCGACCACGTTTTCTTCCGGAGCTCCAGTATGTATCCTGGACTGTTCAGGTAAATTCTCCAACAAAATGAATATCTTCCCAAGCAAAGCTAAGACGAATTCGCCAAAGCCCGCGGTAGAAGATCGTAGTACATTGGTTTCATCCTCATCACTAAGCTCCGTATCATAGTCGATCTCCACGTTTGGGCCATCCCGTTCCAGTCGTTCCATCTCACCTTGTACCCACCGAATGGCAAGAGATGTGTCATGGATACCATCGTGGTTGTTCGTAAGATCCGTAAATGGTATACTATACGCCACAGCCTGTATGAAGTTCAGAGTGTATTGGGTTTTGGATAAATCGTTCGCATCGATACCAGGTAAAGCTAGAGCTAGCAACGCTGTAATGTGGCAACGGTAGCCCTTATGTTTTGACATGACATTGGCGAGCATTTGAAGACTGATAAGGGACGAAGAAGTTCGATGGACTTCAACCAAACCTTGAAGAGAAGGGTAAAAACGCTGCAATGCTCCCGGTAAAATCAAATTTGGTTCTAGATTTGCTAGACCTTGAAGTGCAACAAAATATGCATTGAGAATTTTGGTTCTTTTAGAAAAAATACCCATAAAAACCACATCTTTCAGGATAAGGACAAATCTTTTCTTTAACTCGGGAGTGATGCGTCGCTCGGGAGGTGTGTCCATTTCACCACTCTGTTCCCGATTCCAGCGTAACAGGAAGAAATCGACAAGATGGAAAACAGTTTGCGATAACACATCTGCCCAATTTCCATTATTCGATGGATGGAAGAAGGTATCGATAGACTGTATCAACCCCTCGAGATTTGACAAAATTGAGCTTTGGCTGTTGAGAGTTAATGGCGAAAGAGACATAACTATCCATCGTGCAATCGTATATCCCACCGGTGTTCGCTTTTTGTCAGTCTCGAGATATACGCCAACGCCGGCAAACATGTCAACCATTGGGCTATATGGGGTGGTTGCTTGCCCAACAGGTATCTCAGTCAATCTTAAGATTGCCGTAAATATAAGATCCGACTGTTCCTTTGTAAATATACCATGTTCGTGGAACCCGACGTGTTCGTTAGTCATGGAATCTCGGGCAAGTCTCGAAAACATGTCTAAGAATGTTACATCGAAGACCTTAGAGCGGTTGACAAGTGACCAAAGATGGAAGAGTGTAGGCAGATAATCTTGGGGTTGCTGAAGTAAGCCCGGTTCATTTGGTAATGGCTGAGTTGGCATCATCATATTCAGAGCTCCAAGGGAAATGAATGCATATGAACAATCTGAGGTGCTAAAGTATGGTAAAATCTCCTCGAACATGGCTTTTCTTTCCCGGGGATCAAAGAACTGCGAGGCATAAGCTGCGAGGCTCGAAACATTCTTGTGACTTCGCTTTCGACTACCTTGATGCGCCGCAATTTCGTGAGGAAGAACGAGGCCTTTGATTTCTCTCCAAAGTGGTTGCCAATCAAGTACAAGATCAGCTCCGGGTTTGAGATGATGCTTTTTCCTAGTTGACCATTAGCTGTGCACAATAACGAGGTGAGTTTAACCTACCTTGTCAAAAGAAAACGAAACATGCTCTCGAATCGTTCTCCATTGCTTAGATCTAAACCTGGGGCTAATGAAAGCATGTAATACAGCTTTACAAGCTTCACACGCAGCGCCCGAGTAATGTCGAATTTCAGACTCAGCCATGCTCTAAGCTCTCTTGTCCAATGTACGGCACCAGGTGCAATATCTTCCGCCTTGAGAGCGATATAAAGCTGTTTGATAATTTCTGCCAGCGCCACATTGCGTTCAGTCTCCTCCTCGACTTTGTATGGTAATAATTTGAAGTAGGGAAATGTTCTTGGTCTGTATCGTTTCTCCCTGTCGGTATCAATTCCGTTGGCCCCAAATTCAAGACCTGGTGAAGTTGCACGCGATATTGTATCGCTCGAACTTCCTTGGAGCATACTTTGGAGATATAGCGCCTGGGTATCGCCATTCGTGAATCCTTCGTCCATCTTGCAAATAGTTGTACTTGATATTGATGGTTGAGCTTGAAAGTTTGGGTATAAGAGCAGACTTTATTGACTAGTTATTGTCAGTAATTGTGTCAATGACCCACAGGCAATAGCATCGCACAAGTAAGTACCTGTGTGAATTACAAAGCTTAGATGATGGCAGGGTGATGGGAAGGCGATCTTTATCACACGCACAATTGGGCCAACTTCAAATAAAACCGAAAGCCACAGTTCCGAAGTTCCTCACACTTACCCAGAAGAAAATAATGGGCAACAAAGAAACGCTGTCTTCATCAAATAGGTGGTAATTGATGGAGAGGGGCAAAAGTTGGATTTGGAAGAGTGTCTCACAGCATAGAGGTTTTGATATCTATGATGTTAGACAGCAACAGCCTTGTGCCTCGAGATGAGATCCGTGCTGTAACAAGGAGCTAGTAGACAGGGATTAACAAAGTAGTGAATGATATGATTAGGTAGGTAAGTATTGTTAAAGCTCCAAAAAAGTTAATTGATATTCATCATTAGAGTTCTGGAATGTAAATCTAGATGTTGATATAGAACCCAAATTTATATTAACTCCAACAAAGAGAGGAATATATTTAAATAGGAAATCAATCTTTAAAGGGAATTCATTGAAGCGAATGTCACATTATTAATACAAAAGGGAATTCTTTCATTTAGGCTTTTTTCGTATTGATTTATAGCAAGCCTACGTGATCATTACTGCCTTGAAGGAATCTAAAAGCAGACAAGCTGACTAACATCAGGTAATAAATAGTATTGTGAAAGAGAAACGTGCCGTTCCTCATTTGTTTTCGAAGACTACTCGAGTAATAGAGCCTATGTATGTACTTTAATGTATGCTATAATACAAGTGATAACACGGAATATTATATTGTATTCCTAAGCAAAACAAATATGCCATAGTGATGATATCTTCCAACGCCAAGCCAGACAGACATCCAAGTACCCCCCTCATATTCCAAAATTTATTTATACCTAAACCCATGCCTTTTATGATGATAGCGCCAAAAGTAATGCTAACCAGAAGTATTGATACAGACGTGTTGCCATTGAACACTATGGCGAAGAAGGAGAAGAAGAACGAGAAGAAGAACGACAGCGAATAAGATTTATGAATGACCTCCATCGGCTAATCTTTTGCTTTATTGGAGGTTTGCCCTGTATATCCTCGCTTTGACCATCCATTATCCCGCTGCCTGTGCTCGAAAACATGTGAGCAGACTTTACCCTTCGATGAGGTTTGGTAGGTGTAGAAGGAGATGATGTAACGATGCCCAGCACAGGAGGACAAGAAACACGGTTCGAGGCGGCATTTCTGTGGATCTTAACATTCTGACCTTCGCCATTCTCAGGCTGTTGGGCTATGCTCTCTCCTTCGCTGTCGCTCGCAATCGTATTTATCTTGCGACTGGCTGCCCTTTGCATAAATGCGGTACCGGTCGAGGTAGCTCTGGCCCGTCTTGGAGATGCAATCGAATCATGTGGCGAAGACGTGGCGACGGAATTAGCTTTTGTAATATTGCATCGAAGAATTTTGTCACCAATAGATCCAAATGTGGATTCTGGTGTGCTTGAACGAGTGCAAGTATGAACATTAAGGACAGGCGTGGGCCGCATTAGATCTGGTGTTAGTGAGGATGCTCTGGTCCTCCCACTCGTAGAATTCCTTGGACTTTTGTTTTGGCCAAATGTAGCCATAGCGTCGTTGTATTTAAAATAGGGAGACCAGCCTTGACGTAGGGAAACCCATATTCCCGTGATTTGAATTAATGTCCTCATGGTCTCGTCCAAGAGTTGAGGAATTCGTTCAATGATTGTGTCCGTCTCGCCATCCTCATCGTCAAACTCGCCAGGTTCACCACTCACTGGCGGCTTTGTGGGTTCTACCCCGGGCGAAAGAGGTACATAAGAATCTGGAATGTCCAATTTTGTTTGAGTAACAGTTGCCAGAACCGCATGTCGGCGAGAATTTGGGTCTATTATACTGAAGCTGAATTTGGCATCGTTATTAGACGAATCGGAAAGATTGTGCTGGCCTGCTCTTTTCACCCATCGTACAGTGGTTACTTTCCCCCCGTATTCGTCAAGTTTGGTCATTTCGTAAGCTCCGGTAGGTAACGGGCTTGCTAACCACACAGAACCATCGCCTAAAACAATTTCGGCTTTTCCTTGTGAGCCTCCTTCATCTCTGGGCATTTGGCAAATAACTGCAATAAGATCTCTATTGGAGAAGCCCTCCTCATCCGAATCGGTATCATGCATGGAGTGATCCGGTATGTCATATTCTTCGCTCTTCACAATCATAATATCATTTGCTCCTAATTCACCCTTTCCTGTGAACATCCGAGGAAATCTTTTGGCTAATCTGGAAACGACGACAGTTGAAGGAAGAACATCCAATGTTGGTCTGGGCCTTTTATCAGACGACATTAACTGCAATTGCATCAGCAATTTCGGGCGAATATTTAATAATCGTTGCTTGTGTGTTAAGGTCGGAGCTGGGTGTGCTAGGCGAAATGCTGTGCTAGCTTTCGAGGACCTCCTGCGCCGTCTACCCCCATGCGTTGTCCGGCTTCCTTCGGAGTTTGCAACCGATCTGCCATCTTCACTCATTGTATCCGCTTCAGGTTCTTGGAATCGAACGGTATGCACCTGTTGATGTTCTAATTTGTGA
The DNA here is from genome assembly GCA_000503235.1 of Sclerotinia borealis F-4128. Taxonomy (NCBI): domain Eukaryota; kingdom Fungi; phylum Ascomycota; class Leotiomycetes; order Helotiales; family Sclerotiniaceae; genus Sclerotinia; species Sclerotinia borealis. The sequence continues at coordinate 280,281 of KI628542.1, forward strand.
GGTATATATTCCGGCAATGCTCTTGAGCGTCGAGTTAAAGCTGGTATTGGAGTTTCATAAGTTGTAGATACTTCTGTGCCAGGATTCAAAAAAGATGATCTATTCAAAGGTGATCTCCTAGGCATAAAATCGCTGCGCGGTCGAGCAGGAAGTGTAGAGTGCGAGTACTCATGGTTATGCATGCCGGCTGCTGAATGTAAAAGCATATTGCTGAGAAGGGACGTCCCAGCAAAGGGACGTCCTCGTGTGCGAAGGTATCTGCGACTGTGGAATTATTTGAGAAAGTCTGAAAAGCTTCGAAAGTTTGAGGACGCTGTTGTGGATTCGATATTCTCCGCATGCATGGAAGGAGCAAAACTCGTAGGGCTGACAGAAGAAGATCAGAAAGATATATATAATAATGAATGGAGCCAAGAAAGTGAAATTGACCCAACAGCGAGAAATAGACGATATTGATATTGCTTGTTTTCAAATTCGCACAGGTATAATAGCTTGCGGGATAGATTTTGGTATTTAAAAGAGCTTGTGGTCAGATGTTTGCTGGAGGCTCAAGATGGATGGGGTCGTACAACACAAGAGATATATTCACGCAGTCATCAGTATTTGATGCTGTCAGCAAATTCCGTACAGCGGCGTAAAAGTTGGGAGGATGTGATAGAAGAGAATCGGATAGGATTCAAGTAAATAAGCTGAATGTCAGCAATAACACAACGCGTTAGTATATATGTATATATGAGAAAGTTAGGGACTTGAATTGATAGCCAGAGAACCAGAGAAGTAAGTCGGGGGTTCAAATCCCTTGATTAAATAAACTACTACTTACTAGGTAGTTAGGATGAGGTGGAGTGAGTTCCAAACGGAAAAGACCGGGTTTGAAACTTTGAATGTACACATCCCTCCCATACACACACAGCATCACCCACCCTCTCCCCACAATTGCATAACAATTTTCAATTTTATAGGGAAATCTCATCCACAGATTTCACCCCGGAAGAAGGAAGGGTTCGTGGCAGAAAAAGAGGGTTGATTTAGGGAATTCTCGATTTGTTCGGATCGAGTCAAAAAACCCGAGATTCCTACTTGAGTGAAAACTTAAAGAAAGGGAAGATGGGACAACAATCAGCCGGCTGGCTACTCACGGACTTTTGGGAAATGTCTAGGTTTCCGATGCAGCCTTAGAAGTTAGAACTAAGTAGTTATCCTTATTAGTTCCTTTAGTTCATTTCAATGCCGTCGAGGTATATACCATACCGGTGGTATCTACAGGTCAATTAGGTCAATGTTTGCTTTCACTTTCATAATAACTCTTAATACAGTATAGTATGTCCTTAATGTATCAATTGAGATTTTTGAATCACTCACCCGGACAAGTTCCATAAACTTGCAAGGTGCGGAAATTCTTACATTTCCGTTCAGATGGTCGAATCTCTTGGCATCATCTCTATCTTCACCGCCCTCTAATCTTATCGTGATCCCTGTGAAGAACAAACGAGGAATACGGGTTCGAAGCTTTCTCTAAAGGGCTGAACCCGACTGCTGAACCCGACTGCCGAACCCGAAACCTCAATCTCAATATCACCACCACATATGGCTTCAACATATCTTCAGCCGCTTGAAACACCAGTTCGTACTATAATATTGTGTTTCACGCTTTGGAAGGTCTTGCTTCTACTCATTGCAGCTTGTAGTCCAGGTCCGGGCTATGATACATCTACCAGTCTCTTATTGTCGACTCTACATTCAGTTGGACAGAAGAAGTTACCATTGGTAGTGCAGTATCTCATCGGCAAATTGGTAAGATGGGATGCAATATACTTCGTACGCGTGTCAAATCGCGGGTATCTCTATGAACAAGAATGGGCATTTGGATGGGGCTTTACCCGCATGATTAAATTTAGCACTATGGGTGAGTACAAGTGCCAATTGCCTGTCTGATACGCGACGTTGACCAAGATAGGACTTGGATATCTTGGGATACCTCACTATGATGGAATGGAGGGGTTGGTGGGGATACTCCTTGCTCATAGCTCTCATCTACTTTCGATTCTCGTCCTCCACAGCTTGACCTTGACGCTCTTCCCCTCGAAGAGATTTGCGTTGGTCACAGCTCTTTTGCACGTCATATCACCAGCTGGCATATTTATGTCTGCTCCATATGCTGAGAGTTCTTGTGCTCTTTTGACCTTTTTGGGAGTATTCCTATTCACGAAAAGTTTCGGCTCTGGAGCGAACAACGCAACTTTAGGTCACGATCTTCTAGTCCTCCTTTCTGGCATAGTCTTCGGGGTTGCTACTACTTTCAGAAGTAATGCGTTGCTCAATGGACTCCTCCTGCTCGAGGAAGCGTTCAGAACTTTCATCAGTTTAGGTAATGGGTTCAAGATAACCACCATCCGTCGTCTCATCATCACTGGTTTGGGAGGCATATGTGTCGGAACCAGCTTCCTCCTACCACAGTATCTCGCATATCAAGAGTATTGTGGGGAAACAGCCCTCGAGAGTTCAAGACTTTGGTGTACAGATGCCATTCCAAGTATATATACTTTCGTGCAAGGCTACTACTGGTATGTTAATAGGGTTGGCTAAGATGAAGCATATCTAACATTTACCAGGAATGGTGGATTGTTCAACTATTGGACGTTGCCAAATATACCTCTGTTTCTACTTGCAATGCCTATGATCATAATCCTAGGAGTATCTAGTAACTGGGGTATACGGGATCCTCAGCTCCAACAAATCTCAGCTACCCCTAAGAAAGAAAGTATTACAACAGTCGATAAGATCCAGTATGCCCACAAAGTTCAGATAATCCGGAATTTAGCCCTCTCACAGTTGATTCTCACAGCAATTACGTTCACAAGCGGTCATGTTCAGATCATCACAAGGATATCATCAATCTGTCCTGTGTATTTATGGTATATGGCGGCTTCGGTTGGGAAAGAAAAAGATTCAACTATCACAAGTGTTGGAAGATTTATGATAATATATGCCGGTATTCAGGGTGGCTTGTTCTCATCATTCTTACCACCTGCATAAGATGGAAACAACAGTTGGGACTCTCAAAACTTTAGCATATTGTTGGTATTTGATTAGAATATATCGAATGAAGAAGTGTACTTATGCGCTCTCTTATTTTCCTTTTCCTTGGTTTGAAATAAAAATCAGAAAGTAAAAATACAATTTCAAAATCAACAATATTTTTAACGAATCATTAGGTGGTGAAGTAATACTGCTATTTAAGTAATACAGTAAGAGTAGTTGACCGCCTAAAAGGCATTTACAGTAATTAGCTAGCTTGGCCAACCTACTTCTACTAACTTTGGAAGTGTTCACACATTTTACAACTTCAATACTTCAGTATTCTGTCCAACTCCTCCTACTCCTACAATTATTTCATTCTTCTACTCTTTATTTTGCTTATCTTTCAGAAGATCTTAAATATAACAAAAACGATAGAAGACTTCTAAAGAGGCCTTTCTCACTCCACTCCACTCCACTCCGAAGTTCAAGAAATAATCATTATTATTATCTCCTTATGATTTTTGAAAGTACAATTACTACAAATATCTAAATTCGAGCCACACCACAATCATTTGTTGTGAATATTTGTTCACTCTTATCAGTCATTTAATACAATTTGGACACCAAGTTCCTGTGCGGAGGAATAGTTAAAAATATAATCTCAGATCTGGCAAAGTCATCGACCTTGGACACAACACATCACAACACAATACTCAACTTGAGAAATTCTTGTCACAGCCATGTGGCCAAGAAATAACGGATTCCAAAATAATGGACAATATCAACCAAACAATTTCAATCAAGATGATCTATCTGCAACTACACCACTACAGTCCCCTTTTGGAGGTGGCCCTGGCCCCAATTTCTTCCAGCAGCCAAATATGATGCAGCAGTATGAAGAGATGAATATTGATGGTTTTAATGCTTTCTCTCCTGAACTACCAATGTACAACCAGGCAGCTTTTGCACAAAATCAATTCATCACTCCCAATCCACCAGTAAGTGTTTGGGACAGATGTAGCTTCTACCTCTGACTTTGGAGAGCAAGCGCATACAGCTAACCTCTACTCATCTTCTCAGTTCTCACCTCAATTGAACTCAACTAATAATAGTGTGGCTCCTCCTACTCCTACTCCGACAAAAGAACAGCTTGCTGCCAAAACTGCCGAATTAAGAGCAAGATTGATGAAGGGAAAAGAAGGCAGAGCCATCTCAGCTACCCCACCAGCTGGTGCCGCGGCAAAACAAATAACTGCGATAGAGCCGTCGAGCTCATTGCAGCAATCCCCCAAAAGTCCTATTACAGGGACAAACATCGATGAACACTTGCGCCGTGAAAAAGAGATAAACGATCTCATTTCAGATTATTCCGAAACGAAGCCAATAACAAAGTCAAAAATGAATCAGGAGGCAGGAAATGGCACCGCCAAAAAACCGGTTCATGTCAACACATCCATTCTATCTGCGAAGTCCCAAGACCTTTTTTCGGGAAGCCCTACAAGAATAACCAAATCCCACGCCAACAGTGATCGGGCTAGTAATGGCACTCCAGCAGAGCGCGAAACTAGGAATATTAGGAATGGATCGATGTCAGAAGGGGAGATATTAGATGAGCCTACTCCTAAGAAGCTCCCGCCCACTGAGCCAAAAGCAAATCAGGTCAATAAAAAGTCGGCTAACGTTAATGAAAAGTCTCTTAAACCTGAAGATGGTCGAACAGCTCGGCCACCTCATATGCGTGTAAAGCTCGAAGAGCCTGGCCCTCTAGTTCGACGTCCAGCACCAGCACAGCCATCAAAACCTGATCCTCCTCGCTATCGAGAAGAACGAAGAGAAGAGAACGATTTTCGACCAGAGAGAAAATCCAACGTCGATCACAGACATGAAAAGAAGTCACAACATCAAGACGCCGACAAGAAACATCACCCACGCAGATTTTCTCGCGAAGAAAATGATGACTATCGCCGTCCTGAAGTTGCTAAGGAAGATGGCAAATCTGTTCGGGAGTCTAAGCCGCCAACACTGGCACAAATCTTACCACATGATGCCGATTTGAGGGAATGGTTGGAGATGTCTCAATATCACGATCTAACACATAGAAACAAGGTATTAAAAACCGCACGAGCTCTAAAGGAATTGGAGTCACAAAAAGCAAAACTTTTGGCAGGTATACAGGACAATCACAGTCTTGTGAAATATAACATGGGAAGCTTGACGACCGGCCTGATCATGCCTCCTCAGAACGCCTCAGCTACAACAGAACCTACAGATCTTCGTGATCGAGTTACATCTAACAAGCGCAGTTACAGTGAAGTCCAAGACTCCCAAGAGGAGGTAAACTATGGAAAATCAGCTCGCCTTGAGGATCGTGAACATGAACATCGCCGTCGACAGAGTTCAGCCGATTATGATTCCTCTCGCCGTGCAAATGGTGATCGTGGAGGCCGTTTCGAAGAGTCTCGTATTCGTGGTCGTAGCCACAGTAATGATCGTGAAGTGTCCCCTGGTTTAAGGGCCTACGAAAGCAGACCCCCTGCACGCGACAGATCCTATGATACAGGCTCTGGTGGACGTCGCACTTTTGAAGTACACGGAAGTTATAGAGGAAAGGCCTTTGATCCAAATTACCGAGGTCGAGGTCGAGGTCGAGGGCGTGGTGACTGGGGATCGCATGAGTCAAGAAGTGAAGCTGGGTTTGGATCGCGAAATGCACTTAGCAAGCCTTACAAAGATCCGAAGGGTTTTGATCGAGGCGGGAAAGGTGGTCAGTGAAAATCACTCAACTTGTTTGACTCCGCTATTTTTTCTTTCAAGTCTTTAGAGATTGCTTTAGTAGCGCTTTCTTGATACCCATGCAATCAAATTTAAAAACAGATACAATTGAAATCGCTATTCTTTTTGCTGTGAATTTGAGTGACAAGTGTCTGCCAATATTTATAGAATTTCCGAAGATGATTCAGAAGGTTCACATGCTAACACCTCCAGATACAAGATACTTTATTGTAAAATCATTCAATGAGGAGAATGTTATCAAATGTATAGAAGATGTAAGTCAACTAAATATCACAACCCATTGAGATCAACTCGACTAATCTGCACCAGGGTGTATGGACCACTCAAGCACAGAACGGACCTATCTTCAAAGAAGCCTTCGAGACCTGCAAAAACGTAATCCTCGTCTTCTCCATCAACAAAAGCCGGGCATTTCAGGGCTACGTAAGTGTCCTCTTCCTCCCCCCTTCCCCCCCTACGTGAAACTAATCACACGATCAAAATCTAGGCACGCATGGAATCCCTCCCTGGCTCAATCGAAGTCCCGTCGTGGCAAAACTCTATCAATTGGGAAAGTGCAGGAGCGTTTAAAGTTCGATGGCTCGCGATAAATAGCACGAGGTTTCACCGCATAGGCCATTTGAAAAATTCGCGGAATGAAAATTTGGCGGTGCTGATTGGGAAGGATGGGCAGGAGATTGAGGAAGGGTGTGGAAGTGATTTGTTGACGTGTATGGATGAGGAGTTGGAGGTGGCGTTGGAGGGGGAGAGGTTGGTGGATAAGGAGGATTTTTGGGATGATTAGGGGGAGGGGGGAGAGGAGGGGAGGAGAGGAGAGGAGAGGAGATGGATGGGTGGGTAGGTGGGTGTAGAGAAGGGGAAGGGGAGATGGAAGAACTTTGTGGAACTAACCAACCAACCATACTTGTGCAAGCAAGGGGCCATGGAAGAAAGAGATAATCTTGTAAGTATAGGTAAAGTATGATTCCTGGTCCCTTTTTTTTCTCGTTGCATTCGTTGCAGTCGTATATACATTTTCGCGCATTGGATTTCTTGCATTGGATTTCTTTTCATGGAAATATATCTGTTATGTTCGTTGTTTATACATGCATGAAATCAAAAGTTACATTACTCGAGTACTATTTATTATTCTTCGCCTGTCTCGTTATATCATGTGTGTGATGTATGTGATAGTGTATGTACAGGTCGCAGGGCGAACTCGAAATACGAGGGGAGGAGTCGGTAGGGATAGGTTGAGGTTTATGTATATGTATGTATATGTATGTAATAAGTAGTTGATGTTATGATATCTTGATCCCCCCCCCCCCCCCAAATTTCTCAAATTATAAATCAAATTACCCCCAAGGATATATACCGTTTTGAGGAGCAATTGGTTGGTTAGCGGGATAGTTGCTAATTGCTAATTGCCAATTCCCAATTGCTAGTGTATCAGAGGGAAATCAGTATATGCTGTATTTAATATGTAATATGTAATAAGTATGGAAAATGACTGAGTTGTTGCTGCTACTTGCTGTTACTGTTCGCACACCCAGCTAGGTAGGTACTAAGTACTAAGTACTAATGATGGATGATGGATGATGGGTTTCTGAATGAGGTAATGTGGATGGGGAAGGATGGGAAAGGATGGGAAAGGAGGGGAAAGGAAAGAATAGGAAAGGAAAGGATAAGAAAGGATGGAAAAGGTTATGGATATTAGGTACGAGTAGATGGGGTTATCGGTTGTGCTATCTAATAGATAGATAGATATAGATATGCGCACTACACTCTCAGCTAATACGTCTAAAGAGTTAATGAGTATGATATTACTAAACATGCAAGAAGATCATCGAATGCATATCATATCGTTGAAAATATCTCAAGAAAATACTGTATTTGAAAAAAGCAGAAATTCCCAAGGGATAAAATTCCAACGCCCGAGAAGTAAAATTTTAAAATATCCACCATTCGTGTATGGGGATATGTGTATGTATAAAACCCAGCCTTGGAAAAAAAAAAGATCACTTCTCATCTATAGATGGAAGCGGAGCATGTTCGAATCGAAGGTGGAGTTTACCAGCAGATGGTCCACAGGTATATCCATCCATTTGATCGACTCCATCATCGTTTATGACTAGAGTGCTGAAATTGGTGTAGATGGCCGCTATTATGAGTTTAATTTCTGTGATGATTGTTCATTAGTACCGGGACTGTATCGAGATGAAGGTGCTTGGGAGAGAAAAGAAGGGAGATAAAAGAGAAAGAGAAACCAACCTAGCATAGCAAAATTACTCCCAATACACATCCTTCCCCCACTACTAAAGGCCCAAAAGGCACGATCCCTCTCTCGTTTCTGCTCCTCCGTCATACCATTTCCTTCCATCCATCGCATATAATCAAATTTTTCGGGTTCGGGAAAGACCTTCTCGTTACGATGGACACTATGAGCTTGCGCGCCGATTCTGACACCGCCGGGAATATTTTTGTAGGCACCGATATCGCAGCTCGGGTGGGGAGTCATACGGGGAAGACCACCTGGGATGGCGGCGCGGAGACGAAGTGTTTCCATTAGGACAGCGTGGAGGATGGGGAGAGCATCGAGATCTTTACGGTCGGGTATTTTGGGGGTTTGGGAGGATGTAGATGAGGGGGAGAAAAGCATGTTGGGTGAGAGAGTAAGGAGTTCCTTCCTTAAAGACTTTTGGAGCATGGGATCGATGGATAGATGCCATGCTAGATATGTAACCGTAATACCAGCAGTTTCGTGACCGGCCGCGAGATGATCAATCATCTCGCTGTACATACTACGATCTGGGAACTTGAGGGTTTCTTCCTTGAGGACAGAATCATCCCCGCGGAGTTTCATTTCTTTCTCGATACCATATATCATGGCGTTGTAGACCACTGGTTCGTTGCCAGGCTCAGAATCCCAGGTTCCGCCTTCTTTGAGGAATTTAGCAGTTGCTTCGCAGCGATGTTGACACCATTCTTCTAATTCTTCGTTGGCGGCATCGACAAATGTGGGGACGATGCGATATATATACGTGTTGAGGAATCGAGTAAGACGGGGAAGTTCTTGTGGATAGAAAGTATAACGGTGGCGCCCTTGGTAAAGTCTTAGCCAATGTCTCCTATATGAGACATCCTTAATGAAGTTGGCGCCGTTCTTGAGGCCGAATAGATATGAAGAGACGAAATCCATAGTAGTTCCATTGAATAGATCGTAAACATCAACTCCGTAGGGACTTGGAGAAGATGAAGCCAAGTTTGAAATGGTGGGTAGAAGACGCTCATAAAGAATGACCCTTGCTTGTTCCGCCAATGCCGAAGACGATTGAAGTGTAGACTTTGAATAAGTATTCGAAATCATTCTCTTTCGAGATGAATGATTCTTCGAAGGCAGTGTTGAGAACATACAAGGGACACTACCACGTGGTCAGAGAATTCCGAGAAAACTTTGCAGAGAAAGAAATTACCCATAGTTGTCAAAGATTGAATACCACTTTCCCTTCTCAAACCCACCTCCATATACAAGGCGAAGACCTTCAACATCATTTGTAGAGAGTTCATTAGGACCGAGTCGGATCAAAGGACCTAGTTGCCTATGCAGTGCATGAACTGTCCGATTCTCCCGACAACGAAATCTTTGAAATAGAATCCATGTAGGTGAAAATGGAGAAGACCAGTGTGCATTTGGTATCTTTGCCAAAGGCGAAACAAATGCAGGATAGATGAGGAATCTCCATATGAGACCAATCAAGATGCCTATGCCTGCAAGCCCCAGAGTAGAGATGGCAACCATGATGATGGGTTTCCAGAAGAACTTTCTGTCTAAAGACTAGATTGAAAAGCTTTGTAACTGTACTCAAGCAGTGTAAAGGAAAGATCTGAATCCCATCAAACAAAAGAAGATAATAATGAATATAAAGTGGGGGATTGGTTATCGGTAAATCTCCACGAGAAGACGACTCTCAACTCTCAACAGCTTATTGGAGGCCTTGGAATGATTCAGTTCTGTGGGCTTGAAGGAACCTTGCCAAGTGAATGTATGAGTACCGGTAAATGTATAGGTTAATATATTGGATTGGTTGAAGGTTCTCGTCGCATGCAATATATATATATAAATATATATTGCTTGTTTGGTAGATGTGGTAGTACAGTAACGCTTCTTTCTCTTACCAAGTCCCGTATTGGTCATCTTTTCCGACCCCTCCTCTCTCCCTTATCAGTCTTGACGACGACAACTTTTACCCCACTAGGAGGCTAAGGAGCTAGTGAAATCTGGTCAGGGGGGGGGAGACCATGCTCAGATTGCATTCCCCGAGCCGATCCGTAAATCGTGAACCGATAGAAGCTGAATACCGTACAGGTACAGGTGCTGCAGCTGGTTGATGAAGATCTAACTTTAGTTTTGTTAGAACTTTCATTGAACTTCAAGTTATTTTATCATGAATCGGTGAAACGCAAGGTTATATATACATGAAAGAGTATCTTCCGAGAAATTGTTAATTCTGTTGATCATTGCTTTGTACATCACTTCCTGGTAACGAGAAAGCAAGAGAAATGGCGATGATTCATAGTTGATAATATCCGGTATATAATGACAGTGATGACTCTGTAACCTTCATCCTTCCTGATATCTGACAGATGTATAGTCATAGAACCAAGCTTTCAAATATCACAGCAAAGTCCCGTACCATGGAAACAAATCCAATATATAGAACATAAACGACAAAGCATGAATCACCTGTTTGTGGCATGAGAGGATTTTCTTTGTCGATTGAGAAAAAAGTGTGTGACAATGTACAATACATGGACCCGGTTGTGAGTACTGCCCTTGCAAGCCACATGGATGCCACTCAATATATATTTAATAACCTTGTACAACCTTGGGCGCATAGCCTTCCTCAAGATATGCAATATCCTCTGCTGTCAACTTTCCAGAACTGGCGAATTGGACAGCCTCTACAGCTTGTTCAATCCTCTCCTTGCTACTCAAGCCAATAATCGGATTGACACTGTCCTTGTTGAGACACCAAGCAATAGCCACAGTAGCCATGCTTACTCCCTTCTTCTTTGCAATCTCTTCAACGCGATTAATGACAGTTTTGTCAATATCGGTTTCTTTGCTACGGATCAAGGCCTTGAGCATCATGTCACTATTTTCACGAGTTGTAGCTCGGTTATTGAAAGGGCGAGCAAGTGCTCCTCTGGCAATTGGGCTCCAGGGGATAAGTCCGACACCAGTATCTCTACAGTATGGAATCATCTCTCGCTCTAAAGGTGGTTCGTATTAGTATCTTGCCAACAGATGGTAATGGCGAACATACCCTCTTCACGATACAGTAAGTTGTAATAATTCTGCATGGAAATAAATTTATGCCATCCTTTCTTCTCTGCGATATTTTGAAGCGTTTGAAATTCCCATGCCGCCATCTGTTAAATGTAAGTCTCCACTCTTAATCTTACGATGCATCATCAAACTTACACTGCTTGCACCAATATACCGAACTTTGCCACTTTCCACAACATCATTCAAGGCTCTCATAATTTCCTCCCTTGGAGTATCGCGATCGAGTCGGTGAATCTGCAGGACATCGATATAGGTTCCTAATCGAGCAACGCTCTTGTCCACAGCATCAAGAATGTGTTTTCTGCTCAATCCTACCCGGTTGACCATCTCCCCATCATTTTTAGAAAGCGCCGAGATCAAGGGTTGTGTTCCATCTTCAGCAACACCAAAATAGCATTTGCTAAGAATAACAACCTTGTTGCGTGGAATTGAGTATTGCTTCAAGGCCTTCCCGATGATTTCTTCGGATCTACCACTGGAGTACGTATCTGCAGTGTCCCATGTATTCAATCCGAGATCGTATGCGTGTTTCAATAGCGGAAGAGCTTCATCCTCGTCAAGTACCTTATGATGTTAGCAAGATACTTAGCTATCATGACAATTGAGGAATGGCTACCCAGTCTTGCCATTCGGATGATCCAAAAGACATTGCACCAAAGATAACTTTGGATATCTTCAATCCCGAGTTACCGAGTCTTGTGTACTCCATCTTGAATTCTTTGGGGGCCGACATGTTGATTGTATCACGGTATGATTATGAAGGTCTTAAGAGAGAATGATCTTGAGGAGGAGAGAGAGAGAGAGAGAGAGAGCAAAAGAGAGATATGTCCTTGAGTTCTTAAGCAACTCAATTCTTAGCAATCACCTTACCTATCTATACCTTCCTACCTTACTGCAGCTAAGCTTTATTTGTTTGTTGTGGAGTTGCCCCTCATTGAACCTACCGCATTTTACAACCGACATGATGGATGTGAATATTCTCGGATCTAGCTTGGAGTTATATCCGATTAAGACCGTAAAAACTGAGCTAAGATAAGGAAGGAAGATTACTGATAAGCTTAGTTCCGATAACCGGATTCCACCTTGGATCCCTTGCTTTGTACCTATACATTGTAATCAAACCTTTGCTCTTAAGTAATTCATGTCTTGGCTCTTGACAAAGTCCTCTGTCACGGCTTCTTTCATGGATATATTCGAAGAAAAATACAATACTACCAAGTACATGAAACGGTAGATACAATACAACTTTCAAAATGTCTCTCACTGTGTTGACAGACACGGATATCAAACATCTTCTTCAAGATCTCACTATTAGAGATGTGGAAGCTTTCCAGGATAAAATGAGACGAGCTCTTCATGAGTATTCTACAGGGACACAGGACGATGACTGTTGCAGTCTACATCAGCCTAGAAGAACAATTCTCGAGTCAAAACATAAAAGAACAACACTCTTTATGCCCTCTACTGCATCTGCAGGAATTGGGATGAAAGGTAAGCTATCTTTCTTGCCCAAATAGTACCACTCGTATACTAGCTTTCATAGTTGTGACTCTTCCTCAGCCAAGTTCTTCCAGTGAGGTTTTAGATTCCGACTCTGTATCTACCTCCTCATCAACCAAAAACACAAGCACCCCTCAGGGTTCCCTCACACTCATGGATAAAACAGGGCTACCGTTTGGCTTTCTTAATGCATCAGAAACGACAGCTTTTCGCACAGCCCTAGCTTCCTCTCTTCTTATCACACCCCGTACCAAGGTCAAAACTATAACTGTCTTTGGTGCGGGGAAGCAAGCGTTCTGGCACATCCGTCTTGCTCTTATTATCCGCGGCTCAACTATTAAACAAATAAACATAATATCCCGCGCTTTCACAGATCGTGTTCGTGATCTAATGACAGCGTTTTTTGAAATACCAACTGCCACGAAAGAGCGAGAAGGTTGGAGCAATGCGAAATTCTCAGTTCTTAGTCCTGCCTATGGAGAATTTACTCGCCTCGAAAAGGAGTATATTCGAGCTGCAGATGTTATTTTCTGCACGACTGCCTCTACCTCACCCCTATTTCCTCATTCCATTTTGACAAACACGGAAGGTCGTAAGAAGGGTCGCCTCATTGTCGCAATAGGCAGTTATAAACCTCACATGATCGAAATACCTCTCGAAGTTGTAGCACAAGCAATCAAAGTTCATGGCAGTGGCCATCATTTCCATAGACATGCCGAGGAAGGTCGGGTAATCGTAGTTGACACGATAGACGGATGCAAAGAAGAAGCAGGAGAGATAATCCAAGGCAACGTTTCGGCAAAGAATCTGGTGGAACTAGGTGAACTGGTAATGCTATCCCATGGAATCGATCCTCTTAATCATTCTTCTGCTATTGATGATTCAGATGAATCCACACGCAACTCACTTGATTTCCACCAACTAAATTTGAACGGTCCCGGAACAGGAGACGGTAGCGAAACACCAACCCCCAGCTCACCCCTCGCCCGCAGCATGGCCAACGTATTCAACACCGAACACTCTATCTCGCCCTCCCCTTCGACCTCCCGCACTCCCTCCCGCAAATCATCCTTCTCCTTCCGCAAACCCAAATCCAGAACAGGATCCGCAAGCACAAGTACTACTGGCTCAAGCGGCACATTGGGCATGCTGGGAAAGGAGGTGCAGGCAGAAAAAGAAGATGCAATGATTAGATGGTTGAGGAATGGAAACGTTATATATAAGAGTGTGGGGATAGGACTCATGGATTTGGTGGTGGGGGCTGAATTAGTTAGGTTGGCGAGGGAAAGGGGGGTGGGTGTTTGTGTGGAGGGGTTTTAAAGCAGGGTTCCGTTCAATGATGGGATTGGATGTGATGGGATAGACACAATGTCACATTGGAATATAGGAAAATCAGAGTTACAACGGCGGATAGATTCATAATACCTCCTTATTGTAGCGTTAAGAGTTAAGATAGATACCAAGGGGGCTTTTTGGAAGTGGAAAATAATACGCATTGGGATACCATGGAACTACGCTTTGTATTTACTGTATAGTAATTCGCAATATAATCGAACAACGGTTTCCTATGGAAAAAAAGTTTATTCTATCTAGAACAGAACATGCACATTCACATTCACGTTTTTTGAAACTTTGAAATCGCCGCCGTAGAGTATTCATTCACTCATTCACTCACTCATCTACCCACTCCATTCATTCATTGTAAGCAAAAGAGTGTGAAAGGTAAATAAGGGTTGCATTCAACATAATCATAATCATAACCATAACCATAACCATAACCATACCCATAACGATAATCTAATCTAATCTAATCTAATCTACGAGTAATCATGCACGCTCACTCACTCACTCACTCACTCACTTCACTGTATACATATATTCGAGTATATTCGAATATAGATAGAGTAGCTATATATACAAACCATACAAACCATACCATATCATACCATACCATACCATACCAATACCATCCCACATCATATCATATCATATCATACCCATACCCAGTACAAGAACTATTCTAAGAAAAGAAAAAAGATTTCATCATGTTATTTTAACGACAACAGCATTTAGGTTTAAGTTTAGGATGTTTTTTTTCTAACACATCATAACATTGAATCTTCTACTTTCTTTCTTTCTTTCTTTCATTTAGGTAGGTAGGTAGGTACCTAATACTTCTTCCCTCAATACTGCCTGCCTGCCTCCCTCCCTCCCTATCCCTCCCTATCCACGGGTATTCGTCTGTCTGTCTAATAGAACTAGGAGGTAGGTAGGTAGGTAGGTAGGTACTGTAGTGCTAATCTCTCTCTCTTTCTCTCTCTACGAGTATTTCCGTAACTGTAACCCATCACATCCAAATCCAAAATTTAATTGCCTTTAATCGTATCGTACCGTATCGTATGCCACCATACATACCATCGACCCGACTCCCAAACTCAATCTCGATCCGCATGTCTGCCTTCTAAACTCCCTTTGCTTTCCTTTGCTTTCCTTTACTTTTCATCCTACAGTATATAACATGTATGTGCGTGTGTTTATTCAAAACTTGCGGGTTCTTCGTCCCCTGCCCGAAATCATGCGGTACTCAACGTAGCACCCTCCTTTCCAAAAACCAACATGCCGTGCGCACCCTTCACCAATTCCTTTTCTTTTCCCCCCTTCGCATCATCCGCCGCGCCATCGTTCCACGCCACACCCTCCTCTTCCTCATTACAGTTTCCTACCCCCAAATCCCGAATCTTGCCACATGCAATATCATACACGACGCCATGAACCTTCAACCCCCTCTCCCTCACCGCCTCCTCCACAACCACATTCCCCATCAACACCTCCACCCCCTTGGCCACATTCAACTCCGCCAGACGCCCCGCCCGCGCCGCATCTTCTTTGATTCCCTTGAGTTCCTTGTCGTGGAGTTTAGTCAGTGCCTTGAGAGGTGCAAGCCAAGTATCTAACACACCGCCAACACGGGAACCACCCAGAGCAGCGGCCGCTCCCCCGCAAGATGTATGCCCACAGAGAACAATGTGCGATACTTTGAGGTGCACGACGGCGTATTCGATGACGGCTGAGGAGTTGATGTCGGTTGGTGAGACGATGTTGGCGATGTTGCGGTGGACGAAAACGTCGCCGGGTTGGAGGCCAAGAACGGTGGTTTCCGGGACGCGGGAATCGGAGCAGCCGAGCCAGACTGGGGAGGGAGGGTTAGTTTTGTGTTGAGGGGTTGGTGGGGAGATAGGTGAGGAATGAGGAATGAGGGGGATGGTAGGAGAACTTACGGATACTAGGACTTTGGCCTTGGGCCATGGTAGGGAAGAACTTGGGATTTTGATGGCTTTTATAGCCGGCCCAGGCGGCGTTAGAGCTCAAGGCATAATCGAAGGGGGTTTCTAAGGGATTGTTAGTACACACATCATGAAATGATGTGATGTATGTTTCGTTGAAAAGTTCCCTCTGTATATATCCCCGGATGTGGTGAGAGTAGGTAGGTAGGTAGATAGGTAGGTGGTAGATATTAAATGGTGGTCGAACAAGAGAGGAGGGGGAATTTCTTACCAGAACCCATTATTTATTCTAACTTCAACACTTCACTGACAATTTGATTTATTTTTCCCTTTCTTTCTGTCGTTCTTTCTTTCTTCCTTTCTTACTCCGGACTTCCCTCTTTCTTTTGTAGTAATTGGTAAATTATCGTTGGTATCCAGAATAGGAGATATGTTATTTAGGGTTCTCGTAGGAATTGAATTGAATTGAATTGAATTGAATTAGTAGGTAGAAGTATTCGAAGATATGGAGTTCAACTGGTTCAAGAGATATGAGGCATAAAGTGTAACGGATGGGGCTTATTTCTTTGAAAATGTTGAGGGTCGGGATTGGCACTTTTGATCTAAATGGGGGGACCTTTTGGTGGAACTTAGATCCGACTAGCCAGGGTTCTGACCTGCATGATAAGAGGGGGGGATTTGGATTCGATAAGGGTTGACCAATGGGAATTACTCAATTCACTTGGATGAACTTGTGGAGAGCTAGACTTTTTGAATTGATGGATTTGATGATAATAATGATGATGATGATGATTTATCTTGTGTAGTATAGGTAATATGTAAAAGAAGATGATATGAAAAGAAAAGAAAGAAAAGAAAAGAAAAGAGAAAATATGTAAATAAAACAAGACCTATCTACCTATCTTGCCAACAAACTCAAACTCAAACTCATCTCTCTAACACAGTATAAACCAATGAACATCAACGACAAGACAAGACAAAACAAAACAAGACAAAACAAGACAACATCAGACATTAAAACCCATGTTCTTGGATCAGTCCTGAGTCCGAGTACCAATACCAATACTGGTAGTTGTATTCTGTATTCTATTTTGGGGGGAGCGGGGGGCCGGGGGCGGAGGGGGTTTTCATTTTCTATTTCATTATTCGGATCTAAACTCATCCAAGAGTCAAACTAATCCCCCTATTTACTTATTTACATATTCATACCATAGTGCCGCACCCCATTTTCTCCCACTCCACTCCCCCTTCCCTTCCCCTCCCCAAAAACCCAAATACTGCCCTTCCCTTCCCATCCGTCTTCCTTCCCTCCCTCACCCCCCTCCCCGATACAACATCTCCCTCAAAATCTCAAAATCCCATATATAATATATATATATTAAACCCCAGCACACTCTAATCATGCCGCCTTCCCGCCTTCCCTTCCCGCCTTCCTTCCCGAGACATTACAGTACAAGTACAATATACTTAGATATACTACATAAGTACATAGGTACAACCAACTTCCATATTCCATACCGTATATCCTCACCTTATTATACGAGTATTCTGGTACCCTAGATAAGGCTCTAATCTAGCCAAAGGACATTCCCCAATTTCATCCCCATAATTGAACGGGTCCCATCTACTCGTATTCATCTATTCATCTATCCATCTATCCATCTATCCATCCATCTATTCATTTCTACTCGTACATCCATTCAATTTCTACACCTCCAAAATCCCAATTATTCCGATAACCCGACAACCCGATGACTAGCCGTGATTATTACACAAATGAATGCTTGGTTCTACTGTACTTTGCCCAAGCCCCTTCCAAGAAAAAAATTCTTAAAAATGAACTTGGCTGAAGTTAGAAATTGTGAATCCCTTGTCTGATGAGGAACTTGCATATTATAGACATTATAGATTCTAATAGATCTCTTAAACGTGCTGCTGACCTCTCTTATAATTCGTGCAATTCTAAAAGATGTTATGTTGAAACTTCCTTTCTTTACTCAGCAAAGTTTGCTGAGTGTAGTACAGTAGGGTATAAAATTTGACCGAAGAGATTCCAAGACTTGCTTTAATCACAAATACTTTTTACCTTACAGGCTCACTCCCTGCTGGAAGAAGCGCATAATTTTTGCGACGGGATGAGAAACTCGAATGGAACACAGAAAATAAGAAAATATCACCAAGACTAATTTAATTGCAAGGGCACGAAGTGTTTGAACATCTGAATCAAAAGTCAGGTAAATTATGGTATCATACAGCCTTTCATATTTTGATATCTCAAGCTGCTTGCCTAGCTAAGTGTCCTTGCCATGCCATAATATCATAAAAAAACGCCGGAGGTAAAAGTCACATCAAGATCATATTTAGATCTTGATAGCGCTCTCAAGAGCCTTGCGGCTCTTCTCAGTGCGGGCATTAGCCTTGGCACCCATAATACCACCACCCCAGTGTCTGGTGGCGCTCTCATCATGTCCATCCTTAATGGCTTGAACCAATTTCGACAACTCAGTCTTGTCCTCTGAGCGAACCTCAGTAATGGCGAGAACAGCAGCGGTCTTCTTGTGAACGACCGTGCCGAGTCTGGCCTTACCCTTGATGATGGCGTAAGGGACACCCATCTTCTTGCACAAAGCTGGAAGGAAGATAACCAACTCAATTGGGTCAACATCGTTAGGGATGAGAACCAAAGAAGCCTTCTTAGCCTCAATCAAACCAACAACGTGGTTGAGACCGTACTTGACGGCATATGGCTTCTTGCTGACATCTTCCTTCTTCTTTCCCTCCTTGATGGCGGTAGCCTCCTTCAAGAGACGTTCCTTCTTCTCGGCCTTGCTCTCTGGGCGGTATTTGTTGAGGAGCTTAAGGGCTTGAGCGGCGGTGTTACGGTCGAGAACGTGTTGGAATTGAGCGATCGCAGGTGGGACCTTCAATCTCATGTTGAGGATCTTCTTTTGGCGTTGAAGACGGATATACTCGGGCCATTTCACCATACGGGAAAGGTTCTTCTTTGGCTGGATGTCTTGACCGATACCGAAGTTACGGGTACGCTTCTCGATGAGAGGGTTCTTAATCTCATTAGCATTGGGATGGACATAGAAAGGGGGATGTATTTAACGTACCTTGGCCGCCTTTTTTGCTCCCGCACCAGCTTTGGACTGGGGGAATGGGGCTGGCGCCGCCTTCTTTCCGGACTTTGGAGGCTGTCATTGAGAAAAGTAGACATCAGCGAACATGTTCACCAAGTGTCTTCTTTGAACTCTAAAGAGACTATACTGGTATTTCTACACAGATATAGCTCAAGCCAAATCAAAATCAAAACCTCGAAAGGTAATTGATTGAAAATTGCATCTCGACGTGCGATTGCTCGTAGAGGTGCGAGAGCAGATGGCGAGTCGTAATTATTCCATTTCACGAGAGTCAAAAACAATTCAAAGGCTTACCATATTGATCGATGTGAAGCGGCGAAATTTGTCGATTCGTAGTTGTCGTCGAGATAGTAATCAACAGGAAAAAGGTTTTCAGATTTTACGAATTATTGAGTGTGCGCGCTAGAGTATCAAAATCTTGGCACGCTAACTAAGTTCGGGAATTGCACGTGAGAGGCGGGCAATTTGTTCACTCCAACATTTTAATAATAATTCCCCGCGTTGATTTGTGGATTTCTGGATGATTTGACTTCTGCGACAATTATCATTATTTGCCTTACACAACTATTTTCAAGATGGCACCGACACCTTGTGCTATCTGTAAGAGCGCAAGAGCTCTAATAATTAGACCAAAGAATCACCAAAAACTATGCAAAGCATGTTTCATCTCTATCTTTGAAGCGGAAATCCATCATACTATCACATCGACATCTCTCTTCTCACCGGGCGATCGAATAGCAATAGGAGCATCAGGAGGAAAGGATTCAACCGTACTCGCATCGGTTCTGAAAACCCTCAATGAAAGATATAATTATGGCCTTGAACTTGTTCTACTGAGTATCGACGAAGGAATAAAAGGCTACCGCGATGACTCTCTCGAAACAGTCAAGCGAAATGCGATACAATACGATATGGCCCTCAAAATCGTAGGATACGATGAATTATATGGATGGACTATGGATCAAGTGGTCGAAACAATAGGCAAGAAAGGAAACTGTACATATTGTGGTGTCTTTCGCAGGCAGGCTTTGGATCGAGGGGCGAAAATGCTGGGGATTAAACATGTGGTTACGGGACATAATGCAGATGATGTCGCAGAGACCATCTTGATGAATCTGCTGCGCGGAGATTTACCTAGGTTGGCACGAAGTACTAGTATAGTTACCGGCGACGAATCGAGCGAAGTAAGGAGAAGCAAACCATTGAAGTATGCATATGAGAAAGAGATTGTTCTATATGCGCATCATAAGAAATTGGATTATTTCACCACGGAATGTTTATACAGTCCCGAAGCCTTTAGAGGCAGTGCGCGAAGTTTGATCAAGAATCTAGAGAGAGTGCGACCGAGTGCGATTCTAGACGTGGTACGCAGTGGAGAAGACATGGCCAAGTTAGTCCCCGCAGAAGTCACCGGAATAAGTCAATGTAAGAGTCAGAATGTCTCATTGGCAGCTACCAACGACGAGGAAGAAGGAAACGGAGGCTGTGGAACTAATGGTCGATCAAGCGGAGGCGAAATGGCGGATATGGAAAAGAAGCTGCACGACGACGAAGAAGCCTCAGGGAGAGAAATCGACGTATCATCAATCACATCAAATATGACCAATACCAATGGTCAACGTCACGATACAATAGACAAGACCGAGGCTGCTCCAGCCAAGAGGGATGGTCGCAAACTCACAAAACAAACATTGGGAACGTGTAAGAAATGTGGATACATGTCGAGTCAAGAGATGTGCAAAGCATGCGTCTTGCTCGAGGGATTAAATAAGAACCGTCCGAAGATGCAGATAGAGATAGAGGTAGATGTAGAGGATGAAGAAGAGAGCTCAACACTTAGAAGGAGAATGGAGGGGTTGGCTTTGGCGGCTGGATAGATCGCATATATCATATCATATTCATATTCATAATGCTAAAAAGATACCCCAAGAATCGTTATTGTTGTTGTTGTTCTTATTCATAGTGAAGTAAATACATACTTAGTATGACTGAAGTTTGAATCCGAAAGTGAAAGTGTCGCCTATCCAATAATCATCGAAATCCCTAGACTGACCTTCGATCTCTCAACCTCCATCCTCCATCGAGAACATTCAATTCTCACTAAAAACTACGACAACCACAGAACTATCATCCCAATCATCCATCCCATCACTAACCACCATGTCCCCACCAACCCTCTCCTCTTCCACCACCCTACCAGCAGCCCCTCCTTCTCTCCCTCTCCCTCTCCCTCTCCCTCTCCTTCTCACCACCCCCCTCGCCCACCTCCACCCCCTCCCACCCCTCAATATGAATATTCCCCCGACTTTCGAAATCCTCTCCCACCCCCCTCGCCTTCCCACCCCCACCACCAACCCCAACACGCCCGCCTGCCTCGCCCGCCTGCACACCTTTGCCTCTCAGCGGCGCGCCGGCATGTTCTCTCTCCACACCCATACCCCGACCCAGACCCATACCAAAAAAGAATTGCAAGCAAAGCAAAAGCGCATTTTGGATAAGAAAAAGGCAGTGGAGAAAGAGGCTGGAAAGAAGATGTTTGGGGGAACATTGGCTGAGGTTTTGCGTGTCGTGGCGGAGTTGAAGGTACGTTGTGTTATGTGGGTTATCTGGTGTTTGTGGCTGGGAGAGGAGAGTGAGAATGATAAAGGGAAGATTGGAATGGGAGAGGAGAGGAGGCAGAGAGAAAGGAAGAAAGGAAGAAAGGAAGGATAGATAGATAGATAGATAGATAGATAGATAGGATGATGGGATAATAAGCTAACAACTACAAATAGCTCCAACACCCCGAAATTCCAAACGCAGTTCTAGAGCAAGAAGCCTGGAAACGGGTTTTGTACTAGTCTAAATTGTTGTGAGTATACTCCTGTCTTGTTTGTTCGTTCCACTCCTTTCTTTACATTGTATATTGCACATGGTGTGCCAGAGGAATATCGGCTAATATCCCATGCGCAGACAGACAATCCTCTCTGGTTCTTATATACCCATCCCGTTGCTGTGCCTCGCACTATTGCTGTCTTTCCGCTCTGCTTCCGGGGAGAGAATATCAGGATGGATGAATGGATGGATGAGATGAGATGAGATGAGATGCTGTTGTCTCCTTTCGTTTCGAAACGGATAATTGAAATTTGTTACTCTTCTGCAATGCCTTTCTCTTGCAGATGTGAGTGTTTATGAATGGTTAATGGATAGAGGAGCCCCAAACCAATATACTAAAATTCTGAACTTAATCTTCTCACTTGAGGAAGACCCAATACTCACTCGCAGGTAACCACACCAAATCATAACACCGCACCTATGGGTACAGAATATATTGAAGAAGTAAACTAACACTGTGCTACACTATATACCCTACACTTGAACCTTTTCTTCATTTGCTCCTTCGGCCAGAAAGAGCAATACTCTCGGCATCCGTAACACAATCATTCACGGTGGATACCTTCTCCATCTTCAACCTAGATTGCGTCTGTGTCTTCTCCTTACGTGCAGCAGCAGTATCTCCAATTGCCCGTCTGGAAGTGCCTGGGGAACAGTATCTCGTTCACAGCTGCTAGGACAAATACCTGAGGCGAGCCTTGTGCCAATCAGGCCTACTGAGATTCTCTCTCCTCCGATTGGCTCTCGCTCTACCATGCCCATATCGATTAAATTCTCGATTATCGTATCTGACGGTTAGGACGCGTTACAAAAGTGTATGTGACCATTTCTATGATAAGAATGTTTGCTTGATGTTTAACTATAAACGTGATCGCCTATTGGGAAGTAGGAAAGGGGCGTACGAGCAGAATAATGGAGGTGAGGCAACCATCATCCACCTACCATTGTGAGTGCGTGTTGACTGTTTTTGAATTGTGGAAGGTATAGGAAGTAGAAGAGGTGAAGAAGATGGAATATTTGGGTGGTGAAGGGTAGTGGTTGAGGAGGAATAGGTGGAGAGTAGAGGTTTTCTTGGAAGAGGGGCGAGATGTGGGGGGTTCGACAGGAATGATGCCATCGCCCCCCTTCTTCTTTCCTGTGCACTGTTCGGCTGCGTGAATTGCACATGCCTAGAGCTTTTGGTACACCTGAGCAATTTAAGGTCTATAAAGAATCATCTGCTTCCTCAATCCATAATAGCTTGAGCACGCAATTCGAAACGCCATCATCCTCGATGCTTCTTGAATGCTTCTTGGACCGACATTCCTTGCTTAACTTCATCCTTCACATGATCATCCGCTGCAACAAGACCTGGCAGCATTGAGATGACATCGGCTATCTTTTCGTGTGGGATGATGACAACACCATTCTTGGGATCGCAGAATGCTAAGTCTCCAGGATATATGTCTGTCCCGTCAATTCTCAATGGTACTTGAACTGCGTGTGGCTTGGATTCTGCACCAGCACCAACTATTGATGTGCCTCGAGACCATATCTACAGGAATCGTCAGCAAAACTCGGGGGAAATCGGAAAGCTTCTCTGAAAGCTCAAAGGTTGTGATCGGTTGATCTTGGCGAATGGTAAAGGGAAGCATGCCATATTCCTTATGGCTCTGGATAAGGGAAATGGCCCAGAGAACTTACAGGAAGTCCGGTAGCTTCAAGTTCATCAAGATCCCTAATTCTTCCACCAACAACTACACCTTTAGCGCCAAGAACTTGGGCTCTCAGTGCCATTATTCCACCTAGTACAGCATTGTTTTGACCTTCAGGTTGACATATCACCACAATCGAGTCAGGTACTGTGAGATCGACCCAATGCTTGTCAGTGTGAATATTTGCGGCGGGGTAATCTGAGAGATCTGTGCTACTCCTCTTTGGTGCAAAGATAACAGTTGAAATTGGAGCAATAGTAATTTTGTTGAAAGCTGCTGAAGTAAATGCAGGTTTAAGATCAGGAAGAAAGCCAGCGCCCGGTACTTTGAGCTTGAGAAGAGCATCTGCAATATCACAAGCTGTGTAATGCTTTTGAAGAGCCTCAATTTGCTCCTTGAGTGGTTTTGATTTATCTGAAGTAGACATTGTTCGAAATGAGAATTTGATGATAGAATGAGGGGATGATCTAGAATATGAAAAAGGGGTACCAAATATCTTTGACTGGAAAAGATATCTGTAGATATGAGGGGGTACTATTCACAATTGATGGATTTAGATGGGACTGGAGTACTACTCTAGCTCATCCGCTGCTTAGAGATGTTCCGGATACCGCTCTATTGCAGATCAAGATTCTACCTATGGATCATATTGTATGTAGGTACCCAAACAAAAAGCAAGCAGAATAACATTGACAACTGGAACCTATTCCTGTGGTTCCGAAAGTACTTTCCCCATTTATTTCTCTGATAAACTGGTAAATAGAGGCACAAAGACTGACAAAGTCCAACCAACAGGTCTCAGATTTAGCGGATGATCTAGCCAAGAGGTGGTACACAGATAATATCTAATAAACTAGTATATACTCACAGATCTGATCTGCACAACAAACAACAAGTATCTATCTATTCTACTGTTTTATTATTTCAAAATTATCACAAATGAAGCAGAGAGTGTCTCTTCAAGAATATATATTTATATTCTATTGTTAAATTGAATTTTGATAAAGTTTGAACAAGGACTTTTAATTGGATTAATAGTAGTAGTACTATACTAACCGTACCAGTACCAGTATTGTCCATTTGTTGGTTCTAGGCCTAGGTACTGGGAAGGGGAAGGTGCAGTAGTCAATTATCGCTAATTTTAATTTTAAATCTCTAAGACTTCAACACAAAAGTACCGGGCACAAAATACCAACATAAATTCGAGTACCATCCTATCTTCTTTCTCCTTTCTCCTTTCTCCTTTCTCCTTTTTTTTGATCTTTATAACTGAGTGAAGCAGTACAGTAGCAGTAAAGAAAGAAAGAAAGAAAGAGAGCAAGCAAGCAAGAAAGCAAACAAGCATTCGAGAAATTTAGTATTCATCATGTCTCCAGCCGCCCCTCATCCTATTGCGAAAGCCTCATTTGAGGATCGAGCCTCGAAAACAAAGCATCCCTTATCCGCCTACCTACTTCGTCTTATGACCCTTAAACAATCCAATCTATGCGTCAGCGCCGATGTCTCCACTGCCAGCGAGCTTCTCCAAATAGCGGATTCGGTCGGTCCATCCATCGTTGTGCTCAAGACCCATTATGATCTCATCAACAACTGGGATTACAACCCAATAACGGGCACGGGAGCACGCCTCAACCGTCTCGCACGTCGTCATGGGTTCCTCGTCTTTGAAGACCGGAAATTCGGTGATATTGGAAATACCGTGCAATTACAATATACTGAAGGCACAGCCAAGATCATTGAGTGGTCGCACATCACCAATGTTAACATGATACCCGGGAAAGCCAGCGTGGATTCCTTGGCCGAAGCAGCGGCACGATGGAGAGAACGTAAACGTTATGAAGTCAAGACGAACATATCGGTTGGGACCCCTCGACCCGAAAGTATTGAAAGCGACGAAGATCAAATCACCACTCCTATAAATTTTGACAGCAAGCCCAATAAAATCACGGATGGTGCTCATGGATTGGAAGCACACGATAACGCGAATATTGGACGAAAAGCTAGTATCGTATCTATTACCACCGTGTCACAACATTTCGAACCGGCCAATTCTCCACGCTCGCGCATCGATTTTGATCTTGAGGAAGACGCATATCCTGGAATCGATGAGGCGCCTTTGGAGAGAGGTCTTCTGATATTAGCACAAATGAGTAGTGCGGGCAATTTCATGACGAGAGAGTATACTGATGCGTGTGTGGAAAGTGCGAGAGAACATAAACAATATGTGATGGGATTTATTTCGCAGGAAACGCTAAATACGAATGCGGATGATGATTTCATTTGTATGACCCCAGGATGTCAATTACCGCCTGAGAATGATGAAGAGGCGGAATTGGTGGGTGATGGAAAGGGGCAACAGTATAATACTCCAGAAAAGCTGGTGGGGTTGGGCTGTGACGTTGTGATTGTGGGGAGGGGCATCATTCGCGCAAGTGATCCAAAGGAAGAGGCGGAGAGGTATAGGAGGAAGGC
This sequence comes from Sclerotinia borealis F-4128, assembly GCA_000503235.1. Classification (NCBI taxonomy): domain Eukaryota; kingdom Fungi; phylum Ascomycota; class Leotiomycetes; order Helotiales; family Sclerotiniaceae; genus Sclerotinia; species Sclerotinia borealis. The sequence continues at coordinate 306,391 of KI628542.1, forward strand.
TTGGGAGGCATATGAGAAGAGGGTTAAAGCCTAGAAGTAAAGCTTTCGGTGCGGGGAGGGGGGGAAGTAGAGGGAATACTAGCTAAAGGAATAATATATTCATAGGAAGCACAAGGACGGGATGTCTGTTGATCATGTCGCAACGAGAAGTCATTCTTAGTCTAATCGTCGCTCGTAAAAACGCAGGAGCGTAGCTGCGTAGCGAACGCATACAGTATTGGTAGCAATCTAAGATTTCAGAAGAAGGTTGGAAATATTTCCATTCCATACCATATCGTCCGTTTTTCTTTTCAACTCAACAAGTTTAAGCTAGATGATACCGTCAAAAATGTGTATTTACAGCTGTTCAACTCAACAACCATTACGTTGTTTTGAAATCCTTTCATTCATTCATTCATTCATTCATTCATTCAAATACTTTTCTCTTCTTCTCGTGCTGTGCAATAGGATTGATAAGTTTCTTTCCATTTCATATTATATTATATTATGAGGGTTATGCAGCATGCATATATCACAAAGAGTTTAGCTGTACAGTATAGTATGTATGTAGCCTGTGCTATGCTTCAACCAAATCGATTCATATACTGTAGTATGTAATATATATACTTAGCTGAGCGAGCCGGCGAGCCGGGGGGGAAGGGGTCATGTCTTATGGGTTTGGGTGGAAGTGGAATTGGAAGGCTGGTTTATAGGTATATGTATCTGTATGTTATGTATATATGTATATATATCAGAATACAAAACCACAATACCAAACCTAATCCGACCCAACCCAACCCAACCCAACACAAACCCAAACCCAAATCCAATATCATACGAGTATAAGTATAAGTATAATCGAGGAGCTACGACCAGGAAAAGAAAGAAGATAGAAAAGCTCTCCTCCCGGCTCCTGGGAAAGAAAGAGCTGGGATCTATTTATGTGTTATATGCTATATGCTATATGATCGATGCGTGTAGCTAATCGACCTCATGCTCTTTCATTTCAATCGACCTGAAGGAAGTTTACAGCTGACTGGTTGGCTGACTGGCTGGCTGTATGTGTCATCAGCGCGTAAAGCAACGTGAGAATAGTATAGTAGGGCTTTATATGTAATAAGACAGGGAGGAGTAGGGAGTAGGGAGTAGGAAGTAAGAAGCAGGAAGTAGGAAGGCTTGAAAAGTGATGAGGAAATGACGGGATGAAAGGATGATGGATGATGAAGATGAAGATGGGCTGTATCTTTGTATTTGTGTTTTGATGTATTGGTATGGGGTTATTATTATGCTATGCTATGCTATGCTATGCTCATGCGATACTGGGCTGGGAATGAGTTTCTCGTTATGGGGAGGGAGGGGTCTGGTCTGGTTTGGTAATTTTGTTGTGTGGATTGGATGCTGGATAGGATGGATTTTCTTTTTTCTTCTTCGGGGGATTTTTTGGGTTTGGTTTTGTTGTTGTGTTTGTTATGTTTGTTATTTTATGTTTGATTTGTTTTGATTTGATAAGTAGGGTACATGGTATAGGGCACTGAATACATCAGGTTTCGGTGTGTAGGTGTGGTTATACTCGAGTGCATACCTAGCATTAGTATTAGTCTTTCCAATCACTCATCGGTTGGGCCTATATGCAATGAGAGATATCATAGTCTAGGTAGTGAGCTATTACCCTTGGACTATAGCATAGCGGGCGATTCGTTCCTTGAAAGACATAATCGAGTATAGGGCTAATGTTTGTATCTTCGTAAGTATAAACTATTAATTACAACCATACCTAGAAACTATATGGCCAGTTAATCATACAGCGTGATACGATGTGATGTGATTCCAAAGAACCCCAGTGACATCTACGGTTTATCTCAACAGGACATGTATTCAAAAACTCCATCGGGCACTCTAAACACTCAGTGAAACACTCAGTGAACATTTATTCCTGAACGATCCATGCACAACCAACATTCAATGAATTATCAGAAATAATCTTGATTTCTCTCCGATACCATACATACTCATACAATACTCCCTCCCAGCAGAGCAGTATCAGTATCACCATATGAATCAAAATCTAGCATCACTCCCCACACCCACACCCACACCCACACCCAAGCTCCAGCCTTCTACTCGAGTAGATCTTGATATATATATATATAATCTCTTCGTGTAAAGAAAGAAGAATTTATGGATTAAGTTTGATTCCTTATTTCTTTCTTTCTTGACTGTACCTACACCTGCACTGCATCATTGATGATGAGATGATGAGAGGAGTATCCTGAACAACAAACAGTACAATATGAAGTTCTGAAGTTCTGAAGTTCTGAAGCTCTAAAGCTCTAAAGCTCTAGGAAAGTGTATTTGAGTGCGATGATGATGGTCTTTTGAGCGTGCGTACCGGCAGCCAACATCAACTTATCCAGTAGCCGAGACAGTAGCTGAGATAAACTTATTCGTCATACGCCATCGGCTGAACCGACTAGTGCCCCCCTTCCCCCCTTTTTTTCTCACCAAGTGCTCATCGGAATTTAGCGAATTAGAATCCTCTACGGTAGGCTGTAGCTAGCTGTGTTTGGATTAGGATTCGGGTTTCCTTTCAAGTTCTTATTTATGAGAATATTAAATAAATATTTAATAGTAAATAGTAAATATTAAATAGTACTCGAGTGAATATCAATAAGTAACCTAAGGTAAGGTAAAGTTCTTATTTCCTATAATTGAAAGGAAAAAGGATATTGTATTGTATTATGGTTTGCATTATACGAGTCTGAGTAGGGTTCTTTGTATCTATATCTATTGGGTTTTGATGGATTTTGGATACTTGGATTGGATACTTCATATTTGATAGAAATAGAAGCAAAAGCCAAAGCAAAAATAAGGAGTTTAGGAAATGGGAAATGTCAAGTATTCAATCTCCAATTTTCAATTTCCAAATATACTGGACTCATACTCAATACTAATTATAAAGTCAGTCAGTCAGTCTGCAGGCATCGAACGATACGATACGATACGATACGAAATAAAATAAAACTATAAATTGAATAGAATTATTTTTTGGATTTATGTATATGAATTATGAAATATGGATTATGAATCTGTGAATTTGTGAATTTGTGAGCCAGTAGAGAAATATAAGAAAAGATTCGCTTTTCGATTTCGGAATTCCGAGTTCTGATAGCAGAAGGGAAAGAAAAGGGAAAGAAAAAGGAGGGCAGAAGACTATCTGTCTAGGTATGTTCTAAATATAAATACAAAGTAACTAATTAAATAATTAAATAATATAGCCAGCAGAAATGCGCTGCCAGGCTCTTTTCGTCTCTTTTCGTCTAATTCGTCTTGTCTCGTCTCCTTTGGTACTAAGTAGTACCGGTATATCTATGAAATATGTTTGAGTGTAGTGGATATATAGATAGAGATGTAGATAGGATGAGGATGACAAATGGAGAGGAATATAAATGGAGAGGATGGAGGAGAGGAGAGGAATATAAAGGAGAGATGGAATATGGAGGAGAGATGGACATGGAGAAGTAGATACTGAATGAAATGAAATATTTGCAAGGAGAACAGGAGAACAGGAGACAGGAGACAGGAGACAGGAAGTATTATAGCTTAATTTCAAGACGAGGTGAAATGAGATGAGATGAGATGTAATATGTGTATAGTATACTCGAGTACAGTAGTATAGCTTTACATGTACATGTATATGCTTGGCAGTGTAAATATCACACTATATCATATAGCATCTATATCATCTACAGTACTGTAAATCAGAAAGAGATAATGAGCACTTTGTACGAAGTTGAATGATGAGGATGCAAATTTTGATCGGGCAGTAGATAGATAGTACGATTGCTGATTATGGATTAAAAGCGTAATGCTCTCTAGAATTCGGGTAACATGCTATATTCCCAGATGGATATCAAACCGAGAATCCGAGCATTCCCAATCCAGAGTGAGTATTCTTGCCATAACGCCAGATACCTATCATCTAAGAGTACCACTCTTGTTTGTCGAAAAGCCATGCGTGCGAGAGAGATAAAAATCAAATGATGAAAAGAATGAAAGAAGAAAAAAGTATCATCAGCTCTATTGATGAACCTGGAAAAAAGTAGAAAGAGAGAAGATCAATTAACGCCTAGGGTGCTCCCCACTAGCAGGCTTGCGATCAAGTTTCTTGATAATCGCACCTAGTACAGCCTTCACGATTCCATCCCCAGTCAGTCCTGCTTCGGTATCACGCCCATTCCATGTAACAGTATCAACCATATCTCTAATCTTATACCTGTGCTCCAAAGCATCATCAAGGTCCTCCAATGCTTGTTTCGCCGACGCCACCTTTCCTACTTGGAAGAATTGGATGCCTACTTGTGTGAGTGGTGCGTCGAGTGCATCGAGCTCCTTGGCGACTTTGACGATTTCTGATTCGGGATCATCCGAGGCAGCGCCGTCGGTTATGACGATGAGATTTAATGGTTTGACATCTCGACCTGCTTTCATTTCTTTCTTGAGTCGCTTCATGTAAGGAGAAAGGATATCTCTGATGCGCCGGCCGGTGGGAGTTAGACCCTTCGGTTCGTCTACCATACTCCATACTTCTTCAACTTTAGCTGCATCTTGAATGCCGTAGTAGCCGGTGGGGGCAACGCCTTCGTTCTCATTACCCTTGTTGTTACTTTTGTGATTCATGAAGTAAACATCAATTCCATCAGCGTCATAGGCAGTAATGATGGGTGCTATGGTTTGGAGAGCTAGAAAGACTTGTTGCCAAGCCGTAGGCTCAGCATCCCATCCCATGCTAGTAGAATCATCGATTAGAAGGATGGTATCGAATGTGGAGAGGAGAGCATATGGTGATGAGTCGAGGTCATGTGGTGGAACATTTTCAGTAGTCTGGGGGACTGTAGAAGTGTGGCGGAATGTAAAAGTGCTGCTGTAGGATGTAGGAGAAGTGTGAGATGTAGAAGCAGTGTTGTATGTTGTAGGAGAATTATTGTAAGACGTAGAAGGATTTTTGTACGACGTAGAAGATGTAGAGGTATACGCTGGTGGAGGCGCATTATCTGGGAAGTTCTTCTGCTGTGTAGAGGAGATTGAACTACCGGTTTTCGATGCAGTGCTTGTAGAACGACTTATTTTATCGCGAATGCTACCAAACAAGCCGCTTCTACGTTTTGGGCCTTTACCATCGTTATGAGAGTTGAAGGACATGATGAGTTTGTTGGATGTATCGAGACTGGAGCTGTGTATGTATAGAATAGGAAGGTGGGGTGTAGATGGTGGGGTGTAGGTATGTAAGATTAAGATCTTGTAGGGCTGGAGAACTTTATAAACATATGTTTGGGGGTAGGTAACTTATGACTGGTTATTGTTCCTGTTGCTTTTTCTCTATGATTGGTTTTTGATATATGAATGAATCACCTAGGCCAGTAGTAGGTACTTATATTCCTGTATTGATCATATAAAATTGGCGCCATGACAACCAATGAGTTAGACCTCAATTATGCCCAAGGCGAAGCAAAGCTTCTGACACATGAATGAATTCTATGAGTTACTAGTGTTATTAGTTATCCGATAGATCTGAAATCATATTGTTACAGAGTTTTGAGGTTGAGACTGTTGACTCAAGTATTGATTGAGTAAAGGCGAATGAATTTGATGTGTATGAATGAGAAATGTTTGAAATGAAGTCGGATATAAGTTTGAAGTTAGAGCGATATCATTGGTTAAACCAAGAGGCTTGGCGTCTATAAAGAAAGGCGCAGTTGACTTCGCCAATGTTATACTTTTGATTTTTCATTATTTGATCGATTTTGGGTTTAGGCAAATGGTACAAGGCTGTGTACACCCCGATACGATGAGGAAGATGCTTGTTGCCGATCAAGCGATCCAAACAATCGCATACCCGCTCAACCTCTCCTTATATGTCCCGAGCCGCCGGATGGGTACATATTCGCATGTTTTCCCCGCGATATTTGAATCCGTGTGATAGGATGCAGGGACATCACAAGGAAGGCTTAAAGGCCAACATGTTATGCACTGCGACCAGGCTCAAAATGAAGCATTCCTACCGCCAGGTCTGTCATACCATGCATCATCATAATCTTGTCTCAAGGATGTTGGATATTTCCTTTGCGGAGATTGAAGTAAGATTGTTAGGCAGAGAAGGCTGCAAACAGCCTTCATATCCCACTTCACCGTCAGCGTTCAGAAATGAAAGTAAGATATCATCGTTTTCTGTTAGTTACTGGGCGACTCTCCAAATTTCCTGATTGCACAGAGACTGACCTGACATATAGAGCCTCAATAGTTGATCGGGGGTGAGAACTGACCGAACACATGTGGCTGAAGTGGCATTGATAGATGGCTCATAGTTGGGCACCATATGTCAGATTTTATCTAGTCAAATCGACAAGGCTAGATATTTCGCCGTTAGCCAGAGTAAGTCATCATGTTTTTCAAGGTGAGAAATTTGCAGGCGAGGGCATCGTACACATCAAGTGCTGTAGATCTGAAAACATATAGACAAAATCTCTTGCAGGTGATGTTGGTAAACGAGTCTTGAGTGGTGAAGTTGGGCAGGTTTGACATGATTCTTAGATTCATTTTCATTCGCCTGCGGAATCATGAGGGAGTTCGCAAGGGAAATCCAGGGGCCAGAGGTGGGTAATTAAGTCCTGGCGTCTACTCTATACCAACATCAATTTGAAGGGTTTCCAGTATCGAGATATATTACCACCCGATGTGATGGCAGGGGTGGCTAAGTTCAAGGCGGCAAGTTTGGTCGATAGGTTAATGATATGGAGAGGTCTTGATGCAAATTAGTTGTTAGGTGATGACATGGTCTTAATGCAAATGAAATAATGATATGGAGGTCTCGATTTAAGTTGGTGGCTAGGTAATGATATGGAGAGAAGTCTTGATGCAAATTGGTTGCTAGGTAATGATATAGAGAGGTCTTGATGTAGATGTATTGTTTGATAAGATGAACAGATTAGATAATGACTGATGTCTGATGTCTGCGTCCGGAGAATCTAGACTTCTAAGTTTCATACAATACATCTTTCATTCTACCTTTTCATTTTGGTTGCCCTTCACAACCACTTCTTCATTTATCTGGCAGGTACCGGTATTGTTGCCAGACTTGTAGTGAAAACATCAAGTTGATTACGGCGTGATACTTGTTGGAGTTTCACCTGTTTTGACTAAAATGAATACGAGTAATTTACAAAGCATGGAGAGAATTAGAATTATCAAGAAGTATTATGAATTCACTCATCCTTTTCGATGGAAAGGAAAAGAAAGGAAGATGACTGACCTTAAGACTAGCGACGTCATTTGAGTAGGCAGGCGGTAGAAGGCGGTAGAAAAAGAATTATGATTGTTTTTGTTTATGAGGGGCAATAAATAGAAATTAAAGGCAGAATCGAAAGAAGTACAAAATATATAATGAATGTAATTAAACCTATTAGGTATATTATTACACTCATTAAAATAATGATAATCAATTGGATACCTATCTATCTAGAATAAATAAAATCTATAGGATTCTTTATAACTCTATTCATATTATTACAGAAAGAAGTGGTGAATTCGAGAGATCTCTACCGCCTTCTAGTTCGGTCTAATCCCACCCGCTTGTGGAAAAGAAGATTCCAGAATCGAACCTGCTGGAATCGAACTTTTCGCTTTAAAAGTCTCACACTTCAACCCCAAACTTTTTTCCTATTCTGCATACTACTCTTCTTCTCTTTTCAATCACACAAACTGATCAAAGAAGTTACGATACTTCGATTTACAAAAAAACCTTTATACACATAACATTTAGATTAATACATCATGGCTCCAGCGTAAGTTAACTCCCTTATTATCATTATCATCATCAACCCCTCCTTCTATTCAGCCTTATCGTTCCCACCCCCTCAAAAGTTCTGTTGAACAATAACAATTTGCTAACAATTTCTCTTAGTATTGGTATTGATTTGGGTACCACCTACTCTTGTGTAGGTATCTACCGAGATGATAGAATCGAAATTATCGCCAACGACCAAGGAAACCGTACCACACCTTCCTTCGTCGCTTTCACAGACACCGAGCGTCTCATCGGAGATGCCGCCAAGAATCAAGTCGCCATGAACCCAATCAACACTGTCTTCGATGCTAAGCGTTTGATCGGTCGCAAGTTCGCAGATGCTGAGGTCCAAGCCGACATGAAGCACTTCCCATTCAAGATCATTGACCGTGCCGGAAAGCCAGTCATCGAGGTCGAGTTCAAGGGCGAGAACAAGCAATTCACACCAGAAGAAATCTCTTCTATGATCTTGGTCAAGATGAGAGAGACCGCTGAGGCATACCTCGGTTGCACTGTCAACAACGCTGTTGTCACAGTCCCAGCTTACTTTACTGATTCTCAACGTCAAGCTACCAAGGACGCTGGTCTCATTGCTGGTCTCAATGTCCTCCGTATCATCAACGAGCCTACCGCAGCTGCCATTGCTTACGGTTTGGACAAGAAGATTGAGGGTGAGCGTAACGTTCTCATCTTCGATCTTGGTGGAGGAACCTTCGATGTCTCTCTCTTGACCATCGAGGAGGGTATCTTCGAAGTCAAGTCCACCGCTGGTGACACTCACTTGGGTGGTGAGGATTTCGACAACCGTCTCGTCAACCATTTTGTTACTGAATTCAAACGCAAGCACCACAAGGATCTCAGCGCCAACGCTCGTGCTCTTCGTCGTCTCCGCACTGCTTGCGAGCGTGCTAAGCGTACCCTCTCTTCCTCCGCTCAAACTTCCATTGAGATCGATTCTCTCTTCGAGGGTATTGATTTCTACACCTCCATCACCCGTGCTCGTTTCGAGGAACTCTGCCAGGACCTCTTCCGTTCCACCACCACCCCAGTCGACCGTGTCCTCGCTGATGCCAAGATTGACAAATCCAGAGTCCACGAGATTGTTCTCGTTGGTGGTTCTACCCGTATCCCACGTATCCAGAAGCTCATCACCGATTACTTCAACGGTAAGGAGCCAAACAAGTCCATCAACCCTGATGAGGCTGTTGCATACGGTGCTGCCGTCCAGGCTGCCATTCTCTCTGGTGACACTTCCTCCAAGTCCACCAACGAGATCCTCCTTCTCGATGTCGCGCCATTGTCTCTCGGTATCGAGACTGCTGGTGGACAAATGACCAAGCTCATTCCAAGAAACACCACCATCCCAACCAAGAAGTCCGAGGTCTTCTCCACCTTCTCCGACAACCAACCAGGTGTTCTCATCCAAGTTTTCGAGGGTGAACGTCAACGCACCAAGGACAACAACCTTTTGGGCAAATTCGAGCTCACTGGTATCCCACCTGCACCACGTGGTGTTCCTCAAATTGAGGTCACCTTCGATCTTGATGCCAACGGAATCATGAACGTCTCTGCTCTCGAGAAGGGAACCGGAAAGTCCAACAAGATCGTCATCACCAACGACAAGGGTCGCTTGTCCAAGGAGGATATCGAGCGCATGTTGGCTGAGGCCGAAAAGTACAAGGCCGAGGATGAGGCTGAGGCCGAACGTGTCGCTGCCAAGAACGCTCTTGAGGGCAAGGCATACCAAATCAGAAGCTCGTTGTCTGAGGCTGACCACGAGCTCTCCAAATCCATCCAAGACCCTGCTGCCAAGGCAGAGTTGCAAGCCGCCGTTGACAAGATCGTCGCTTGGGTTGATGAGAACCAAACCGCTACCAAGGAGGAGTACTCGCAACAAGAGGCTGATCTTGAGGCTGCCATCAAGAAGGCTACCTCTGGTGCTGGTGGAGCTGCCGGAGAGCCAGCTCAAGATGCTGAGATCGAGGAGGTCGACTAAATGTTTTCTTTTTTTTCTCTGACGAATTTCCTTTATTCTGCATATGATAACACTTCTCCACTGTGATCTTCATCACACGATGGTAATTAGGTGTTTACTGGGTTTTCTATTGTGGTTAGATTTGCAGTTTTCGTGTCTACACTGGAAAAGCCGGTGTTTTCGATGTATTACAGCTTGCTCTTTTAATTAGGTGCACAAAATTTAAAAACTTAAAAATAACATTTGCTTTTTAATGCAAACTGAAATGTGATTGTGATGTTCTACTACTCCACTACCTACTGTACCAAAAAAAATAAAGAATGAATATTATCTGAAAATTACCCTCTCCAACCCAATAGAAACAATCAATCATCCTTCGTTACAGCAGGGTCGGTACCTACCCAATCATTGGCCTAGAAATTATAAGGGTCTCCTTAGGGAAAGGAAGCAAGATGGGCCAGCCGATCTCAGTGTGAAATATCATAGCACCAGTCTTCTAGATATTGAACAATTTTACTAAGCTTTTCTTCTTTCTACTGTACAAACAGATAGATAGGTAGATATATATACTAGGTAGTACTTGTAGTCTCATTAGGAGGAGTAGGAGTAAATTCATAATCGATTTGATCTACCTACTAAAATGGGAGGTATGGCAGGTATGGGTTTGGAATTCCTGACTTGGTAGGTAGGTAGGTACCTACAAGTACCGGTACCGGTATTGCGGTACCAATACAAGGTACCTAGACAGAGTATGCAATATGCAATGTGCGTTGTGCGATATGCGAAAGTAATATCTATCTATCAAGGTAATAAATAGGTACTCAAATTGAGGAATATACTCTTTTTCTACTTATCAAATTAGGGATTGGTGATTAAAAAGAATGGATGAAATGGAAAATGATAAATTAAGTTGATTGAAGTTATCGATGGTTACTATATACTTATTTTTAACCCCTTATCTATAATTATTGATATACGAGCGAGTATATTAAATGATTAAATGGAGAATGGAAGGATACAAATGCCCTGGTTAATAAGGCTATCTAGTAGGTACTAGGTATAGACAACTACGTACCTATATACCTACGTACCTACCTACCCTTATACGAGTATAGGTACTCTCGAGTACTTCTAGAAATGAATAACGACGATCAGATACCGGTATAGTATAATTCTAGAACATGTCTATCTATTCTAAAACTCTACCCATAACCAAAAATGAACAACAACTCAAGCTTTAAAGGCCCCCCTTGTTAATACGCCATAATCCTTACCTTTCATTACTAAAGCCCCATGCCTTGAAGAAAAAGAAGAAAAACAAACGAAGCCTACCGTACCGTACAGTTGTAGACCCCCACCACCTACACTACAGTCTTACATCTTACACCCGCCAGATCATCCATTTTCCCATCCATCCAAGACTTCATCCCAAAACGAACCGAGCTAAAAGTATTCTACACCTCTCTGGTACCTGACTTCCACCAATCACTTCTCTTTTACGGACTGGGGACCCAATCCCCTCTTCCACACAGCCAAGGTATCTACCCCCGCTATCAGAACCTAGCTTCGATGTTCTAGGAAACAGCGTGGAAGGGGCCCTAACTCCATATTCCCACTCCTCTTACCGTTCCGTGGCGATTACTGCGAGTGTGGTCTCACGCTTGTAACCCTTCTACCCATTCAGATCCTGATATCGATTTCCCCTGCTTCGTGCACAATAAATTCAGTTAAAACTACCTACCGGTTGCATTTACACCTCTGTTCCTTTCTGACCCACACCCTTCGAGAGACCCTATCATACCTTTAGCGGATACAAGAACTCTTCCGGTAGGCAGTCGATAATGTCAATCAAGTAAGTAAATTCGTCGTCCCTTGTGGTTTCTGCAGTGCAAGTATTTCATTGCCGTCTCTTCTCCCTTCCCTTCCCTTCTTTCCCCTCAATTTTTTTAATACTTTTTCTCCTTTTCTGGTGTTTTTACCTCAATTTTATCAATCATGTATGCTTTTCACCAAGAACAGCATCTTTTCGCTTTGCATATGGCACAAGAAGCAATGCTAAAATCTGCCCGCGAAAAAAGTTGGGTAATGACCTCTAATGAGGCTGGATTTGTCAAACTTCCCAATGAGCGAATTCTCTACACCTCACCTCCTCGAACGAGTTTACAGATCTCTACGACGACTACACCTGCGGGCGCAGAGCCATACGCAGCGCGAAGCGAATCTGGGGTTGTATATATTAGCAATCAACGAGTAGGTGCACGTTTTTCTCTCGTATTTGTAAACACTATTTGCTGATTTCCCATTGAAGATAGTCTACCTCCCGAGTTCACCCACTCCAGAGCTTCAATCGTTTTCTTCGCCGATTCTTAACCTGCAAGATAGCTTCGTTCGTGCGCCGTTCTTCGGCGCCAATTACTGGACTGCTCTCTGCAAGCCAGTCTCGGGAGGTGGAATTCCCCCAGACTATCCTTCGGTCGAGCTTAAGATGACTTTCAGAGAAGGCGGGGCCTTTGATTTTCATTCTTGCCTGGAACAGATTAAGGAGCGTCTATACCAAGCCTATAGTATCGCACGGGAACATGGGGGAAGGGGAACGAGTGGTGTTGATTTGGTGAACATAGATCTAGAGCAATTACCTGCGTATGAGCCTGCGCGGGAGGTTACAGATGAAGCACATGCTGTAGCTCAACATAGCGGGGTAGCAAGCACTCCCACTGGAAACACACCACGGCCCGAGACCTTTTCGGCGCCAGCTGAACCCCCTCCAGATTACGAAGAAGCACAAGCACAAGCAGTTTCGGTGGATTTGGATCAGCGATTACGAGAGCAAGCCGAGAGGCAATGAGAGGCAGTAAGCGACATATACAGCATGATGTGTTACATCTGGTTTGTTACAACGGGTATTACGAAGTCATGAATGAATGAATGTTGGAAGGGGTGGGAAATATCTGGAGGGGAAAGGCGTTCTTCTATCACAAACATACATATGAGACATGGTATTGGTCTATGATGATAAATGAGGTATAAAGCAGCACTTGCCATGGCGTTCGAGATGTTGATGGTAGATTACTTCAAGATGATATTGATGTCAAAGAAGGTCTAAAATAGCTATTTATCATGAGAAATGATTGAGAAATGAGAAACAATTCCTGTTAATAAACAGATTATGTGCAGTAAAACGTTTATCGAGCACATGTAATTTTGAGATTTTGTGAGATAATGATAGAGTTTTTGGGTTGCATTTGGGGATTGGATCGAACTTGGTTGTCGGAAAAACCAGGAACCAAAACCCGTCGGACCAATCAAATTTGACCAATTGTAACTGAGGCCTCAATTTTGGCGAGTATCATTTCTCATCCGACACGCGGGATTTCGACAGTATCTGATAACCAATTTACCACCCAGACCACAAACGCACTCAACATTATACAATTGATTCGATCTCCTGAAATCGATTGTTCAAGATGGGTTTTTTCAACAGCTGGAGCGATCTTGTATCGGCCGCCACCCCATGGAGTCAGGCTGAGGCGGAGTCGGTCTCCGGAGGGTCGAGTACGGAGAAGACTCCTGCGATGAAGGATGATGGAGGTGAGGGGGAGGTGAAGGTATGTTTGTTTTTGTTTTTGTATTTTTGTTTTGTGTTTGATTGAGAGGCGGTTTTGGAGTGATCGGGGGTTTTGGAGTGGACAAACATATACGGGAAGGAGGGGAGGTGAATGAGGAGAGTTCTTGGATATGTGCGGGGGGGGGGGTTGGATTCATTTGGATGGGTGGAGAATGCGTGCATGATATCAGTCAAACTTGTCTTGCATATGTGCTGACCTGAGACTGTGTTTAGGATCCATCCGGAGCCACTCCAGAGAAGAGGGCGGCCCAGGACGCTAAGGATGATGCATCTAAGGAAAGTACGGAGCCTGTGGTGGAAGAAAAAGAGGAAGAAGAAGAGGAAGAAGAGGAAGACGAAGAGGAGATGGTGGATCCAAAAGACAAATTTGAGGATGGTGAGTTGTTATATTTCTACGCTGTATTAGATGCTGGGCACAACAGGAGGGAACTCGCAAGAACTGCAAATAATGTGGGGACCTTGAAGCTTTCCTGGAGCTGCTTCAAAGTCTACCGCCACTTGATTGTGAGGATAAAGGCTAATCTTTCACAGAATGCAAGGAATCGGCAGCTTGTGCTCCTTCTAAGCACCATTATGATGAGTGTATCGAGCGAGTTACAGGTGGCAAGGAGCAACACCCAGGCGAGGACTGTGTTGAAGAGTGTATGTACCATCCATTCTACCCACACCAGCATATATATCTAGCTACTAATCCACACCCTCTCCAGTCTTCCATCTCGCACACTGCGTAACCGCATGCGCAGCTCCAAAGCTTTGGAACACTCTTAAGTAAAGCAAACCCGTTACAAGTTTTACTACATCCAGCATACGGAATTACGCACAATTACCTGGACACGACAACATGACTCAACTTTTTAGATGAATGTGGAGGGGAGAGGGGTTGGGGAGGAGTAGAGTGGAATGGAATGGAGTGGAAGGATGTCGGGATTGTACAAATATGGATATGGAAACTAAAATCCGTTCTTGAAGCATTGCATACAGATCAGATCTCCATTTTTTTCATCGAGCGCACGCACTGCATGTAGTATAGAAAAGACAATCGATATTAGAAAAAATGCTTTGTTTCTCTCTATCTATCTATTGAATCGCCATTTTTTTGATCCTCGAATTGTGTCGTCTACTTGTATTTGTGCTGGTTACATACAAATCACATCTGAAACTCTTTACTTTATCATTTCCGCCTTTCCAGTCGAGTTGGGTTGAGTTGAGTTACAGAAGTTACATAGGTACAATCACAAGCAAAATATATTGTATACATATACCTAGGTACACCGCCGCCATTCATCCCCATGTATCTTTGCAGATTCGGAATTTGTATATGTATATCATCTCACCCTATTCCAATCACAACCTCACAACCCTGTCCGTCCCATCTCGCACTATGAGACATGAGATATACTAGGTAGGTAGGCACCTTATCTTTTGGTCTGATTAGAGAGAGAGGAGGGGGGGGGGGGTGGAAATTGGAATGGGAATGGGAATGGGAATAAAATGGAATTTTGCTGGCTGGCTGGCTGGCTGGTTGGTGTGTTTGGGTCATTGATTGGTAATGCTGATTGGATGTTTGTGATGTGATATGTGATATGTGATATGTGATATGTGATATGTGATATGTGATATGTGATATGATATGGGATGATATGGGATGGAATGGGTGAGACAAGACAAGACAAGAGTAATAACAGTAACCTTGGGTATTGAAAGAAACCGAGGGGACGGGGAGACAGACCCCTCTTTAGCTATAGTTAGCTTGGCAATAGATAATAAGCAAGTAAATCTTCTTCTTTTAGATCATGTTGTGTATCTTGAAATGAAATGAAGTATATCTACTATGTTATTTTGAATTTGAGAAAGAGCGGAATTTTAAGGGAGGGAAATCGAGATCTGGGATTGGATTGGAATGGATTGGATTGGAACTTGGACTGGATTAATTAGGAAGTGCTTGCTTCCCCACACAGGGAAAGTGACATAACGGACGTTTCTAGCGCGGGTAAGTGCGGGCCGGGCGAAAGAAGCTTATCGAAGATATGTCCGTGTCGACATGTTTGAATAATGATGCGAATGGATTAGAGGAAGGGGAAAGGGAAAGGGAAAAAGAAAAGGAAAAGAAATCGGATAGGGATAGGGATAGGGATAAGGATAAGGATAAGGATCAAAAGATTGAATATAAAGGAGATAGTGAGGAGAGTATTGAGGTGGAATATACCGAGGGTTTGGGGAAGGAGTTAGAGAAAGACGGAGCGCTAGTTTCGGAAAAAGAAGAGGAGGGCGCGAGGACGGGAGATACTGAAATTGAGAGGGAGGATAAGGATAGAAGTACGGAGAAGGAAGCGCATCATCACCACGGTTTGCCAAAGGGCTGGACGGCCATGAAAGAATTAAAAGGGAAGCAGAAGCGGAAGCAGAAGCGGGAACAGAAACATAAGGCTGGGGAGAGGGCGAGTGGAAATACTCATACACATACACATACGCATACGGATAATACGAATGCCGACAGATTGAAAGCACAGTCGAGTGGTGGTGAGGGTATGGTGGAGGATGAAACCGAGGATCTAGACGATTTGGATCTGACAGAATTGAATAGCGGGGATGATTTACTACCAGATGAGGAAGAGGGTGGTGTAAGGAGGTGCGGAGCTGGAGCGCATATTACGAATAGAGCAGCAGAGAGAGGGGGCACGGATCCCAATGGCATTGCGACTTCGAGTGGGGAACACTTTAAGGTTTATAAACGGAGGTGGTTTGGATTGGTACAATTGGTTCTGTTGAACATTATTGTTAGTTGGGATGTAAGTATTGCTAGGCAATTTCATCCTGTGTCAGCACATGTTTGTCGAGATCTACGGGAGGCTCATCGTTCGATGTATGGTACTATTATTGAAGACGTGCTAATATGTATTCATTCAGTGGTTAACCTTTTCTGCAAGTTCGACGACTGCCTCCCAGTATTACAATGTATCCGAATCAGCAATTAATTGGCTGAGCACTGGCTTCCTCTTCGCATTTGTGGTGGCTAGTCCCTTTGTCATCTACGTCTTACACCACGGGGGACCTAAACCTGCGATTCTCATTGCTTCCGTGCTTTTACTACTGGGGAATTGGATTCGATATGGTGCTACAAGATCTGGTCCGCATGGCAACTTTGGAGGAGTCATGTTTGGACAGATTTTGACGGGTATCGCTCAACCGTTTGTACTGGCGGCGCCAACTAGATACTCGGATTTGTGGTTCTCAAATAGGGGCAGAGTGGCTGCGACTGCGGTTATGAGTTTGGCTAATCCCTTTGGGGGTGCGCTGGCTCAATTGATCGATCCTTCTTGGGCTGGGAGTCTGGGGAATATACCTAATATGGTTCTGTACATTGCAATTATTGTAAGTCTCCAAAGCCATTATCATGTTAGCGATGCTAATACGATCAAACAGTCCTCCGCAGCTACCATTCCTTCCTTCTTCATTCCAAAGGAGCCACCGACCCCCTGCTCCGCATCTTCAGGAGAACCAAAACATGCACTAGGTCCCTCGATTCGCTTCCTCCTCAGATCACCCGAATTCTATATGATTATGCTCCCATTCTGGTTCTACGTGGCCCTCTTCAACAGTATCTCCTCCCTCATCAACCAAATCCTCTCCCCCTACTCCTTCACCGAGACCAACGCCGGTATCGCAGGCGCTCTCCTCATAGTCGTTGGTCTCGTCGCCGCAGCCATCACCTCCCCCCTCATCGACAAAACCAAAACCTACCTCCTCGCCATCAAAATCCAAATCCCCATCCTAGGCATCTGCTACCTAGCTTTTACCTGGGCCCCCCAAACCAGAAGCCTCGCAGCTATCTACGCCATCCTCTCGATTCTCGGCGCCGCTTCTTTTAGTCTCGTCCCTGTTGCCCTCGAATACCTGATTGAGATTACACATCCGGTTTCCCCAGAAGTTACAAGCACGATTTGTTGGTCTGGAGGCCAGTTGCTGGGGGGTATCTTTATCATTGCAAGTGATGCGTTAAGGGCAAAGGGTGTCTCGGATGGATCGCATGATGATGGGAGTACGAGACCGCCGGGGCATATGTATAATGCGCTGGTCTTTCAAGCGGTCCTGGCGTTAGTGGTGATTCCGCTGCCGTTGGCATTGGGGTGTTGTGGAAGGAGAAGTGGGGTCAGAATGAGGAGGTTGGAGGCGGATACGGAGGCTAGTGAGAGGCATAGTAGAGGATTTACGGAGGGTGGAGACGCGAGTGAAGGAAGAGGAGTACTGGGTTGATTTTGGGGGGTCTTGTTCTTGTTCTGGCTCATGCTTTCTTTTGAGGGCGGGAGAGTAGCAAGCTGAGTTACGGTTGTTTAGTTATTAAGTTTTTTTTGGGGGGGAGGGGGGGTTTTTGCTCAATACCATTCTTATACATACTACCAAACCATTATATCCTGATATTCCTCCTCCACATACCAAATTCCAAAATCTGATTAATCTAGTTCCCAAATAATTCTATAGTGGAGAGTTATGGCATTCACTCTAGGTACAGTATTCTTTCTTGTGTTTCTCTTCTGTTACGGGTGTTGGTTGGTGCCAGTGGGTGTTTCTTACTGTTTTTTTTTTTTTTTGTACAGTACGAGTACTAGTGCTAGTGCTAGTGCTAGTGCAGAGTTGGGAACACTGTACGAGTACACATTGCATAGTTTTGCATGTTTTTGGTTGTGGTTGTGGTGTCGTGTGTGTGGTATCTATTCAAAGTTGACAAGAATCTTGAGAATCTTGAGAAGTTTTTTGGGGGGCTGGTTTGGGGGGCTGGTTTTCTTTTTCTTTCTTCTGGGGGGAAAGGGGAAAGGGGGAAAAAGAAGAAAGTTGACTCGGCATACTTTATGGATGTGTATGCGGTGGGGGGAGGGGCATTTTTTTTTTTGGTATATGAATAGGATGGGTTGAAGCATCGAAGATAAATACAGTCCTTTTACGAGTGTTAGGTTTATGATTCTTGAGACTTTGAGCATGAAGGTAGTAAGTAGACTTTCGAGTCTCCTTTGTTTGTATGGTTGGTGTGTGGGATGGATGGATGGGGACGGAGGAGTTTATGGGGTTTGGTTTGTTTGTTGGATTGTGGCTATGATTGGTATTTGTAGTGTGGGAAAGGGGAAGGGAGAAGGGAGAAGGGGGGATGGGAAAGGGGGTAGGGGTAAGGGTGGGGGTTGAGGTTTGTGTATAGTGTTGGTTGGGGGTTAGATGGAAGTGTGAGTGGGTTATGTAATGTAATGTGATGGGTATGGAAAGTTAGATATAGGTGTAGGTGTGCATGTAGATATGGAGATGGAGGTGGAGGTGGAGGTGAATAATGTAAGTGAGGGTTGGTTTTGGGTAAGATATGGGATTAGGGAGTGCAGAATAGGATGTGGGATATAGGGTGGAGGTTGAGATGGAGATGGAGATGGAAATGGAGAATTATATAGGACGAGAGGGATAGAAATATGGACATAGAGGTAGTCGGAGGATGAGATCGGTTGTAACCTAAGGAAAAATAAATAGAATAGATCTATATTTGACGTCTGTGTAGGAAGGAATATGAGGTTGGCTGGTTTTGTACAGAATGGATGAGAGGAATAAGGGTAAGTGGTAAGTATCACTACAAAAGAAAAGAGGGAAGGATATCATATTTGCGTGTAGTAGCAGAATATTCATCATGACTACTCTGTATCATAACCATTCTGTACATAATGTATCAAATGCGTATATCATAGAGTCCCAAATCATAAAAACATCGCTTTTTTTAGTTTTATATCTGGCCCTATCAAATATACATACCACATGTACATGATGTACATATACATCTCCATCCCGACTTTTCGCGTTCCTTTATTCACTTGTTATCTTTCTTAGATATCTGAACTTCTGAACTTCTGAAGTATATCCTAAAACCCCCGAAACACATAAGATCGTATGATCTTGCGGTGTTACGAGTTACGATGTATATTCACTTTTTATACTTGCTCACTTATAAGTTATTTCCCTCATATTCTTCATATCAATTAGTAGCCGCAGCCACACACGGTAAACCCGCTGCAATCCGCAGTAAGAATGTTCGATCTTAAGAGTCAAGAGTGGCTTATAATGACACGATGACCCGGAAATCAGATGAAAAGAGGAGGAGTTTTGCCGAGACTGGCCGCTGGAAGGAAGGACTTAGATCATGTTACATTCACTATTTATGTGATGCCAAACTTGGATGTGGGAATGATGGATGGTGGGAAGATAAAAGAAAAGGAGATGGGCCAAGGACAAAGATGATGAGTTGATAAGAGAGTAGTAGTATATGTACTCGAGTACATACATATATTAGCTATTAGCCAGGTTCATCACAGCATCTCACATTCATATACATCGCATACACGTCACAACACCTCACATTCAAAAACATTAGGTACATGCACATCAGCACATCACACTTCAAGATGAATAAAAAGTAAATGTATTTCCTCTCTGCAAAGATGCTATCTAAGCCTTGCCCCATATGCCTGCCTACCTGCTTCCTTCTTTAAACTGAGACGTTCGAACGCGCTCAAAATTGTCAACACAAGAAAGTAACAAACGTGCCTTTGAAGAAGACATAGCAGAAAACCCGTAGAAGAAGAAATCATGAAACTTTTTCTGTGTATTTAAATATGTAACCCGCTATCCGCAATTCCTACGCCTAGCAAATACTAGATAGGATCGAAAAGGAAACCAGTCGAGAAAATTAGTGTTGTCCATCACCGCGTATCTGAAGATCTTCAAGTATACCCTTTGGAAGGAAGTTACTTGTGGAAAAATCAGATTAGAAAACAGAAAGATTCGAAGAGGAGGTTTAGGTTTCGTCCAGAGCATGAAGAGATGGGTAATGGGTAAAAAAAAAAGGAGAATGCGAGAAAGAAGCATGTCGTCCATATCCAGAGGTGTACCAAGATCCCATATCGTTGAAGACAAAGGATATATGCCGAGTAGCGAGGCAAATCATGTCGTATTGTATGAGAAAGAAGGACATGTTATGGAAAGAGGGAAGAAGCTTCGTCGTATCCAGACTCCAGAGTAGATAATCATCGCGTCACGAAGATGGAAGAACCAAATGTGTGCGCGAGGAGAATAAAGGCGTTTGTAAAGGAAACTGTTGTACAAATGGAAACTTTTGTCGAATAGTCATCGGAAGGGTAGACTGTGGAAGCTTCGATAATAGAGGGTAGGGTATGTTGAACGCCGGATGAAAGTCGAGATCGAATGAATTGAATGCGTACCAAAGAAAGTGAAGACGAGACCGATTTTTTTTGGTGTAGTTTAGATGTTATCGGAAGCCAAAGAAGCTCCAGAGATAATTTGGCGAGAAAGTGTAAATGTCAAGGGATGCCCTTCCCACAAGAGTCATGCAAATCCTAAGAAATGACAGTGAAGAGCAGGGTGATGGAACTTTCGGAAGAAAGAATAGACCAGTAGTAGCTAAGTAAAGTATCGTACGCTCATTGAAATATCCTGAATAGACGATGTTGACAGTGGCTCATCAGTTCGGACCAGAATGATGGAAGTTGGAAAAGATGGCGATCTATGTGCGAGAAATATTTGCGTAGTACCGTACGTAGACCATTTAAGTCATAAGAAGAACGTTCGCCTTGTGAAGGTTCTTGGCGATGATGGTGATGGAATTGTCATCACGCATGGTGATAGAAGGTGTCATAACCAACTTAAGGCGCTTTTGCTTGGTCTGCAATTGGTATGGATTGTCCTTTGGATGATCCTTTGCAATCATGGTGCCAGCGGTGAACTTGGTACCAAGAAGCTCCGGGAAAACAATCTGGAAGCTCAACTTAGCGGTCCACATCTTTGCACCGAGCTCCATGGAGGAAATGATCATGACACCAAGATCGCCACCAGCCTTTGTACGGGAGCAACCCTTGTTCATCAACGGACCGAGCATGTCGCGAAGAGCCTTGGTGTGGTAGACAAGAGAATCATTGCGAAATGCAATGTAGTCTGGTGAGTTGATGACCGACTTGATGAGTGCGGATTGCTCAGCAACAAGCTCTTGACGCTTTTCGGCAGATGGAACTGACAATAACATATTAGTAACTTGTAATAAAGCAGGCGAGGAATGAGGAATACTTACTAGGCTTAGATGCAAGACGCTCCTTGATGCTGGCCAAATGATCATGAACACCGTGGTTGTATTTTTGAAAGGCGCTGATGCTCATAATTTGATTGAAGCAGTACTCAAGAGCCATTCTCATGACGAACCAGTAGCGGGTATTCTCATTGCCCAAGAGAGCCATGACATGACTATGAGCACTCTGAGGATCCTTGTAGGTGACGCTCATCATGTAATGCCAGAGGTTTTGATTTGTGCTGGCAATTGTACGATCTCCAGCAAGATTGGGAATGCATGCATACTCGCGACACCAGCCTTCCATGGAACCAAAAATCTTGGCGAAATCATTGGTGAAATTGATACTCATGTCTTGGACATTGTCGGGTTGGCTCTTGTATGGTACAAGAGGCAAGCGAGAACGACGGTGGTTGACAACGGTTTCAGTCTCGCTATTCATATGGTCGCGCAAGTTGAGGATGGATGGAACACTCTCCAGAGCACTATCGGGAACTGCGACGGTAACGGATGCCTTGACACGATTGTACTCCTCTTGGGTAGGGGATATTTGATCTCCGACGGCAGCATTCTCCATTGCGGCCAACGAAGCTCTTGAGAGACGTGCCATGGATGTCTTGCCATTGCTGCGATAACCTGAATTGTTGACCGAAGGAGCAGATTCCAATTGAAATTGCGAACGACTGCTACCTCCTGGAAGAATTGAGGGATAAGCGTTCACGGCGGCTCTCTGTTGCGAAGCTGGTGGATGTGACGCGAGCCAAAGGATTCTCTTTCCGTTCAGTTGGTTCTCCTTGACTTGTAACTCCTCGCGCTGCTGAGCGATAATAGCAAGCAACTCGGAACGGGATTGATCAGAAGAACCGCTTGAAGCATTTTGAAGTTGACGTTCAAGATGTCGGATTTGATTTTTCCATTTCTCTTCGTGTTCAGTGAAAAACACATGCTGAGCAATGAAATCAACAATAAAGTTGTGCAACTCGTTGCTGACGTCCTCTTGAACGTGTGGTGGGATGGCCGATGTCTCTCGGATTGTGCGGATGATATTGGAAATCCTAGTCTCTACCCAGTCTTGTAAGCTTTGCGAGACGGAGCGATTGTCGAAAACCTCTGCTCTACCGCCTCTGGTCGATGGGCTGCTAGCAGAAATACCAGAACTTGAGATACTTTCCTTCTTTCTGTGTCTTAGCTGAGAAGGAACGAACTGGGGAACTGAAGGATCCATTGATTCCGAACGATTCATTGAACCACGAAGATCGGCTTCGGCTGGCTTGCGAGATGGACGCGATCTATTCGGTGGAAACGACATTATTAGTAGTAGTGATTTTGAAGATTAACGATGATGATATTAGCTGAACGCGTAGTCGAAGAGTATTTTAAAGAGTTTGCGCGATCCCCAAAACAATTGATAAAGTGTGAGGTGGAAAGTTAGGACTCGACTTGTATGTGCAGCTGTTGTAATGTTGGAGAAAGGAAGAGAGATTCACTCGTATTTGCGGTAGGGAGAGAAAGAAAGAGGGAATCAAAGATGGTGGAGATATTGATTGTAGGGTTACGCTAGTTGAAGAGTTTTTTCTTTGAAGTGGAAGAAATAGTATCGATCTCGAAGGTGAAGTGAAATGGTGCATGAATCAAGAATTGGTCTTGATGAAGAAGCCACTCGATATATGCGAGAATCCTCTCGTTATCTGAGTAAACAGTGAATTGCACCAGTGAATGATAATGGAACTGGGAGATGAAGTGCGGGGAAACACATATCACAATGACAAAGTAAACAAAATGAAAGCTTGCGACTGCACTTTCATGTTGCCTTCAATTATGTTCATCAATTTTTGATATTTCACGAAAGTTACAGAATGCTCACTGAGCCTTTGGGGGATAATTTTCAAGTAAGGAAGTTCTATATGTTTATGGAAGAATTCTCGCTCAATGAGAGTGTCTGATATGCTGTTCAATTTACACAAATGAGTGATATATGGCTATAGTAACATAATTGCTCAGTGAGAGCGTTTGAAAAGCTACTTCAAAGTATTTGAGAAGGTATTACATACATGCCTATGAAAGCATTCTTGATCATTGCTTTGAACAATTTCAGACGAGCTGTTGATCAATCGATCGCTCAGTTATCGATCAACAGCTTAGTAAGATAAGAGCATCTGGAAAGCTATTTCCATGTAATATAATTAAGACTTGAGTGCCATATGTCATGAAAGTAGAACTAGTACATTCGAAGTGATGTGATGAGACGAATATAAAAGAGGGCAGAATAATAGAAGAAGGCGGTCTGAACAAGAATTTGTGATGTGACACTAGCCAGACCCGAGGAGGGCCTTCGGGTAATTGACCAATGGTTTGCAATAAAGGAATTGAAGGCAAAAGGGGTTTGGGTAAACCAACAAGAACTTCCAACAACATCCAATTATTGTCTTGAAGGGAATGTGCTTTGAGTTAATTGAAATTAAGGTGCATACTTATAGGAGTAAGAATAGGAATAGGAGTAGGAGTAGTAGTCGGAGTCGGAATCGGAGCTGGAGTTAGAGTTGGAGTCAGAGTCGGAGTCAGAGTCCAAGTGAGGAAGACTAGTATTGTCAGAAAGTGCGCCAATATAGTTATGTATGATGCATCATGAGGACTGATTAACATACTCATCATAATCATCTTCACCGGAGTGATTGGAATCAAGATCGAGGGTTGAGGGTGTCGCAAGACCGTCAACTGTGGGGGTCAAGAACGGATGTGACTATGAAATAAATAAACTTGTTAGTATTGTGGGTGGTGGTTTAGTAAGGCAAAGCCGCACAGTAGCGAAACTTCAAATTGGCTTCTGGGATAGAATTGAGTGCTGGAATAATTATTTACTTACCATTGTGTGCGCGTTGATTGTTTTTGTATTGTAGAGGCAAAGGAAGTAGGAGAGAGGATGAAAAGGGAAGATAGAAGTGGTGAAAGGATAGTGGTTGAGGATGGAGAGGTGGAGAGTTGAGGAAGCTGAGGTTGTTTTGGAAGGAAGAAGGAAGGGTTTAGATTGAAAAGTGAGGGGTACTAGAATCAGCTGTTGTGCCCAATTTACGCTAGTAGAGATTGGGGCTGGGTAGCTAACCAACTACCAATCAAACTTGGTTACCCATGACTATCCATGTGACTTGAGGAGGGTTATTACTTGGAAAAGCTCGGGAAAGCCAGGTGAATGAAAGTTGAGTGTGCAGCCTTGCTAATCTTCATTGAGAGTCTTGCTATGCATCCATCATCACAATGAAGACTAAGAGACAGTATTCTTGCTGACAATCACAAGAGAAGACACCTTTGTCAGACTTATCATGACCATTGCTATGCTACTTTCTTCCAATCATTCAATGAGTAATGTTCTTGTTCCTCCTATCTTGTACTTTACTTCATTCTGATGCTACCATCATTTGACTGCAACTTAATTTATGTTATCCTGAACATAATTGTGGTATTGGCTTACCAATGCTCGAGACAAATTGGTCTTGTTCATATTTCAACCAGACATTACCAGATATCCTCCTCAAGGGTCCTTGACATAAGTTAATATCTTCCTTTCTAGAGCTTGTATACCAGAGCCTTGATCTTACCATCAATTGACACCAGTTGTTCTTGAATCTTTTCTACCTTGGACAGTGTTGTGGTTCTTGTCTTATAACCATTCAATAGGAGCTTCTTCTTCTCATCCACCGGATAGCTACCTTTTAGGTGCTAGTACTAAGAATTTCATGTCCATTACCATTGTATTCAAGCTTGTGGCCTATCTCATTGGTATTTGGCCACAGTTATCTTTGTTACTCCCTAAAATAGACATTGTTGAAGTAGGTCTTCTCTCATAAGTTATTGACATTGCCAGAACCATTTGTTCTTCTCCCCTGGACAGCTTTTTGGTACTAAATTGGCAGCAAGTAGAAGTAATGGCAGGATCTGTGCCACGAATTAAATTCATAAGCTACCATTTGTTATCCGCAGAAGATGTGTGAGTACCAATCCTCCCTCGAGACCTTCTTGATGGGGCTTTGGGCTAACAATATGAATTGGCAGAATATATTCTGATTTCACGGGCTGATCTACACATCTCTAGACTGGCAACATCGAAGCAAAGCACTGTATGCTGGCGGCCGGCGTTGGAGTAAGTAACAAAGTACCCTGATTTGAGGTCTTTCAATTATGTCACAAACTCAAACATCATTGTAAGTCTCTGACAGCGGCCCATCTAGTTCGAAGAATTAGTCCTCGCAAAGCCAGGCTGCCGATATAGATGAGGATATGATATCAACAGACGACATGACAGTTGCAGCAGAGATTGCGGGTATGGAACAGTGACGAATATCGCGGTAGAAGGACAAGATCGGCGTATATTTTCATTAAACCTTCATCAGTAAATGACCTCGGGAACATGGATCATTTTTGACCTCAGATAGTGTACCATACAGCCAACGGTGTCAGCCTGGAGGTCAATACTCCTGAATGCGTTCCGAGCAAGGATCCAAGACACCTATTTCGAATGGTATTCTCAATTAGCAGTCTTAACCACGCCTCAAGGATGTCGAATTCTAATCGAGAAAGGAAGTTTGGGTCATTACCTATACTGACACACTTCATTGCACAGTAAGTTATCCGGTTGTATGAAAGAAATAAGCGGTTGCAGGAAATAGCACACAAGCTGACCAGTCTGAAAGGCACCATCAGAACACTAGCATATAACATGAAATGCAGTATTTATACCAGAGCACAAATGTATGGAACTTGCGTTAACGATATCATGGCTAGTCGATAAGCCTAACTGAGAAATAGTCCGAACGAAGAGCGCACACAGAGGCAATCGAAGGGATCGACAGCCAGAAGACGACGATAGCGATGGCGATGGTTTCGCGAGATGCAATAACGGCTGTGGCAATGGCGGATCGACTAGTTTACAACAGCAATTCCATATAACAGAGGCATATCCATCTCCCCAATAACTATTTGTGCTCCCTTGCTGAATCACCCAAACGATTTAAACGCTGAGCTGGCCTTTGGCTAAGAACACTTACGTCGAGCGGGCCAATCTACCCAGATGTCTTGGGATGATTCAACTTGATCGTTGGCATCCTACGGATAGAATGTTGCTTTCCGTATCAACAACAAAGTCTCCTCCACCTCACATCGCGAGTTCAAAGTGTTCCCTGCTTTCAGAATCGAACATTGTCTATTGGACCTCCCAATACCACCTATATCCACCCACCAACCAATATTCTCAGAGCTTCCCATGCCTCCAATTAGCTCGCATGGTCGCAAGGTATCTCCTCTTCAGCCACATAGATCACCACTTCCTCCTCAGCCAGGGAACATGGAATACATGTGTATTCGCCGTGTCCGCAGTCTTTTCCTCGTCAACGTAGGATAGGATGGTTTGCAGCAGCTATTTCAATTAAATAGTGAGAATCCTCGGAATATCCGGTACACCCCCCCCCCACAACTCGATGTGTCATGAATTTCATCATCATCTTCCCATTCTTGTCAGAATCATCTTGACTAAATCTTTCCCTGTGATTCACCTAGGAGCAATGTTCGACATGTGCACTATCTTCAATACTGGCCAACCACGCACACAAAGCAAGCCAGTATACCAACTACCGACCACCGACCACCACCACACTATCAGCTTTCAACCCACTAAATTGAGTAGACCAGTATTTCTATTTTTCATGTCATCCCCAAGGAATCAGAAGACTTTCCATATCGTTTGCACCATTCTGAGGTTAAAAAATATTGCAAGGAGTGTAGCACATAATTCAAGAAGGTTTTCGCCCAGATCCACGGTGGTGATTATTATACCATGCAATGTATTATCATCAATTCAGTTGATCAGAATGGCCGATGGCCAAACTCGATCGAGCACCAAAGCTCTGAAAGGCAGCAACGTTCCAGGTCCCTTCCCGTTTCAGCTTTCCTTCTCCGTTGAAAATCACCTCCTTATACCGATCCTACCAATCAATGCCGATTATCTCTCCAATTGCCACCGAGTCTTCCATCATCTGTCAGCCCCTCTCACTTTTGGGGATATTATGAACCCTCCGCGTGAGTCACCAGCCCCTAGAATGAAGCACATCTTTTATATCACCCTTGAGTTTTGAAATACACGAAACTTCGGAGTGGATGAAGCTGATTTACTCAATCTGTACATTGAACTCGCATTGCCTCAGTGGTGCAACTAAGCGAGGAAATGGCGAAGCGATTACCCCCCGATCTCAATACATCCTCAAATCTTTCCCCATCTCGGCCTCTATCACGATTGTGGTTACTATTTTGGCCCGTTCTCTGCCTTATTTTCTCTGATAATCGAGTTTTTGATCCCTACCCCTCTTCCCCCACAATCCCATTTTTTCTATTGTCCCCTCCCCTTTGTTCCCCCTTCAGTCGAAAACTATCAAACTCCCTTCTTCCACCTTCGCAATACAATGACAATACCGCCTCCAACAGCGGCAATGAGACACCATCATTGCAAACTTGTCATGCATATGTGCTTGAGAAGCAAACAAGACGATTGAGTTGGTACGAAGCAATGTTGTTGAGGTTTGTCAATATGTGTCGGAATTTTGTCGCGAGAGGTATGCTAAGCCAAGTGGAGCTAACGCCGATCAGGAGATCGCAAATCATCTCTTCTACTCCCAAAAGCCATCTCATACCCTACCTACAGACTGACAAGATGGAAAACGGTTCAAAAATTCGATAGACTGCTGAAATCATCTACTTAGCCTCGACCGAACCCCAGAATCACCATCACATCATCACACCATCACTATCATTGTCTCTACGGTGATCCCCAACATCAAAGTCTCTCACTCAGGAGTCCAAAAACGACAAAAAATACAGCTACCAAATCACTGAAGCGCATAACCTTACATACCATCTAAACCCATTCTTCAATCGCACAATCTAATCGTGACACCCGTTTACCCAGAACCCACCCAGCCTATGAAACCCATCTCTAGCAACCCATTCACACATGATTCATTCATATATGTACTCGAGTAGACATAGAAAGAAAGAGAGAAATCCCCCAGCCTCAGCCTTTCATTGCCTAATCACTTGGTAAGTCTTACAATACTGTTGTCAAAATCGCAGGACCACTCGTAGGATCAACGCTATTCGACGAACAACTAACCAGCTTACCTGCCCGTTACAGATTATTTTTCATCCCCAGTCTAATACTTCGATTCATCCATCGATCCATCGACCCGTCAATCAAACCAAGGACGCGGAGTAACGATTCAACCAACATACCAAGACGAAAATTCCTTCCTACCCCCTCCCCTCAACCACATGGCCCAAAAACCAATATCCTCACATACCACAGCCAACAGCAAAATCTAACCCCATTACCATCAATCGCCACCGTTACCACCACCATACTCTTCTATGTATCACAAACAGCAAGCCACCAATTCATCATCCACATACACATCCACAACCACATAAACCAACACCCCTTTCCCAATTCCCAACACCCACTTTCCAATATCCAAATCACATATCCAAACACACCAAAAAGAAATCTCCAAAGTTTGTTCAACATCAATCAGTCTAGTCCTAGCTGACTCCAGCTATGCTTCTTAAGCTTCTTCCGTGAATCTCTACTCGACTGAATGGATGTACCGGTATATCTTGAGCCCGAGTTGACGCACGCGAAGTCTGTGCCATTTCACTTGAACTCGAGATTTCCGTGTAGATGCTATATTCTGTGTATGAGCGGTGAAGAAGTATTATGAATATCGATCGGCTGGTATCGCTCATACGTTTTACTTAGTACTGTGCTGGTATTGTACTGTATCATGTATCAAACAAACAAACAAACAAACAAATATCTTCGACAGCGACTGGGAAAAGTACATAGAACAATAAAAACAAATACCATAGCAAGAAAGGTTAAGCATTCCTCGAAACTTAACTTGTTATGGAAAAATCAGGCATAGTATTGGATTGAATTTCGCATTGTATTGTATCGCATTCTTTCCTTCACTTCCCTTCCTCCCCTTATTCCGCTCATCCATGTGCATTAAAACTCATCGCGTAGCATTACATCGCATTCATTCCATATCCACGAACGAACCATCACCTTATCTTCACCGGGTATCTACTTAATTCTCTTCTCTCCTCTATTCTCTTCTCTCTTCCTCTGTAATCATATGAATCGTGGATGGATGGATATAGTGGGCATGTATCGTATGTATGTATGTATATACACCATGTGCGTTTAACAACAGCACTCCTCGCAAATGCAACAGGCGCACAGTTCCTCGAGGAGACAGCATGCGAGACAGGCTTCGCTGTTGTGGGAGTTGGGGTTAGTTTTGTCTGTTTTTTGTATGTTTGTTTCGAGGGAGAGAATTAGAGGGAGAGAAAACATACCAGCATCCACCGCCACCACGCATAGAAACATCGGCGTTCATCCCTTCGTTTTGTCGCTGTGGGTATAGGTTAGTATTATGTATTTGTATTGCATTTGGATTTGTATTTGCGTCGCGATGAAATGAAATAGAATTGAACATGAGAGATATGTGTATACGATTGGGGAAGGGAAAGAGAAAAGGAAGACAAACAGGTTGCTCGGTGATAGGACCATTGGTAGTGGACATCTCCATTTGCTGGGCTTGAGGTTGTTGAGCTTCGAAAGGCATTTTGATGATTTGATTGTTTGTGTTTGTGTTTGTTTTTGAGTTGTTCTGAATTATTTATATGAAGATATACTCGAGTAGAGATTTGAAGATTGTAAATCGTGAATGGTATGGAGAGAAATATAGTAGATAAGTAAGAGAGAGAGAGGTAGATATAAGACCAGAAAAAGAAAGGGTGAGGCAAAGCTTAAAAGTAAAACGCTATTATTCACTATTCCCTTAGTTATTTTTATATGTATCCAACGTATCATTTTCCTTATTCAAGTATAGTACCTATCACCTGTGACCTGAGCCACTCCTCCCAATGGATGGATGGGTGGATCGTATTGCTCCAGCCCTGCTGTGTACTTGTACCAATCCCAGGTGCTTTTGGGGTTTCGAAGACACCAACCAACCCTCGCAGCAGCTGAGTCGAGCAAAACCGGAGAAGGCTATGCTAGTATGCTTATCATTGATGCTTGCTTGCTTTGTTTCGGATTTCTAGAAAGAGGATAGACTATTTTAGATGCAATATAAATTGATAAAATACTCATAGGTGATTTCGTGTTTCTGGGGGTTTCGGCGCAGCGGTACAGGGTAGGGTGTAGGGTAGGACAGGGCTACGTAATATGTACCATAGGTCTTCCTTTTAACCTTCAGGTTCTACAAGGTAACGATGAATGCAAGTGAGGCTACAAGTACTCGAGTATGTACTGTATTCAAATATACATCAAGATCAATTCATTCATCACTCAATCATTCAAACAAACCATTCATCAATCGAAATCCAAATGTCTTAGCCACGCAGCAAAAATCGTCACACAAGGCTTAAGCATCACTTCCCGGCTTGGAGATTTCTTGGTGAGAAGCTTATCAGAGTTGGTTGCCGTCTTTGCCTTGCCAATATTGTCTCAAATGCAAGCCAAGAGCCAAGCCCGTTTTCCCGTTATGATAAAAAGCTTGAGAGTTAGGGATATTGAGAGATGAGCCAGGGGTGAGATGGGGTGCGAGATGGATGATGAGTCAGCAAGAACAGGGGTTAATACGAGTTGAAGTACGATCACCGGTGACCGAGGATGGGTTTTACGGAGTCTGAGAGTACTAGGGTAGATGGAGTGAAGAGGAAGGAATTACCGGTATGTGGGAGGGAATTGAGGATTTGAGAGAAGGAATTGATTGAGCGAGCTTTCGGATTTCCCGGATCTGCTTTGATGGGTGTTGATGTTGCTCTTTATTTATTAGATTTGGGAATGATTTTGGAATGCAGATTGATGATCTCTTAGTGGGATTTGGAACTACCGGTACTAGTATGAAATGATAAGCTTCTGTCGGTCAGACGATGGCAACTATTTGATCCTACAGATAAGTCAGCACATGGTTAAGAAGACACCGTTTTTTTCGATAGAGCCGTTTTGGCATAATGAGGATGAAATATTTGGAGATCTTATTTTGAACGTCGGAGTTGGGCAAGGTGTGTTGTTTGGGGCTGATCAATCGAGTGGTTTGGAACAATGAGGGGCCCAAGAGCAATAATTTGTTTGCTAGACGTTTTTGGCCGTTCAAATTGAAAGAGAGGTGAGTCTAAAGTTAAGCGCAATTCTCCAAAGCTATGTTTCTATATGGCTTGTGTATCCTATATCTCCATCTCATTCAAAATTTAACGCAACCTCTCTTTAATCATCCGTCATCAACGAAAGTGGCAATAGAGCAAGAACTACCACCAGGGCTGGACCTCCCCAAAACCCTACCCCTATGTACCCCGCCCTCGCCCCCAAATCCAACATACTCCCCGCCCAAAGCGGACCCACAATCCGTGCTAATGCACTCGCCATCGTCTGCAAACCATTTATTCTCCCCCGTCCATTATCAAACTTGCATGTTCGAGCAATAAGTATACTTCCCGAAATGAAGCCAAAATCTGCCATACATCCTTTGGCTGCGAAGAGGATACTAAGCACGATAAAGTTTGCAGGATGGGGAAGAAGTGCTGTGAAAGGGGTGGCGATATAGATTGGAAGAACGCCTAGACTGCAGGAGTAGCGGAAGACGTGCAGGACGGAGAAATGTTTATTTAGGACATTGACGAGGAGTATGGGGATGAACATGCAAAAGCATCCGAAGATAGTGAACATGAGGCCGATTTCTGCGGTATCTGTATGCATGTATTTAGTAAAGGGAAATTAGCCGGGTGATGGAATGATGCAAATGTACCGGAACCAAATCCACCATTGAATTTGAAGGGAAGGTGTGCTTGGAGTGAAATAAGATCTTGTTTGGGATGGGCCATGAACACGGATATGATCGTATCGTATGATGATGAGTGCATAGTTAAGAAGCTGTATGAAATAATGCACATGATTGTTCGCCGATCCAAAACTTGTTTCCATGTTGCTATTGCCGGATATTGTGGTGCTTGAGGGATGACTTCAATAGCGTTGACAAGAGATGGTGCCAAAGTGCTGTTATCCGACAATAGAGGAGCAGACTCCAACTCATCATCTTCCTTATCATTATCTTCTTCGTCTTTCCGTCTTAGTTTGTTCCAAGACTTGCTCGCCGCAGCGACAAACCTTTTTCTTAACATAATTCCATAATCTACTCTCCCCTTCTTACTTTCCAATGTCTCCATATATCCGAAGAAAACAACAAACCAACTAAGTAGAAAGAATACTGCGGCAATGAGGTTAGGGAGGGCGTAAGGGTACCTCTCTAGAAACCTAGCACCGTGTGGCTTTCCAGGCTCAACATGATATGGATTTGCTGCTAGACCGCCCAAAATCGGACCTACAGCCCAACCAAGATTGAGTCCAAGTGGCAAAATGGAGAATGCTATGGTTTGGAGTTCCTATGGTTTCGAACAATATCAGTTTTCAACAAGAGGGAAGAGGATGTGGAAAATAACTTTGTCTTTAACCATCTCCGCTAGGCTCGTTTTGAGAACACCAGCATCTCCACTACTCAAACCCATGAGGGCCCTGCTCGTCAAGATCATCCATAAACGCGTCGAGAATCCGAATAGTAATATGCCAATCATAATCATTATACCACAAATCAAAATCACAGGTTTTCGACCAATACGGTCGGAGATATGACCCCATAACACAGCAGTACCAACTTGACAAATAGAAAATGAGGAAATAGCAAGCCCAACCCAGAAACCTAGCGCTTCAGAAGGAACGCCGACATAGCTCATAAGCATGGGGATGTATGGCAGAGAAGCAGAGTAAGCGAATGGGAATGCAAATCGAGAGAGTGCTGTATGCGCATGTGAACCATGAGTGACCGTGACAATCTTTAGATTTATTAAGATAGCGTACATAAGATCAGGATTTGTCCTAATGGAAGGTCTTTGGGAATCTTCATTCTTGGTATCAGGAGAGACGAAGCCAACGGATTAATTGCTTATTCGAAGGTGGCACAACACCGGTAGCGTTGTCGTGAAAGGGGAATGTCGTCGTAGCTTTGCAACGAAAGGTGGGGGTCGAAGAACTCAAGCACTCAAGACGGATGTCAGAAAACATGGAGTAACTAGTGATGAAATGTCTTGAAACCAACTCTAACTTCAATTCATGCACGCTTGCTGTGCTGTCATGTAAGATTGAATATTTCATGATTACGGAACCTACACCAGCCTGCCACGTGATAACTGGATGACTGGCTCAAATTATACGAGTCACGCTTTTATTCTGCCAGAAAGCGGTGAAAACTGCTCAAATTTCGTTTTGTTGCATATCTAAAAAATTGTTGATGAATGCTTTCTTACAAGTCCCAATTGGGGACTCCCAAAAATTGAAAGTTACATGAACTGGGAATAAGACCACTTCCTGGATCTTATTCCCGGTATGCTAAAAATCTAGATTGGTTTTTTTCACCGCCTTGGCCCATTTGGTGTAAAACGGCAGAATGATGAAGCGTCCACAAGATCTCATTCTAGTTTGAAGCCGATAGTGATATCAAAGAAGGATGTGCAACTGATTTGGATTGCAGAGTTAGGGAGTTGGCTTAGCAGACATGCTCGAGAAAACGATTGTGACAACCAACTCAGGAAGTAGAGGACCTCGCGCGTCTTCAGCTTGACATCTGTGATGAACAATTGCAAGTAATCGCAAGGACTGAAACGAATATATACCCTTGAAATGCATGAAGCTGATCATACAACTCCTTCATATCATTGGTGTCAAATTCTTAAGGCCTTGTGGGCTTCTTGAATAACAAATTACACCTGCTCGAAGGATTATCACCTCGTAGGATATCAGACACTGCCCAGCGGTCTGTGCCTTGGTCCTTGAAAGTGTGGAAAGCGTGTATGTACAAGGAAACTCGGTGCGATCCAAAATGTTCTGTATGCGATGACAGAAGAGACAATGGTCGAATTGGCGGGTCTGATACTTATCCCGCGCCACCGTCGCCACCGACTTAAGAGGCGAGGTAGAGACGCCCAGCAAAGTGGCGGCTTCTACAACGACAGTGAGGATAGGCTCGTACATGCCCAACATGCCGTCAATTTGCTTTGGGTAGGCAGAAATTGCCCGAGGCGATTTCCGAGGCATATCACCAGTCAAAATCATGTCCATAGGAACGAAGTTTGGACGGAGATGTTTCCACTCGTCACCGGTAAGTCCGTGACATGAATCATCAAACATGACTATAGTACAATATTGAACAGCAGTCGTCACAAGATCTCCACGCGTTGAGAGACTGACTCGATGTGAGGGTAGCCCAGGACGAATAATTGCCAAGCATTGCTATGGAGTTTGATTTGCAGAATACTATTCGAAAGAGAGAATTGTCGCGTCGACTGACTCTTCATTGACCTTTTCAGTTTGAGTTTCGGATCATTCTCTGCTTGTGAATGTCGTCTTCATGGCCCCGATATCATACACTGAGATATCAGCAGTGTCGCGCAAATTACAGACATCGATGCTAATGTCGTCGAAATGTTGATCGAGTGAGATGAGAATTTGGATTTTGACAACATTACTGTAATCAGCCAGTCGCCTTATCCAAAAGTCTGAATAAACAAGATATCCGTCGACAACTTAAAGCAGAAGCCTAATAATGGAATTGCCCTTCTCAAGATATTTCACAAGGAATTGTGAAGGGGAAAAAAGTATTAGAGGTGCCATCAATCCGACCCCTGTTGGACCTAAGGAGCACTCAGTCATCCGGTATTCTTCTGAACACATCCAAGACAAACAGTGAGTCTTGTGGCAGGAGGTGAACCAGCCACTCGACTTCCATTGTGCTAGTGCTGTCCGTTATACCGATTGGGGACCGTCGATACACACAATCCATCATTAGCTTTGAAGATTCATTGTAGGACGCACGGTTCGACAAGATTGAAGTATGGCAGACACAGGGTATCCAATAGTTTGGATTAATAGACCAAATTGAAAGCAATATTCGGGAATATTTCAATATAGCTACGGAATTGTTACATAAAAATCATAACTGGAAATGACAGCAAAAAGAATAAAAAATAGGAAATCAATAATATTGGTGGATTTTATATTTCATAATTCTTTTTATTAACAAATCCATATTGGTATGTTTCACATAATAGTTTGAAGATAGTGGTTTTCGACTTACTTGCATTCTGATACTTAAGGCCATAGAGTGATGACAACTATACATATTCTCGGAAAAACAAAAGCTAATGAAACATTCTCAAATTATTTATATTATATTACAGATTACATAACTTTCTTGGCCCGAATACATAGGATTGAATATTTACAAGAATAAGGGATTTCCTCTTTCTAAGATTGTATAGTTTCTCAATAACCTACAGACCTAAGTAGTGTAATTGGTAAACAGTCTGATTCCCTTTCTCAAATATGTTGCCGATCAGTACCTGTCTTTTCTGTTTTCCAAGGTTCAAAATTCGCATTTCAGTCCGCAGGTGGCATGCAAAGTTGAGCCAATGCAGGTCAACTAATTTGGTGCATTTATTCACTGTTGTGATGTGTTGTGGTCTTTGACAATATAGACATGGAGATTTATCATTGAGGTTTGTAGGTACACGGCATCGCTGGTGTTTGTATGGGATATGGACGCCGCGTCACTTCTCTCAAGAATCCACTCTGTCCAATACATGACTAGGAAGAGAAATATGAGTACAATTCTCTCGTTTTCCTTGGGATTTCTTGTTATCTTCTTGCTAGATATTGAGAGGTTTGTAGCAGGATGTGCTATGATCTACTAGGGTATGCTAAACGAATCCTTGCTCTCTTCTTAGTACGAAGTAAGCTTCTTTGAACCATTCGACCTAAATCTTTGAGCTAATTCATGTATTCTGGGGTTCCGGGAAAATTCCCTCTTGAGAGCGCAATCGATTTTTCAAACGTATAAATAATAAAATCGACCCGTAATTAATGATAATATCGATGGGAAAGTCGATCGCAACCAGCGTAAGTAGTCCCGCATGCTATGTTCCCAATAGAGGTTCAGTAGGTGAATCAAGAACTCAGAAGTGGTATTCAGTTCAGATCAGTTATGTATTCTCCCTGAAATCGGTCTGCATACTCTTCTACACTGTTTGTACGTGTTGCCAGCTACGAACCTGAAGCCATTCAGAGCCACATGGATACGCGTTCGGTTCAATTCAGCGTTTTCAGCTTTTTCTAAGACGTCCTGTTACGACAATTATACTATTCAACATGTCTACTTTGAGATACGGTTAGGACACTTCGATAAGGTAAGAGCGGATCCAATACGCCTGTGGGTTTCACGATTAATTAAATTTGGCTGTGTTTATTTGAAAGGCATAAAGGGGGAGGGATTGATCGATGTTGAGGGTATTCACTGTGGGATATCTTCACACATGAGCTAGGGTCCATGGAATATGACTGTTTTACTAGGAAAGATCTAAGATTTGTAGAGTACTGATGGGACCAACTCGATCTGCTTTTCAGTCGGCCATGTAATATGTTTCCAGGTCTCTAGTTATAATTATCAACAGGAGTTGAGATCTTCGAACTAATAAATTCATTGGTGGTATTGACTTACGTAATCATTGCAGTGCTGGCAGAAAAGGGCGGTGTGATAGCAAGCAGACTTCACTCAACCTCCACCTCTTACTCTAATCATCATCATCTTACCAACCTACATTTATATACCAGAAATTTGAAGTCGAGGTCGAGTGGTATGGCCAGCTTCGATGGCTTTCAAGTCTATATGTATGAAGTCAGTTTAATCTTCATCTATCGGATGTTCAAGACCGGATGTTGGAGACTGGATGTTCGAGAACCAGTTCAGGGGATGCCAAATCTATCCAGATAAAGCGTAGCCAGGAGGCTAGGAACTGCGTACTACTGTTGATCTCACGGTACTCAGGACTCCCTTATGAAGCAGATTTCTCGGAGCTTTTTTCGATAAATCGGACCATGTTCCTAAACCTGCACACTGATTGCATTAACCCTCCACTTACTTTGATACCACCACCTACGCCTTCCCCTACCCCTTTCCCTCTCGTTTCCCTTCAATTCATATACAAATCATGGCCGAAGTTTCTCGGATTGATACTTCTCGGACCATGGGTGCCGTGCCGGGTTCTTAATCTACTTCCAATAAGAGACAAAGATCCATGACTTTTTAAGGACTTCTGGCCCTTCATACCTTTCCTATTAAATCCTCATTACAGCTGTCTCTTAGCTCTCTTCGCATCCAGGACAAGCGCTTTAATAACGAAAACCACGCCACCCCCAGATCTGTCCGTTTTTATGGAACTTTCTATGTTGAACACCCTTGTCTGAAGTCTCTATTTTCTCATGATTCAGCAAATAGAACCAAGATTGTATCTTATGGCAGCTGCATGAGATAGAGTTCTTTGGTTCTTTGATGTTTGGAATCCATCCAGATAAAGACCAATAGCCGGGCAACCATCCTCCTGTGTGGTTGTCTCACCGACCCATGGCCCAACAATATCTCATAGATACAGCTCAGACTTATCATTTTTGATAATTGAAATCTAGACACTACCTTCAAAACAACAATCTGAGTCAATCTTCGAACAATTTTTTCCAGAACTTCTATTTTTTAACTCTAGGTGCTATTGCTGCGAAAGTTCTAGATCACCCTAAACCACCCCAAACAAGAAATTCCGAAAGGTACGTGTCTTTTATTACCCGAGTCTTTACTGGCCTTGCACATCTCAATTAACTTTCTCTCCTACCCTCTTTTTGAGTTTTTCAGTTCTGCTCTTTATATCTCTGGACCGTACCAACTCATAAACCTCACAGGTATCTTCATTGATGAGTTACACTCCTTGTCCAATGAATCTTGTAGCACTGTTCCTTCTTCTCAAAGAACCTCAGAGCTTTAAGCCAGTATCCTTACTGAGCTGGGATCCTCTAACAGCTGTACTCTATTGCACGGAGAGCTGTTATACCCGGCGAAGAGACCTATATCAACATGATCTTTATCTAGCATGCAAATCGTTGCCGACCTGAATCTGACGAAGTACATGGGATACATCTTTCTGAAATGGATAATTCTTACCATTGTCCGGTCTTTTGAAACCCAAGAACCTTCGACACATGTCATTTTATCCTCTTCCTGAAAAGTACTGTCAAATTCATCTTGCAAATTTGCCACGACTTCAAGGAAGCAGAGAAGCAGTTTGCCACAGGTCTATGGGTCACAATCACACAGTCATCACAGCCAATCATAGCAAGGCGTTTCCGTTTGTAAAATCAAATACAAATTTGGTACCAGGTCATCAGCTAATCGTTGCAAGGCTCGATGACCAAAAGAAGTCTGGGGAGCCGCAAATCCGATGGCATCCAACGCACCAATTTGAAAGGAATCCTAATACCACGACCGGCGTAACACGAATCATATTTCCATCAACAAACGAAGCAACACACTAGC
Organism: Sclerotinia borealis F-4128; assembly: GCA_000503235.1. NCBI lineage: Eukaryota > Fungi > Ascomycota > Leotiomycetes > Helotiales > Sclerotiniaceae > Sclerotinia > Sclerotinia borealis. The sequence goes on from KI628542.1 coordinate 345,424, forward strand.
AATTATAATCCGTAAAAATCACAAACGGTACGCAAATGAATTTTACAGCTGTAGAATATCAGTAATCGTACAAGAAGTATGGCGAGAGGATGTGGTATTTACCTTAACACGAAACGGAATCAAATCATCTCAGCATCGTTCAATGATTGTGATAATTGAATTGACCAAGAACTCGGTCTGGAAAATTGGATTCTTGTCGCATCATGGTCTCGATCCTGCCCAAGGTCTCCATAACGCCAGCTCTATGCGTCAAATTGGTAATTCTGTTGAATAGCAATCCAATGGCAGGTAAACCAACCAAAGGAAAGCCACCATTCATGGCCTTGATGGTCATGTCGGAGCGTGGAGACCTATTAGGTCTGGTGTAGTGGACATCCTGAAATTCAAACTGCAGGTAACGATCATCTGGAAGAGTAAGATCGATAAGGTTGGCCTCAACAACCACTGATTCGAGCAATGGAATCTCACGAATCATTCTTGCAACTTTTTGAAAGTTGTCATGGAATTCTTGGACTGGCAGACAAACATGACGGATCATACTAAATTCTCCGCGATATTTCAAGGCGCTGATGTACCCAAGTGGTGGTGCTTGGCCATGGAGGAAACGTAAAGAGACGAAGTCGATAACGTCGACATCTGGATTGACGAAAACGCCCTTCTTTTCACCGTGATACTTCGAAGAGTCTAGATGAAACATTGGTCGGTAAACGCCGACCATTGCGGTAAGAGCACCCTTGCAGGTTCTGAGGAATCGCGGACGCTTTGCGCCGGTAACTGTGTATTCATCATCGTTGGGATGAATCGCAACATTGACATCTTCTTCAATAATTGTGATAATACGCGAATGATCGGAGGACACCATAGCCCAGATCTTGTTTCGAAGCTCGATGGCAAGCTCGCCGAATAACTGGAAGCTTGATGCTGGGGGTGGAGCCATGACCTGGACTACCGGGACGATTGCGCCAACTGGCGTGTGTGGTCCGGAATTCTTCTCAAGGTCAAGCCAACCAAGTCGCTCCACTTGTTGGTCATCGATTTTTGCAACAAGCGCGAGATCGAGCCATTGAGCTCTAGTGAACTCAGCGACGGTTGCAATTGGTGTTCCAGCGAACAAGCTGATGTTATAGCTACCCAGTACGTCAGCATGATACATCGAAAGTTGATGCCGAAACAGGCGCGCTTTGATAGCAAGTACTTACTCGATGGAAGACATGGTGTCAAGAGGTATTAAAAGGTGTGAAGACGTCAAAGTAAGATCGTTGATTGGTTTTGCGGTGTCGATAGAAACGACACCGAAACTTCGGGGAGAGGTGTGTGCTTGGCTGTGTTCTGTGTTCCTGGTGTCGATAAGAACGATAAGGAAACGTGGAGTCAAGAGGTGTATAGGTTGTGTTCCTGCAGCCGATAAAAACGACGGAGGAGCCAGGAATTTAAAGACTGATGCAGCGTAAGTAGTTGCTATTTTTCAAAAGCTTTGGGGAGATTCGAAAGATGTCAGCAGAGCGAAGGATATAAATCACTTACAGATCGATCGGAGGAATCCTGAGGCTTGCTTCTGGTGCCAAGGAAAGGACACAGAAATGAAGACCGCTAATAGGACTGTTGCAGCGTAAGTAGATGCTCGGTTCTTAAAAGCTAACACGAGATTGCAGAATAGAAATACTTACAGATCGAACCTCAAGAGAACTTGTAAGTCTTTTCTGGTGACAAAGAAAGGCCACAGAAATTTGGTCTCGATGGGGAGCTGAAATGAATCTCGAAGTCGATAAAGAACGATAGAGAAACTTGAAAGTATTGGATCTAAACTGTTGCGGAGTAAGCAGATGTTCAGATCTTAAAGAATACGACAGAGTGGAAGACTTTAACACTGACAGATCGAATATATTGGAAGAAAATTGTAAGTTGAGATTGAAGAGCTAATTTGAAGGTTAGTACTACAGCCTTCGATCTTGGTGTGCTGTGTGTAAATGTTTTGAACGAGGAAGATATAATTCAAGTAGACAGAGGTTGAGTGTCAGAGGTATGTGTTATAAAGTGAAGAAAGATGAGAAAGAAATACATCTGCGACAAGGTACCACATGGGGGGAAAAGTTTGGGGAAATTAGGGATAAGTGAAGTTGAGGGATGAGTGGTACAGAATTGAAGACGAGAAGGAACTTGTAGTACAAGCGACGATGAGCGCAGAGATGTCTCTGAAAGTAAATTGGGTTTATGGGTGACTTGTGGGAATCTCGACAGTGTGGAGTGGTAACGGTGGTGTTAATGAAGTTGAAGAAGCGAGGAGTGAGGAAGTAGGCAAACTTGATATCAGTTTGAAAGAATTGACTTACTGAAGTGCGGTGATCTTTTACCAAGAGTGGTGGATGGCTTCGAAAGAAAATGCTATTACGATGAAAGTCAGCATTGGTGGTTGGGAGGCTGTTTGATAAGAAGTAGCCAATCTTCACTGAAAGTTTAGGATGGAAAGGCCGCGATATTGATTGCGAAAATGTTCAGATTCCAAGGATGGTACTTACTTCAGCTGATTGAAGGTTGAATTGTCTGTACAAGGCCTGTGATAACCGTGAGTTTTTGATCGATCGTTGGGTTCTTCTGTGGTGAAATGGAGTATGGAGAGACTTTGATTTAGAGGGGACTCGAGGAAGATGCAAGTGCTTCTTTTATATAATAATCTTGGAGCACTTACAATAGAATCAAAAGCAGAAATATCTTCTCCCAAAGCGATGGGTGTTGTTAAAGAGCGTCTTTGGTATTGTCTTTCCTGAAGGTTTATTGTTTAAAATTTGTCAAAAGTGGTTATTGTGGGAGAGAACAATAAAGTCCGATTATTATAGCCGGGTTGCTAGACAGCAACCAGGCTCGACAAGCACAACCCTTTAGCGAGCGAATAGCATCACGAGAAATTCAGGGCTTCCAACATCGCTTTTCTTATGGCCTTACCTTGCTAGGTATGAGGATAAAAGGAATGCCTTATGGCGGAAATATCTTTGGTAGCAGCAAGGAGTTTATGAACTGGATATGTTAGTGAACCAAAATGTTGTAAATAGCTCTTCATTAGACACCAACCATACCTTTATCGTACCAGCTAACCTCATACCACGTTCTATATCTTCTCCAAGCCTCGAGCTTGAAAATTTACCCGCGTAAATCTATCGGCCTGCTTGTGATGACAAACTAAGCTACCCGAAGACTTCTCCATTGCAATACTCCCTGCCTCATGTGTCCTGCAGCCACTACAACAATGGCATTATCTGGAACAAACTTGTACTTTGTAACAGTCGATTCGCCTCGGAAGTGTCACGATTACAGTCTTGTCGAACGCAATGCCAGCCATACAGGACCTGATTGCTTTATCAAAACGTCGCCATAAAGCCATAGCTACGCCTTCGTAAGTCTCGTCCCATGTTGTTATCTTCGGACCGATCCAGCGAGTTACACACAAATCATAAAGCCGATTCGACATACATGCTACGTGGCCCTTCTTTTCGTATGCTGATCCGATCTTCAGTGCAGGCTCGCGCATACCAAAAGGCTTCGGCAAGATAGTGGTTAGGTGCTTTGAGTATCGGGTGTATTAGGATGAGAAGTCGGAATACATGTGATACTAGTGCGAAATGGGGGGTAAAGGAAAGGAAGGAGATTCTGCAGCATCGTTATATGGATTAGGTTTGGAAGGATGGGCTCGAGCTGGACCACCATCGGACTCGTCTGCAGAAGATGGTCTTGTTACATGTACAGTCGGCGCCGGGAATGAGGTATTCATACTACCTGCATGCTATCAACGTACATTGATTGTGTTGCTGATTATCTATACCTATGTCTTCATGGTCGATAGAGCTTGATATCTTCGTTGGATCTGGTGCGCCCTCGGTGTTTCTTGAAGATTCGCGAGAAAGGATGGCTTTGGTTGATGCACCGAGGTGAACAACCTTTCTTTTATAGAAGAACTTTCTGTCGCCACTAAAAAGTCCAGCTGCGTGTTGAAGAGAGGGTGTGGGCTTATGAGGAGGAAGGGAAACAGGTGAAAAGTTACCCTGATCTTAGAAAATGCTGTTGTATCAAGGAGGTTGAGGAAGCATGAGCTCCGGCCTTTATACCCCCGGGACTTTCCCTTCTTGCGTGATCTGGGTATGGATTGCATGCTCAGATGAAGTGCGGTCTCGGAAGGTAACGAGGTGGGTGTGGGGAAAGGGGGAGTGGGGAGGGGGGAGGGCAGGTGAATATCTTGGGAATTAGGAAGTTTACTCCATCTCGGACACTTTGCTAACGTTCAAAAGTAAGACCATTCGATCCTGCCAGTACGGCAATGCTCGACACTCTCTCTTGGAAACTATACATACAAGACCGCAGAGTTCAAAACTACACCCACCTATCACTACTGCTATGCTATACCTTCCCATTGCATGTCTGCAAAATATTCAAATATCTTCCCTCCTTCCCTCCTTTACTCCCAGGCCAATCTACAAATTCTTGATCGGAAATATGGAGGAACTTCGAAGCTCGGACATTGAGGATGGGAGGGTACTCGGTAGTACTTTCATTACTTACGTAGACCCATGAGAAATTTGAAGGAGCAGCAATCGAGGTTTACACATTTGTATGGGTTTCTCGATATAATCACTAGTTGAAGAAGTCAATAGCAGCCATGCGGACATTTGGGAGCATGATAATTAACCTTCGGATCAGACTTACTACGTTACGATGGGAGAGGTTCATACTGATGTAGTGCACATATCTGGAAGGAGATATGGTTTTGCACTACGCCGGTCTGCGTTACATGATCTATAGATCCAGAAATTTCCTTCATTATTTCAGATTTCGGGTATTGCGGTAAGGCATCCTTATATTTCCAGTTCAGGATCACCATCGTAATTATTGCTTCATTATTGACATTCTCGGGTGCAGGAGAGCAACTAAATGAAGTGTCCTGTGGTAGAATGCTGACATGTACTGGGGCTTGAAATGCTGCTGATATACTCGTATGTAGTTTTTTCTCTGATCTATGTACGTCGATTTTTGCTCGGTCATTTCTTCTGCTTTTGGCTGGCTCGTCTTACATGATACGTATTCTCGAGAGAATCAACGCTCTACATATTTGGGAACAGCGAACGGCGAATATCAAAGTATGAAGATATCTGGAGTGCGGGCTGCATACCGCAATTGTCTTAGGAAGCTGGGTGGGGATGGAGGTTACCACTTTCATATGTTCACTTCATTCCAGTATTCATTATCAAGCTCTGTATATCCTTCCAAACAAATTTCTAGATTCGGCGGCATCTGTATATACCAGGAAGAGGCAAAAATATTTCTATATACAACAACGTAGCGTCTTGACCACCTCATTCATTCAATCATCTAGACTTCTTCTCGTCCAAGCATCTATGATACCAATTACATTATATACATACTCCTTACCTCAATATACCATAAAACCCCAATGAATATAGTATTTCTCCTCCCCAATCATCTCTGCCCCCCCATTCCCCACCCCCCTCCCAAAAGAAGATATCTAAGCGAAAAAGCACTATAAGAGAAGCAATGAACACCGCATCGCGATTTTGTACATGATGTTTTGCCCTTATTGTTATTCCCTGCAAATACGGTGAAGTATTTATCAAGGAATCATTCCATCGCTATGTTATAACTATATATTATGACCATGAAATGAGAAAGGTACTGTAGAAAGAAGGGGCTTAGAAACATAGGATTGCCTATTATACTTCACGGATATCGATCTAATTTAATAGTCATTGATAATCTTATGGACATTGTTCCACCTCTCATACAAGTACAGTACAACCAACTACTCCAACACCGAATTTGAATCTTGACTTCGCTTCACTTCACTTAACCAATACATGCACCTCTATTTTCTCCTTTCTCCTTTCTCACCTCTCTCTCCTTCAACTCAATTTCCAAATCTTAAAGTTCAAACATAGATCAATAAATGTCTCTCCTCTTATATCTACATCCCCAATCCAACCTCCAACCTCCAAACACCCTATCCTCATATCCTCATCCTCATATTCATCAAAGTAAACAACCAAAGTAAATAATCAACAAACAATATCCCTCAGTCTAAACTTTTCACTTTAAACAAAAATGAAAATAACTAACTCAAAATGAGAAAACCTCACTCCCAAAATGAAATTCTCTTCAGCTTCAGCTTCTACTCGAATATATAATATGAAAGTATTACTGCTACTTACTTTATTACTTAGGTATGGCCTGCTTGCTATTATCTACTATTTATTGTTATAAACTATATCTATACCTCGATCTAGATCAATATAACGAATAATAAGCAAAAAGTAACGAGTATACCAATACCGATACCAATACCGACACGGATATGATATCAGACTTCTATCCTTACAAAGCTAATTGTGAGATTGGCTTTCAAGCGTGATGTATGGTATGTGGTATGTGATATCTGCTATCTGCTCACTTGTTGGAAGAAGTGAGGAGTGAGAGTGAGAGTGAGAATGGGAGTAAGAATGAAAGTGAAACTGAGAGCGAGAGTGAGAGTAAGAGTGAAGAATAAGATGAGAGGACATAGGATACAGTAGTGAGAAGGATAGGATGTCTAGAGTGAGTTTCGAAGACAAGACAAGAGAAGAAAAGATAGAACGAAAAGGTAAAATGTTGGAAAGATGTACCTATGTAGAATGAAATCTGCCAGTTCCAACTTCCAAGTAAGCAAGTTTCCTATCCAATATGATATATCTGGAAGAAAAAAAAATTACATTCGAAAAACCACCCTAAGTTTGCCAGAGGGCAATATCCACCAATTAAACTGGGTCACAAGACTGCCAATTTTCTTGCGTATCTCAAAGTATCTTGATATCATCACAAATGTATCAGCATAGGAAATCGGCCTGTAAGTATAGGTAGAGTTGTCTATTATTCAATTAATCAACCATCAGCGCCAATCTTCTACACCTATGCCAACCCCTTTCCCAGCAATTCTTCTCCTATCTCTTTGATTAAGGCTTCTTTTGGAAATGCCTTCGCCTTGCCCAGAATCGTCCCTTGAGCATCCATACTTTTCAATAAATCTACCAGCTCTCCTCCTTTCGGGCTCCCAAATACCAAATGACCAAACGCCAATAGATACCCCTTTAATGCTTCTGGGGATTCCTTTTCTTCCTGTATAGCTTCTAGTAATGAGGCGGCGAGTTCTATTTGTTCGCTTTCTGGTAATACTTCTTTATGGTCTTCTATGCGGAGACTGGAATTTGCAAATGCCATGTTGAAGGCAAGACTTGCGGCTGCGACGCGAACGTTATGATGTGCATCATCAAGCAGCGAGGTGGTTATTAGTTCAACGAGGGGATGAGTAAGGGTCGGACAACCGAGGATATGCTGAGGGTATAGGGGACTTGTGAACAGATTACAGGCTGCTTGAAGTGCGACTAAACGGAGTGAGTAAGGGCAATCTTTGAGACTATCAACATATGTGAATAGAGGAGCAATGGTTTTGTGACTCTTTTCCTCGGCATAGTAGCCACTAAGTCTGGGATCCACAAGAGCACATCGAAGGAGATCAACTATTGGAAACATAATTTCCGTTGGTAAATTGGAGGGGGCTTCTCGTAGAAACCAACTAAAGGCATCGAGATCCGGAAGATGGGTTTGCGCTGCAGGTTTCGAATACTCCGAGACAAAATGGAGAACTCCTTTAATAGCCGCATTATCAGCAGCAGGTCCCATTTTTGCTTTGAGTTTTTCAAGTGGGGGGACTTTAGTGTAAATGACTGGCAGTAGATCTAGTGCTCGAAGTGCTGGTAAACGTAAAGATTCGTGTGCATGAGGCGGGAATGCCATTTGTACCAGAAGCTGTACATTTCCTCGCAGGGACGCCGCATCTCCTCCCGCCCAGCGTTTCTCCTCCTCGCCTCGTAAGTATGTCGCAAACGAGGGTGTAGCGTTAACACTATATTTTGTGGCAATCTCATACGACCGGGAGATATCAACTAGTATGAGGATGGCTTTGCGTCCTGCATCCTTTGCAAGTTGCTCAAATACAGGATATAGAGTCTTGCAAGGGGCGCAAGTATGAGAGGTAAAGAAAATGACTGCACATTTCTTCCTGGCCAATCTTAAGAGATTATCTAATTCGGTGGAGGTTGTTGCGTGCCGAACTTGGGACATCGATGTCTGCTGCTGCGGATCCTCCGAGCTCTGTATACCCAAAAGGCCGCCATTATTCATACTATTCAAGGTAACGTAATCATTGAAGCGCGGTTGTATCATTCTGCCAAACGGAGTATTGAGTACAGTCTCCGGAAGATTCGTAATATAGTCGGGGATTCCACGACCAACCAGAAAAGTAGCGAAATCGTTCGAGAAGTTGTTGCAATTGTGTTTCCAGAGATCATACGCCTACAAACGATTAGCTCATGGCCAGAGGCGTAATATCGGAGGAGAATTCACCTCAAAGGTATAGATCGCTTTCAAAGACTCGAGATATTCCAGAATCACATCCATAGGCAAATCCGTTTTCCCTAATTCCAAAACCTGCAATGGCTTGCCTAGGTGAGTTTCCCCGGGCCTAACAGTTTTGACCCCTCCATCATAGGTATATTCGATGCCCCCGAAAACGACTGAAGTATGGTAGATAGCGTCAATCTGGACGCCCAATAAAGCTCCAGACAAATTGCGCGCTAAGCCCTTCGACAGATCATATATGTATAGCTGGACGTTCATTATTCTGTCCCTGTGATTATTGAGTAGGTAGGTAATAGAAAGATGCGTATTCAGAGCAGAGAGAGATAGGATAAGCGCAAATTAGTGGAAGAAAGTAGAAAAGTAACAAGGAAATAGAAGAGAAACCAAACTTAGGGAGTTGATTGTGGTAACATTATTAACAATTTCATATAGAGCACAAATGCTATTCCATAACATTCTATGAAAGCCATGAGATCAATGAATGAAGGCAACTTCAAGCTGACGATGAGTTCGGAAACTCGGTCGAAGGGTGTGATTTTAACAGATTACTAATAAATCACTGATATCAGACCCCTTTATGATAAGGTAAAGTCTTTATCATATGAATAATTGATATTTACACACCCTACAAGCCTCCCTTCATTCTAATCAACCAATCACTTATCTCCGCAATCATAAATTCAGCCACAGTCCTCAAATTTAATGCAAGGGTGAAGCCAAATCCGTCCCCCCTATTGCTATTTTTAATTTTTTGCCTTTACTTACTTAGAGTTATTCTTGTCCTGATAACTGCTCCAAAGGATCTGGAACTTCACCAATCCTTCTCTTTTCATTTCTGAAACTTTCACTCGTTTTTTGAGCCGCTGGTATTATTACAGTAGTTGTTAGTTCTACTACTTCTCGCTCTTTCGCAGATGCGACGTACTTCTGTTTCTCGCCCATCGAAGAGTATATCACACGACACTCACGACAAACTTACAAAACATAGTAATAAGTCCGGCGCAAACGAAAGCGCCTCTTTCAAACTGGAGAAATCAAAGAACGCCAGAATGACCCAAAGTCAGCGGTCAAGATACTTGAAGACAGGAGGAATTCTGCTCTTCGTTATCTTCTTATTCTATTATCTGTCCCCAAAAGGTACGCAGGTATCAAACACTGGTATGCCACAATTAAAAGTCTTAATATATCATTGTCTAACGTACAATAGTTGGAAATGCCGTCGATATAGTTAAAAGTGGAAATGATGGACAATCGCCATCCGACTCGACATATGGGACAACGAAGTGCTCGAAATCCTCTAGCAAGTCGAAACCGATTGTTCAATATGCCATCATGATCGATGCTGGCAGTACCGGTTCTCGAGTTCACGTATATAAGTTCAATAACTGCGGTCCTTCGCCAGAGTTGGAGCACGAAGAATTCCAAATGACGGAAAAGAAAGATGGAGGTTCCGGATTGAGCTCCTTTGGAGCCGACGCTGAAGGCGCCGCAAAGAGTCTCGATATGCTTATGGATGTTGCAGTGAAAACTGTTCCAGACGCACTTAAGTCTTGCACTCCTGTGGCTGTTAAGGCTACTGCTGGTTTACGAAAACTTGGTCCGGAATTGAGCACCAAAATTCTTGAAGCTGTTCGTACCAGATTGGAGACTGTCTATCCGTTCGCGGTTGTATCAGATGAAAAGGGTGGTGTCCAGGTTATGGAAGGTACCGATGAGGGTGTCTACGCTTGGATTACTACAAACTTTTTACTCGGAAACATTGGAGGCCCAGCTCCTGGAGTTACTGCAGCAGTTTTCGATCTTGGTGGAGGCTCGACCCAAGTTGTCTTTGAACCCAAGTACAAATTACCTGAGAAAATGGCCGAAGGTGATCATAAATACAAGCTTACGTTTGGTGGAAGAGATTTCGAGCTTTATCAACACTCTCATTTGGGATTTGGTCTCATGGCTGCCCGTGAAACTATTCACAAGACTCTCATCGATGACGTTCATGCGGCTAATCCTACGGATCTCGCTTGGGCCGCATCGCCAATCGTCAACCCTTGTATCGCACCAGGCATGAACCGTTCGGTCGATGTTGCATTCGACGAGAAACATCCTCTTCGTTCTAAATTAGGAGAGAGCAACGAATTCGTCATGAAGGGCCCTTCTTCCCCATCCCCAGCTCAATGTCGTAAGCTTGCAGAGAAGATCCTGTTCAAGGAAGCCGAATGCAAAGTTGCACCTTGCTCCTTCAATGGTGTTCATCAACCCTCTTTAGAAAAGACCTTTCAACACGAGGATGTCTATACTTTCTCATACTTCTTTGATCGTACAGACCCTCTCGGAATGCCAGAATCTTTTACTCTACGGGAATTGCATGATCTTACCAGCCAAGTTTGTGGCGGTGCCTCTCATTGGGATATGTTTACTGCTATTCCTGATGCTATCAAGGAATTGAAGGATAGACCCGAATGGTGCCTTGATTTGAACTTCATGATGGCTTTGTTGCACACGGGTTACGAAATGCCAATTGATAGAGAGGTCAAGATTGCAAAGAAGCTCAAGGGTAATGAGCTTGGATGGTGTCTTGGTGCTAGGTATGTTTTATTCCTTCCCTAAAAATATTTGATCTAACTGTCAATAGTCTTCCATTGCTTGAGGCAGGCTCCGGATGGACATGTCGCGTTAAGGAAGTCTCTAAATGATCATGTAATGAGCTGCAAGATATGTATGATTCATGGATGACAGGCGTAATGAGGGGATTGACTTGAAAAGGTCTCAAAACTTAGCAGCTTCAAAGAATGAGAGGTGTCAAAGCTGTGTCTTTATACAATGGCTTGATCAAGTAAATAATTCATGACATTTTATTCTTTTCCCATCCATTATGAGATCAAATACCTTCTGTGAGCTCTCTTTCCTAAACATCATCCAAATTTAGGAAAGCTAAATGCAGCACATCAAAGCATTTCCGCAGCCAAAAGTATGTATGCCATCATATCGAGTGGCGATTTACAGTTGTACACCACGAATAAATCCCTTGCTGATTGGCGAATCCGCCTCGTGGTTGCCATTTTGTACATTTCACGTGATTACCACTTTGCGTTTTCGTGGTAGACGTCATTATTGACGTGTGCCCAGCCATCGAACATAGGTAAATATGATATGATACCTCGACATTAAGTTACAATTCCATTGATACAATAATTAACTACGAGCAAAAGTCCATTCTTGTCACTCAAACCCATTCAGCTAATATGCAATTAATCCCAACCCTCACACTTCTCTTGATCGCCGGCTTCAAGCTTAGCTCAGCCCTCGTCGTATCTCCAGAATCATACGATTATGATTCTTTGGAATCCAGCCACACTCATACTGATAAGATTCGCTCATTGAAAGGTATTCAGAAAATGTATGTAATGCACCACACCTATCCCGTATCATATAACCATGCCAGTGTCCTCATCTCATCCTAACATTCTTCTAGTCTCAAAAAAGCAGATATCATTCATGATGTGCTCGATCCCTTCATCCCCTCCTGTTATCTCGCCCCCTCTTACTCCCTTTCCTCTACACAAAAAGATGTCAAATTGGGAAACACAATCAAGCCTGCAAAAACACAAGAAGCACCTTCGATCAAAATATTCTGTCCGGGGAAAATGACAGTTTCGGGTGGTCTAACCATTATTCTAACGGATCCCGATGCGCCGTCGAGGGGTAATAATAGTCTGTCTGAAATGTGCCACTGGATTGCCCGGGTACCGGAGGTCGTGATTGGAAAACTGGGTATAATCGCTGATCTTAATGCCACGGATTTGGTGTCAGTAGTTGATTGTGAGTGTAATACATTACTCGTACAGAAAATAAACACTGGGGCGGACACATGCTAACGAGAAGTAATAGATAAAGCCCCAGCGCCCCCAAAGGGAACAGGGAAACATCGATATGTATTTGTACTATTGGAGGGCGCGAATGATGATCTCAAGACGCCGGAGGAGAGGAAACATTGGGGGTTTGAAGAGCCGGGGAGTGGGGTGAGGGAGTGGGCGGAGAGGGAAGGTTTGTCGGTTGTGGGGGCGAATTTTCACTATGAGAAGTTTCATGCGGAGAAGGAGAGTACGTTTGAGGCGCAGTTCTGGTATTGAGTGGTTGGTGGTGATATGTGAGAGGGAAGGGGGGGAAGTTGATGTGTAATTTTGGGATAATACATATAGGCTTCATTAATGGAACTTGTTTTTCTCATTACTCGTACTTGGTAGTATACCGTTATATGGGTTTCGTAACGAACACTTAGGGGCTATTGATCATCATCACGGTATCTTTATAAATCACTAGGAACATACCATGCATGTCCTATTTCATGGCCCCAAGACTCTCCAATATTCTCACTCATCTCATACTCGAGTCTCGACCGACGTTCCAAAAAAAAAACATAATCTTTTAATGCTACAGCAGCATGTCAGGATAACTTCTCAATTTCCATGGATGAAACTAACTGTCTTTCGAATACATACCAGCAATATTGATCTATTCGGGAATATATCAATGATAGTGCCAGTGTACATATAGGAACATTACAGTAGCAAATTATGAAAGTTATTTTAGGTAGAGGGAGGAGAGAAGGGTTGCAAGGAGGGTGGAAACTTGAAAGAAGGTCGATGAAAATGAGAGGATGATGGAATGATGCAATGATGTTGAATTTGATTCAGAATTCAGAATGATGGCTAGAAGAGATTATTGCGAACGATGACTTGGATTGGAAACTATGGATGAAAAGCACAGAGTCGCAAATAGCTTGTCGTTTTAAGTGCATAGGACACGCAAATATGAAGAAAGACCTGGATAGAGTAAAACAACGATACATTTTATCCTCTATTCTAAGTAACCCAATCCAATCCAATCCAGCAACAGAACTCCTCCCAAATCACAAACCAAATGAAGATGATAAAATGAATCTGACCCTCTATCCCGAATACGAAGCACATCAACATATTACCAGAATTCCTCCCTAAGAAAGAAATAGACAAAAATATATCGAGTAGATACTCCGTCCAAGTTCATACCAAAATTTTTTTACCTCGACTCGGGCTCATTATATCTCCAAATTACTCGAGTATATCGCCAAAACTCCTTGCAAAGAAAACGATAGAAAAATAAGAAATTTGAAGGTACGCAAATAGACAGATAGAAAGAATGTCATAGGATAGGATATGACTCGAGCCAACAACCCAACAACCTAACACACACTTGCCTTCTCTCGCGCTAGCGAAGTCGGAGATCGATGGGAAGATCTGGTGGGAATGGTAAGTTAGTGGCTCTCTCGAATAGTATGTATGTTAGGTATGTATCTGGAATTCTCTCTCCTATTCTTACCAATTCGCTTAAATATGTATGTATAGCATCGACATACATCAACATAAAATCAGCCATAAATTCCCTCCAGCCCGCTCCACTAGCGTTCAACACTCATACCTTCCACCCCCCGTATACCGATATGTCCTTCCATTTCCCTGATAAACGCCAGAAGCTCTTCGGATCGACCAAACACTATCCACAATTCCTTCACTGGCCACATCGCTTGCAGTGATACCATTGGTCCCTTGGCGTGGATCGTATGGTACATATTTTATATTTGGTTTTGATAGTGCTTCGAATTCTTGCTTTGGTGTTGCTGCGAAAACTTCCCTTGAATAAGAATACTCCCTAAGTGAATCTTTCTCATCATATTCGAATTTCGATCTGTTCTCCTTCGTACGGAACCCGGTGGGTGGTTTTCTAGACCGGGATATATGTACAGGAGGTGTATGCAGCGGTGATGGTGATGGTGATGGTGATGGTGATGGTGATGGAGTCCTACAGTATCTAACATCAGATTTAAACCTTACAAGAATCTAGAAGGCTCTAATGAAGCATACCTCTCTGCAGACAGCTCACAACTAGGACATTTCCGCTTCTTATAAATATGTTCCGACCGTGGGTGCGTAGTAGGTGGTTTTCCCTTTGTAAACGCTTCGCAAGATGTGCATTTCTCTTGACTCTTCGATGGTTTCCATGTGATACAAATGCACGTATATATAATAAATAACTCAGTACAAACCCCGCATTGCTTCTCCCTACATTTCCGACAATGCTTATGATCCTTTGAGAAATGCGGACGAAAATCAGGTCTAGTGGTTGGAGATGCCCCTTTGCAATTTCGACATAATTCCCTCTTGGCTTCGTCCTCGATCTCAACGCAACATGCGTAGACCACGAAGGGAAATATACACGTGGTGCATTTCTCCAAGTTGAAGTTCTTTTTTTTGCAGATTTCCTCGGAGCAAGCTCCTGGTTTTCTTTCGAATTTTAGGGTATGGGTGGTGCTTCGGCGGCATTTGGGGATGTCGGGATTCAGAGGGTTGGTGGCGAAGCATGAAAGGCATTCCCCGATGTGACAGCATTCCGTAGTTGTGGTTTCTAGATGGCCACAGCTGTAGGCTTTACATGTTATTACGCAGTCTTTGCACCTTGGAAGAGGTTTGGCATATATTATGGGACTGTCCGTCATTCTACTTGTTGTATTGTATCGAAAATATCTAGTAGATGTAGATGTAGAAGTTTTATCGAAGAAATGTAAATAGTTAAGAATTTGCTAAATAGATGTATGTTGATAAAAAAGAAAAAAGAAAAGAAAAGAAAAGAAAAGAAAAGAAAAGAACGCTCAAACCAGCGAACCCCAGCCCTTTTAAGCCTACCCAGTGGACCTTAAAGTGACTCCTAAATAAAAAGCCATTTCCCATAATGAATCAATGAGTGCCATAGATATGAGTCTATACTTTGCAGTCATCGGTACAAATATCGCCTCAAAAAAAGAATCATGTTCTCATCCAACCCCCTAATCAGCCGAAATCTTCCTGTCCCATCTTGCCATCTTGTCATCAACTTCCAAGAAACAAATGAATAAAGAAACTCTCAAATAGCCTTATCATCATACGTAGACCCCCCACACTCATAGTCCCTGATACTATGCATACTAAAAGATCATCCTGCAAGAAATCAAGGGTTAGTAATCTATTTATAAGGAACAATATACTCGAGTACAAATACTCCATAAGAAGATCGCTGGACTTACCCATCAATAAATCTCCTATAAGCATCTATTCATACCCCCCCAAAACATATATCTCCTCGACCTCCTACTTCGCCCTGACTTATTCATTCAGGATCTTCGAAGAGTATTCATTGTGCTTACTCGTACCATGTATCGAGCTAGAATGGTGATTTTCCCTGCTAGATGATGGTTTGGAAGTACGACTTGAGCTAGAAGATTGATCTCTACTGTCATAAGACGACTCATCATAAGCCCTTGATGCAGACTTTGAGGTGGATTGTCTGGAGCTATCCTTTTTGGAGACTGCATCTTCTCGGCGTAATTCTTTCTCGTATCGACGAGCTTTTTTGGCGGCTCGTTTCTCCTCTTCTGCGTCAGAGCGGGCTTGAAAATCTCTTTCGGCTCGTTCTCGCTCCCACTGTTCATGTGCTCGGGTATCTACTGGAACGGTATATGGCTGTGATGCTGGTGTCCAACTTGGATTCACCCTAGCCGTCAGTCTCGAGGAAGTGGCTTCTGTGATATGAGGGTTTCGAGGCGCTGGTTGGCTGTTATTCTCTGATCGGCTATAGTGCCGAGATTGATCTTCACAAGGCCATGGAGAAGTCGATTGTTTGGTGTCCGCATCCAGTCGAGCTTTCTCGTTTTCCTCAGATCTTTGCTCTGGCTTGCATCGTGTACACCCTTCATCAAGAGCCCTCGCGAAAATCTCTAGCTTAGTTGAAGCGCCACCAGCTTTGCCCAGCTGACATTTTCCTTCAGGACATTGGCTTGCGGTATCAACCCGATCATAACAACCGCAAGTGTAAACGGTAATCAGCATGTAGCATTTTGCAGGCGGCCCTTCAGCCTCAATAGATTCCTTAGTTTTGTATCTCTTGCACCACTCTGTCCTCTCACAGCTGGAGTTGCCCACCATTTTGAATTGATATTTGGGTTTCGTAGTGGGTTTCGGCGCGTTCGGAAATTTATCAGGATGCAACATCTGGCTTACCCCACAACAAGCGCTACTACTATCATTCCATAACGGGTCGCAGTAAGTCGTCTTGATACATCCGCAAGAGTATATCATGTATTCTACTGTACAGCGGTCGCATTCCTTTAGTTCCGGGTCGTATAATCCAAACCTCATGTTCCATGCAGTTATTCTACCCATGACTGCTTGATGTAATGTGTTTGAAAGTCGTAGATAAGTTTCAAAGATGTTAATATTGTAAGGTATCGAAAGCAAAAGTTTATTGTTGAAACAAAAAAGAAAAAGAAAAGAAACTCTCAAGCCAGCTGAAGCTAATTCTTTTAAGTCCATAAACTTCTAGAATGACTCCTGAATATAATAATATCTTCTATGAATCAAGAAAATTCCAAATGAATTTGCACTTTACAGTCATGGATATAAAATCGTCTAAGTGACGGATTCATATCTTAGAAAAAGCACCAGGAGGAGTATTGCATGTTAATGTTCCCAACCACACAGAATCCTTGCATGCGGGGTTTTCATGTTTTTCCCAAGTATAGTATTTCCACAAGCATACACCCAAATCTCCATGGGATTAAGGTCCAGGATGGTCAATCAGTCAGTCTGTGACCAGTGAGCTTCTAATTCTTCACTGACTGACTGATGACATTTCGCTCTACCCACTGACTAATCGACATCGCGGATCAACTGGTCAGCATACACGTGATCCTTTTGTGAAGTTTGAAGTTTGAAGATTGAACTTTGAAGATTAGAGATGGAAGATTGAACTACCATATACGAGTGAATTCACATTTCACATTTCACAGTCATCGATATGATATCGTGCCCAAAACTGGAATTGAGTTCGAGAGTAGGTGTCATATTATGACTTGTAACGAGTCCGCAAGGACTGCCATATGTAGTCTACAGTTTGTAGTCATTCGTGATAATATCTTTCAAGATGGGGTCATGTTCAAAGATGAGTGAATGTTGAAGTTGAATGTATACATGGACATTATTCTGCGCCCTAGGACTTTGGAGATATCAAGCAATGATTGACTTGCATCCGAATCCGAACGACGGGTATCAAAAGTATTTACATATTCGACTTGTATATATACACACACAAATATCATTCTCACTCCAAGATCCACGAAGATGTTGGGAAACGCTCAGTTTAAATTTGAACAACAAGAACCGTATCAGAAGTCAACAAGAAAAGAAAAGCCAATCAATTATCTTAAATCAATGGATGTTCACTGACTGGCAATGGACTCCCATACTAACCAAATACATCTCGAGCTCAGAAGTCCACTAAAACTTTGACACCTTACTATCCACAATGAACATGAAGATAACTTTACACCTCCAAAGTACCAATTTAGAAATCTTCCTAAATTCACCTACCTATTATATACCAAAATCGTTTTCAAATCTTAATTATCCTCGACCCTCATACCCCAAAAGTCAGAACATTCATAATGCAACACAGGTACTCACCGGGAGAATCACCCCACCAATATCGTACCCAACTCCACCCCTCAACAAACCAAAACCACCTTATCCAAAATAGGGCACTTGCCCTCACCCCTCACCCGCCCCTCTCTCTCCCATTTATTTCTCTTCTAAGAGACCTACGATTCTACCCGATCTAATGCAATCCACAATCAAGCCGTTCTCAACCGTCAACAACCCCGCCCGAAACCCCTCTTCAGACTTCTCTGTATTCCAAGTGCGAAGATTCGAAGGTTCCCCACCACACCGTAGTAATCTTGCCAACTCACTCAATTCCCTCATATCTGTTCTTTGATTTGGCTGTATATGTACCCAACAGAGATTGTAGGATCACGGGATGAGGGCTCATACCCTTAATTATGCAAGTAAGTGGATATTTTAAACATTCAAGTTTGTGTTCTTTTTGTTTACTGTCTGATTTTTTTGGTAACTGAATAAAGAAAGAAATCTAGGATTTGATGAAACAGATATAAGTGCAGTTACAGGATTGTAAAATTTGAATGGTGGAACCATATTTTTGGCGGATGACAAATGAGATTGATGATGAAAAGTGAAGATTGAGTAGTGGAGCTCTTGGTGTAGTGTAGTATCGAGTTATCAGTTATCTATTTATCGAGACAAGACAAAACTCAATTGCGGCGGGGTAGATGGATGATGAATAGATAAAGATAGATATCTTTCTACGAGTACCTAGGTACACTTTTTATATTTCTAATACAGTATCTAACAACAATAGTAGCATATTAAAAACTTCACTCCCAAACACCAATTTTAATCACATCACATGCCAATCCAACACAATCTTCACACTCCTCTGAATGATTACTATATGGTCCAAGCGTCCAGACGCGGAAACGGAAAGGTTCTGGAAAAGCGATCGGATCGAATACAGTAACTGGTAATAATGGAGTTACAAGTACTATAATTGATTTGATATCAGGTTTATGTTACGGGATGATTTTCGTGTATGGATGGTTATATGCGGAGAAGGGGACGGGAGATATGGGTTACCTATTTTTGTAATAAGTGATGAGTGAGGGATAAGAGTTGACGGGGGGAGGATGGATGGGGGATCATGATGGGGCTTTTAGAGAGAAGGTGGCGATGTACTCGAGGCGTTCTTGATAGATACTAACTAGCCTGAGATCAGTATAGAATGAAATGAAATACTAAAACAAAATAATAAAAGTCAAAAGTCAATTAATTCTTCAAACCTCTATTATTTCATTGATTAATTAATTAATTAATTATAATAATAGATT